>CP137669.1:7636072-7958203 GCA_037976565.1 Mesocentrotus franciscanus | reverse complement strand
AAATGCGCTTCAAAATTCTATATCTTGTAATATGGAGCTGCATGAGTACATGTACAAAGCTCCTTTTTTCACCTGCACTTGCTATTCTTTTACAAATTATTTTGGTAACAAATATGATTTTGCCGTGAAGGTTTTTTAAGGCCGTCATGTCATGTGTGAGCAGATCTATACATTCCTTGTCCAGCTGTCCGGTATCCTATCCAGTCTCCTATACAGTCTCCTATACAGTCTCCTATACAGTCTCCTATAAAGTCTCTTATACAGTCTCCTATACAGTCTCCTATACAGTCTCCTATACAGTCTCTATACAGTCTCCTATACAGTCTCCTATACAGTCTCCTATACAGTCTCCTATACAGTCTCCTATACAGTCTCCTATACAGTCTCTATACAGTCTCCAATACAGTCTCCTATACAGTCTCCTATACAGTCTCCTATACTTTGCAGTGTTAACACCCTTCTGGCCCTGCAGACAATAGGAACATAAAGGAAAGATCTTTGGTATGAATGTTATTGACTGCAATGAGCAAGCTGTTTAAAGAATATTTCCGGAGAAAGTCAACAGTTCATAACATGAATTAAGAACTGTCAGTGCATATCTTAACCTCTTGAATACTAAGTTGGAGTGGTTGAAGATAACTTGGGATATGGCAAATATGTGTAATATGACAGTTAGACCTTGTCCATTTGAAAGTGAGTGCATTAGAAGCAGTGGGTTAACATCCCATGGGTACCCCCAAAAGATTGGAGAGTGTGAGTATCTTGGCCAGCGTTCACATCATTTGCTGTCCTGTCAAGACACTGGAAATCCAAACAGTGTTGCAGCCGTTGACTGGAGGCAATATTCAGACCGTTTGTTTGTGTAGAACATTGGGCATGGGATGAAATATGCGATGAATATTTGATGAAGGGTTTAAGGCAAAATAACTGAGTAATGACCCAGATTTATTTCAAGTGGTGCATGCCAAGCTATTTTGAGCACTTCCTGAAAATATCTTTATATTGTGTGTTTTCTGTGGATGAGCAGAATTTTATATAGCTTGAGGTGATTCTATTCAGCTGATGAAAATAGATAAAGTTAAAATGAAATAATATTGAATAAAGTCATGATAATACTGCTGCAATGAGACCAGAAAGTGCTTAAATTTTTATTTAAGTGTCAATTACATGGGGATAATATCTCCATGCATGTAAAATTCAGTTCTGATTTTTACGGGGGAGTATGTCTATAATGTTATGCTCATGAATTTTGTGAAAAATATTTTGATGTTCCATCATCAGTTGTCAGAATATCTTGATTATTGTATTAAATAAAAGAAGGTTGATATTCAATGGAAAATTATAACTCAAATTTAAAAAGGAGAAACGTTTGTTTGCTGATGTGTTTGAATGTTTCATGTCGAAATGATAGTACCAGCTTCTGGAAATTATGTTTATTGTAAATACTATATTCACTAGTGTTGTGAAGAATTTTTCTTCTTCAAGTAATTCTGACTGCTACTTTATTCATGCCAAACATCATTTTGATTATAAGTATGAAAACAGGTTAGAATGAGCCATTATTAATCATAATGTGCATTTTTACCTTTATTTCTTTGTCTGTGATCTCACAGGTTGTATACAATGGAGAAGACCTAATACTGGAGCTTTTGTATCCTAATCATTATTATTTCTTTCTTCTTTTTTGTTGTCTTTGATCTTTTAGGTTGTTTACAATGGTGAAGACTTTATGCTGGAGCTTCTTGAGTTGGCTGTCAGTGGCGATGACTTCACTCAGGTCTTTGGTGATATTACCTTCACAACAGAAGATGTTGATGCTATCGACCCTATCACTTTCCTCAGCGAAGAATCCTTCCTTCTTCTTCCAAAATGGATGGCAAAGGTAAGATGGAGTTTTTTTCTTTTGTTCAGCATAGCTTCTCCTTTCTGTAATGTGGGTGAAAATAAAAGAGCTTGTGTGTGATTTTTGTCCCAAACTATGCATGCTTGTCAAATAACTTTGGATGAGGAGGAGGGAGATTGTGTTGTAAGTTGAGAGCCAAAAGGGTGTTTAATATGCAATATACTGAGTAATGCCCTTCTGGCTCTTAACACACATTATTATCTATAGACGTAGCATGTTTCTACCATGAGTAATTGAGTACCTCCTAAGGAAAGAAGGATATGTGACTTTACAACTGTATTTTGTGTGTGTGTGCTGAAATAGAAATTGCATATCTCTAGATGCGTTTTATAGTTTTGCTGTAGTTTTTTAACACCACTAATTCATGCAGGAATATTGATTTGGTAACTGACACTCTACACTTTGGAAGATCTAATCTGAATGTAAATATATATTTTTATGAAAAATGGCAAACAATACAAACCAGATATTTACTATTTTCTTTGTCATGTCATTAGTATTAGTAACTGCTTACAATATAGTGACACATACTTCCTGAATTATTATAACAGGTTTACCAAGTCAAGGATTGTATGGATACATGTAAAGCTAAACATTGAAATAATGAATTTTAGCTCAATGTTTTCATTAATTTTTTATTTTTTTAACTCAAAGATAGATTGTTGTAGTTTTAATTAAAATTTTCCCTTCCGACTGGAACTGGTGCATGCTCTGACTTTACAATGTCTGTTTTTGCAATTACCAGGGTCTGTATTACATATAATACTTTTATACTTGTATGTTTTCATGCAAATAAGAGTTAAAGTAAATTGACTTACCTGGTAGATTTCTATGTTTTCATTCTTCCTGTGTTATAGCATGTAATCATAAGCCCAAC
Organism: Mesocentrotus franciscanus; assembly: GCA_037976565.1. Taxonomy (NCBI): domain Eukaryota; kingdom Metazoa; phylum Echinodermata; class Echinoidea; order Camarodonta; family Strongylocentrotidae; genus Mesocentrotus; species Mesocentrotus franciscanus. The sequence continues at coordinate 7,955,423 of CP137669.1, read as the reverse complement.
ATGCATGATTATCCAATAGACTGTTCTATATGTGATCTTGTTATGTAATCATGTTAAATGTTGAAAGGTTGAAAGGAGTGAAACTTGTATTGTTTTGGTTGTATTGCCATTGGTAAGTATTACAGAGAAGGAGAGAGAGAGAGAGATTTCATAAATGATAAAATATAAAGTAAACTTTCCGAAATCTAGGTAGAAAAATATTATACTGATATATGCCCTTTGAATTCATCATTCAAGTCTTTGTGATATCAAGTAGGAATCACTTTCAAATCAGTGTACAACAATCAAACAACTTGAGACAAACAAGGAGACTGTTTGTGAAATTTAACATTTTTTGTTCAATCATGAGAGAGAGGGGGATTTTGTTTGCTTTCTTCACAACTTGTGCCTCCTGAGGGTGGATTTTTATCCCTCTTTCTAGCCTCCAGGTTCATGCCAGTGAACTTTAAACATGTGACTCCTATGTTAGTACTGGCAGGATTTCCTTCCCTGTAATTTGGTTAACCGATCCAGCGATCTGTTATTGTTGCATCAAACAGTGGGCCATCTAGTAGATGAGGGATTGTTAAACAGCCATCTGAATTGCATGTATAGAGACAACCAGACTCAGTCACTCTGCTGGGGTGTAGTTCGATCATGTTTCAACTTATGAACTCGGGCTATCTTTTAGCAGATGATGCATGGCACAGAAGGGAAAAAAGGGGTTATTAGAAGAGCACTCCCAGGTTTGAATTAGACTGATTTTTTATGGGATCATATATAAATGAATGAATTTAAATTCTGTGTAGTTTATTGAAAGACCTGGGTCCATACTCATTCAATTTAATGGTTCTGAAAGAATATTGAGGTGGTGTTAACAGATTTTATTGGGGGTTGAAGCAACCATCTTATGACATCAATGAGGAGATACTTGTTATTATGTGTGTTTAATGCCAACATTCATCTTTCATTCTACTTAAAAATCTAACAAGTGCTATATTCTTTGATTTAATTGGCTATTGCAAATTATGATTTGATATCTTTTAACATGAAAAAATTGAAAGAACAGGTGCAACTACCTAGGAATGCCGATACAGCAGAGATAGTCATGAAATTTATCAAAGTTGAAACCTTATTTCCAAACATGCAAACACGAATGTTTATTTGTAGGACTGATGAAGCCAATGAGATGAGGTGAGTTATGCCTAGCATTTGGACTCTGGATGGAACGAGTATCTTGTTACCTAGTGTTTATGTGCGGCAAGGACCGATCTATTACGATCCTGTTGCAGTCATGATAAGTCAGGCTTTCAGCAGATTTACAGGTGCTATGAATGGAATTGCCACTGAAGATGGAAGGGGGCGAGTTCATGTTAGGGAGGGAAAAGGAAAGAGAGAAAGGAGAAAGAATAGGGATTTAAGAGAAACAGAGAGATAATAAAAAGAAGAAAAAGAAATGAAGAAATATACTATTGATTCTCCAGATATAAGAAGAGATAGGCTTAGCTCCTATTATGCATAAGTGTGGAAATAAAGAAAAGAATAAAGGTATGGAGGTTTAGATTTTGTAGTTGAGGAAGTTTTGTAACAGGAATCCAATCAAATCGATAATCATACAATTTTAAAGTTGATCATGATAAATCAGAAAGAGATTGATAAAATTCACCACAGTTGAGACATTGGATTATGAATTTAAAGTTTAAATGAAGTAGGAATTTCCTCAGCATGGCAAAAATAGCTCAGCTAGATCCTAAAACATCCTACAGAGTATACCTCAGAAACATGTTATCAGAGTGATTAGATTATATATCATGCAGCATGATAAAAAGCTCTTCTCATGAAACTTTTGATGACCAAAGTTAAGGTCTTGAACAAGAATAAGTGAGACAGTATCATTCACCTGACAGATTGGGTTTATCAAGCATTCTGTGAAGCCGACAGACAGAAGCGTGTCGGGAGGGCTTTTCAAGATGCGCAAATTCGGCGGGTATTACGAGGTCCATTTGCTTGATTTCCGTCAATCGGCGGCAGCATCTCTCGCCTGTGTTGCCATGGAGACGGCATGGTCGAAAGGCCTCTAGTTAGGCTACTTTGCTTTATTTGGAGGGCGTGGGCTGCATGCGCAACAGGATGAATCCTCTAAAGAATAACATCTTTGGCGATGACTTACTCAAGAAGAAGCGTGCATGAGTGACAGTCGCTTTGTGTCGGCTCAGATTATGAGATGTCTTTTAGGTGTTTATTTTAGCAGCTTCCGTGCAAGATTCGTGTTGGGGAAAAAGCCAGGATGAATGAGATGTACAATAATGAAAGTAGACAAATGAATGAATGAAGTGGATAAATGAGATATGTCAGTCAAGCTTCACTAGTGATCTTGTTTATCTGTCATCATCCGTTAACACGAAAAGTATGTGCTTTACAGTATGTTCAGCACTTACCGTAGGTTTGCATTTGATGATTTGAAAAAGTATAAATTTAGCTTAACTTGAATTAAAATCCCTCGTGTCCAGTCAGTAACCATTATAATAGTAAGGTGGGAAATAATGATATAGCCTGTTCTGTGATGTGAGTGGGATAAGCTTGTTTATTGTGAAATTTCTTGGAGTTTTAGAGTAAATATCTTGAAAGTAAAAGTTGAAAAAGCTAAAACTTGTGAATAAAAATCTAAATGATATTTTTTGTTTCATGGATGATCTTGTTACTTTGTTGTTAATATACCTGTATGTCACAGTTTTTCTCTTTTTGTATTATGTACCTTGTATGTTTGCATGGCTTGCATGCTCTCTGTGTATATCATACAACTTAAGATGCTACAGGAATCTTGATTTCATTGAGGTTCTCATTTTCTCTGCATATTTTGGTCATTAGAATCAATTCTTATGACAATGATGATGATGAATAAGACCCCCTCCCGACACCTGTGTTTTTATCCGCAGGAAGGATTCTTTTTTCCTGATTTTTTCAAGTTGATCTGCTTTCTCTGTTTCAAAGTTTTCTTACAATCACTTTTGTAATTTTATTTTGATCCTGTACTCTGTAGATCCTTTCTGGAGAGTTAAATTATGGGAAAGAGATAGACTTATGGAAGAACAAAATGTGTGTTTCTTGCTCAAAACATTTTGTTGTTGTTGGTCTTATTGACTCATCACACCAATAGAATTTGATCATGACTAGTCATTTTTTATAAGAGAAAAGGATTGTAATGCTGCATGCTTGGATAAATTAATTCCACCTAGTATTTTCTAACAGTGGTATATTTGAAGAATATAATGATAGCATTGTGATACGGGTCGTTATGAATGCTCAGTTGTGCGTTCAATCTACATGATAATACAATTATGATGTATAGAAATATAGATCACCCTTTGTTATGTTTGCTAATATATGACCATCACTCATTTTTTGAAAGCTCAGTCATTAAATAGTCTGTATGATAATAGTATTCAAACTATTATCATGAGGTGTCCTCTTAGTGAAAGGGGATAACAAATGTCATGGCAACCATAAATAAGAGGATGGATACTTGTTTGATTGTGTTACAGTTTAGATAACAGGATGGATACTTGTTTGATTGTGTTACAGTTTAGAAAACGCAGAAAGTGTAGAAAGTGCAGAAGGGTAAGTTTTTTTTAGCATGAAAAATGCAGGATTGTCTTATAATTCGTTTTAAGAACTCTTGCACATAGTGATGCTATCTTCTTCCCAACGAAGGTGAGAAGAAGGCGTGCACCTCCTCTTTGAAACAATGCACTTTCTGCTTCAGAAATTATGCCAATTTGGAACCAACCAGTCCTCTTTCGACATTTGTGCTTCTTTTTTTTCTGTCTGTAGTAGTAAAATTTAATCATGAATAAGGGTAGTATTGTTCAATTAGATTGGTATATTAAATCGTTTCTGAACTGTGAAGCATGAAAGGGATCACATACAACCTGTAGTATGCACTTCTGTGACATAAAAATGTGATGAAAAATCTTCAAAGTGACACTCTAGTTAGTATTTGCAACACCTACTCTAAAATTGGGCATAGCATTAGTTGCGATGAAACCACCAAAATTATATTTCAATTCTTCCTCGATATTTTCAAACACATAGAAATATATCTCTTCAAATAGGTAGAGTGATGATATTTTGGAACCCTTGCCCTCGATAACACTCTTTGATCTAGAGCTAGTGAGTGGATGATCTTATTCACACCTCGTTTGCTCCCAGAAGAAATTTACCCATCCATCTTTCATCAAATTGTAATTGCAAACACCAACTGCTACTCTATTCTCTTGGCATCAAGAATGCAAAAGATGTAGTTTATCTTCTAGTTGTAGGAGTAGGTATATTGAAATAAAGGCTTGATGTTATCACTATTCTGCATACAATCAATACAATTACAACATTCAATGAATTGTTAAATACGTAATAAAGAAGTATTAGTTTTTGAGAACCAAATCTTTTTTTACATAATACATTTATTGGTTGAAGTAGCGTGAGGGTTAATCTCTCTCAAGTCATCAGAAATGATATGAATATAAAATCATGGGGTGGAAAGTTGACTCAAACCACTTGGGGGAAATGCAGGCATATAATCATCTGTTTGTATTTATTTACTGTGGAGCCATAATGGAAATCATTCTATACAATGATGGCATTTATTACGTAAGTTTCTTCAGCCAAGAACTAGAAAGATCTGGAGTTGAGTAGATTATATAAATGCTATTTTCTGATATGTTTTTTGGAATCTTTACTATGGTAAGGAAATGAAGGCAAAAATGATGGCAGCTTTTGAAGAAAAATACATTTTTATGAGACGTGCAGATAACTTAAAGATGTTTTGAACAATGAATTGTAAGTAATAATATACACTGTTTGTATCAATTCTATCTCCAAAACATTGTCTATTTTTGTCATTCTTGTTTGGATCATCTATATATTAACAGTAAAATATAATTTGTATGAATTAGATTGCAAGTAGAATATCCCTTTGTCCTTTTTTAATTTTATTTTATCAGCTGAAAAGTGAAAGTGATATCGCTCCAGGTCAGGGCCAGGTAAACCAGACTGAGTTGATCTTCTTTTTGCTACTTTGCCTGGAATTTTAACAATTAACACATCAAATTTTGAAGAAAAATAATGTTTTTCATAACCCATTCATTGAGATTATTGATCATTCACTATTAAAGCAGTAAGGATGCTAAAGAAAATAACTTTTGCTCACTTTAGAGCTAGATAATTAACATGTTGAGGATTTTTTTTTGCTGTTGATAATTGAATCTCATTCTCATATAGGCATGCATCAACTGAAAACTGTATTTTTCTGGATATTTTCTCACATTTAAAGTTTTTAAAGCTATTGTAGGCATTCTACATTTTGTGTTGAGATTATGCACCCATTTTTCTCTGCATGGAATTAAGTAACTTCATTATGATTTCCCACATTTCACTGATAATTGATTTAATGTTTACATAAATGATAAATAAGAAAAACATTAATGTATAATAAAATTTGCTGTTTTAGGAATAGATATTAATTACTAAGTTCTTTATTTTGTTTAAGCATGTAGTAATTTGATATTTTTAAGAAAGCATGTGAGAAAATACTTTTACAGTGATATTGATTTTTTATTTGATTACTTTTAATATGAATTTGCCAATTTTCTGAACGCATTTTGATTCAATAGAATATTTTTTACTCTATTTGAATTTGAATTTTTCTTTTATCTCCAATAAGAATGCTTGAATATCAATTCATTGTTTTATTTTTTTCTCTCTCTGTTATGTTATGAATCAATCAGTGAATGACTAAATTTCTTCAATTATTTTATCCTACTTTGTCTTCTTATTTTTTCAGTATTATTATTATTGAGTTTAATGCTAATTCGCTTAGCATTCGACTATCTTGCATGGTGCCAATTTCAAATTAATAACATTTTTAATAACTACAATTCCTCATTTCTTGACTAGTGTAATCTACTGATTTTAGATATATTTTTATGAACAATTAAAATAAAACAATCTTCCACTTTCACGGAAAGACACAATACATTCCAAGTCCAAATATGACTAATCATGCCTCTCTAAACAGTATTAATTTGAGCCAATATATTTTTTGTGCATCCTGTTAAAATTGACCTTCTGTGACTCCTCAGTCTCACTTACTCTATTATCATGTTGGAATTGATTTGGAAACATCTCCTGAAGAAATTTCACTAAGCTACTCATTGTTGTATGATCTCATACATGTGGAAAAAAAATCTTGCATTCCTCTTAATTTTTTTGAATTCTACTTGAATAAGTTGCTGCGAATGTTTTTCTTATCTCATGAACTCGGAATACTCAGAAAAACAGCCATGTATGAAATTATGCATTCAGTACAAAACCATACTATGATTCTGTTTACGAATGGCAGCAGAAGGTAGTACACCTAGTCTATAGCGGCATTGATGGCATGTTCACCTGGTGAAACCCAACCTGATGTAGTATACACATTAAATATAAAAGGAAAGGTGCCCCTTCATTGCCCCCTCCTGAGACTCTTGGATATATACCACTGATACCAACTCCATCTTTAACCTATGTTGGTCTGTTGGTCATATCCTTCAACCCCTCCACAGTGCTACTCCACTACATAACTCTACAAATCAAATCCATGCATAACAGCAGTTCACTGCACTATCGCAATCAGCGGCTACATCTCTCTGCATACCAACGAATGCAGACATATCACATGTCCCGAACAAACGGCTTGATTGATGAAATATGACTGGAAACATGACTTCTCATCAAAGATTTCTGTCTATTTTAGGGACTTACACTTTCACCATTGTTAATGTCATGTGCCATGCCAAATTGAAGGGGGAAAAATCTCCAAAAGGTTATATCCTTACCTTTTGGCTTGTATGATCGGTGTCATATTTTGTGTACTCATAACAATAAGCTTGACTTCTGGTAGGTATCATTGTGCAGATTTGTGATGCATTCATCTGAATCATTCAAAGTTCAGTTTGGTAAAAGTCTAACATTAACCTTATCTAACGCCTTGAATATATAGCTTTTGGCTTGATAATTGATTAAAGTGAAAACTATGTTTTTATCCCCATATTACATAACATTTTTAGCATGTTATGTTCATTAAAAGAATTTTCCCCCAATATATTGGTAACTACATGTAGTTGTTAATTAAAAATTGTATGTCTATTCTATTGTCATATTTCAAAAGCAAATATAGATGTTTAAATTGTTACATACTGTATGAATATTGTGTGCTAACAAAATATTTATATTAATCATGACAACCAAGAGGTCCATTATTTGCTATGAGGCACAACAAAGACAAAACTGTGTCTGTGCTGTATCTTGTCTTTGTCAATCAGCATATCACCCCAATCTCTATCTGAATTACAATGCCATTACTGTAGAACCAAAGACAAAAAAAAACCCCATTAGATATTTGAGGCACGGCAAGCAAGAGAAAATGAGGAGCGGATCTTCGGCCTCTTAAACTAATTTTGAATAATTGATGTGGCTGATGCATAATTTACAAGTCACACATGCTTTTGCAGTTCTCCAATGTCAGTGAATAATTGAGAGAGTCTCAGCATGTTGATATATCTGATGTATGGCTGAATGCCTTAAATCTAGACTTCTGAAATCCATCTTGCAGCTGAAAAGGCTAAAATATATTTACGGATGAATAAATGTGTTTTATTTCAGACAGAGGTCAGCATTTGTTTGATTTAATTAATGAGAATCGACATGCAACTGAGCGTAAAGCAATACATCCCTTTTGACTTTGACCTTAGAATCGGCACAATGAAGTCAGGGATTTTTATCGTTTTGATTAATGGAACTACTGCTAGGTTAGATTATGATCAATATTATGATTGAATATATCCTGCTGTATATGTCATTTATAGTCTTTATGATATTAAAGGCACAGGAACATAACATTGATTTTTATTCAAATTGAAATGGTAGAAGTACTAATCGCTTTCATCAAAATGGTTATGACTCTGGAATATCAATTTCTGTAACAAAAATTTTTTAAAAATATTATATTATTAACAAAAAATATTGCAAATATTGCCCATAGAGGTCAACAAAATAATTTTACAGTAATCAAATCTACCATGCACTGGAGATTCCAGTAGAAATTATGTACTGTCTGAGACTGAGGTGACTAACATAGCACTATATTGAGATGGGTGCAGCCCCCCCCCAAGGAAATATGCTTGTCAGTTGTCACCGAAGAGAATCCATAATTTTACCGTTGCCTCAAAAACAGTGCAGGGCATATTTTATCTATATCCTTCATCAAAAGAAAAAAACTAAACTAAAAGGGTAAACTATGGTAAACTATTCATAAAGCTGAAAATATCATCAAATCACTAGTTTTGTCTCAACTAATTATGACAAGAAATAGAAGAAAATCTCTAAAAATATGGGGGCTAACTTCAATGATATTCTCATTTCTCAGTCACATTAGCACATTGTAGGCCAATTATGTGTCGCAGTGCGCATACGTTCGCGGGAGGTGCGTGACGTCAAACAGGGTATATCCAGTATATATCCAGGATATACCCGGTTTGACGTCACACATATCAATTTTCTTTCAAAGTGGAAATGTTTTACATCACATGAGCCATACCTGACCACTCCCTGCACAGGAATTCTGTTACTTAGGATATACGGTAATAAAGATTAATGTGATTATGTGAATAATAAGAAGATAAAATAAGTGATATATGTTTACTGTTTGACGTTATAGAAATTGATCTGTTCACATTGGAATACTCTAGACATGCCCTACTTTCACTCTTAGCTTGTCATTAATCATACAACCATTATCTTATTAGTATTCAGCTCTGCTTTGATTTATTTTCTCTGTCGGTGCTCTCTAGAATCTCAATATGTCTTGTATTAAAACTAGGTCTTAATCTGGCTCAAGGCAACTGTGTGTAAATTATTTAGAATTTGATACCCTGCTTCTGGCATTGTGTTGCCAATGTGTAGATACAACAGATGATTTCATTTTTTTCTCTCTCTCTTTGTAAATTACATCGTAAAAGTGAACAAATTCCACTTTTCCACAGAAATCGTATTTAGTTTGGCATTCCATAAACCTTCACAGTCTAAAGATGTGGATATGAAGGATGCAAGTATAAGATATTGGATTTTATGATTTGGTTTGCAGCAAGATAATACCATTTAGTAACTTTTATTATTTCTTAACTCACACAACATGATGTTTTTTAAACAGGGCCAATCTAATAGCTGCCTTTGGCTATGAGAAATTTAATGTTTTCATATTCATGAGAAAGATACATTTTTAAAAAGCTGATCTAGTAACACAGTTTTCAAGGGGATGTTAAAACAGAATTGACCAGTAAGATATTCAAGTAAAGCAATACTTGTTTTCTTCTAAATCTGTGCTATTTTTTACTTAGTTTTGCATTCTCACAATGACACAGAATCTGGTACCCAGTGATGCATAAAAAGGGTGATTTATTTTGTATGAGGGGCTGACCATAAAAATTGCCCATGTCATTAAACATTCAGTGGATTTATCCCAACATTGATCCCAATGGGAGCCTTTGGTTAGTTTGGCATAGCTGACTGACAAAAAGGGAAAGCAGACATAGTGGTCAGAATTCGAAACCGTTGGGGGTTTTATGTTTGAGAGAGAAGGAGAGATAAGGGGTTCAATGAAATAAGGTATGATAAAAACTGGTATAGAATATCTACTTGAGAGAGATAGATGATAGCAGGATGGTGGATGGAAAAATAAGAACTTACTAAACAGAATAATGAATTGATAGGTTATAGGTTTATATCTACCATAGATGGTTCATGGGTCTAATATTATTTAACACTTTGTAGCTTAGGGCTATCTAATTATCTATGAAATAAAAGAAGTATTTATTCTTATGGTTTTATTATCACTATGTGCCAATGATTTAGAATAGGTATGCATTATATATATAGCTTCTGTAATTATGTTAAATGAGTTTAATATTTACTTTATGCCTAATCATTAAGAGGATATTTTATGCACATTTTACAGTGGATGAAAATTAATTTAAGTAATTGATAGAAATGCGATTTTATTGTATAGGAGCATTTTCGTATACACACTTAGGTCGAGGGTATTGAGAAGGACTAACTATTTGTGATTTGGTAGGCAATCAAGTTATAGATTTAAAAATATGTGGTTCCTTTTCAGGGAGGTTAAATATGGTATTATTCACTGTTCTTAAAATGAGTATGAATAAGGCTAAAATGGATCTCTAAAAAGTTGCAACATTCCTTTTTTTTAATCAGTCTTCCTCTCAAACCTGGCCTCTCTTCAAAATTTCAGCAGCATATGAAACATGACAGCTTTGTCACCCAGGTACCATCAATGTCCTGGTAGTGCAACTTAGTGAGAAAGGTCACGATAAGTTAAGTTCATTATGCTATGGTTTGGGTAAAGTCTGCCCTGTCTTTCTGCCGGGTATGAAGATGTGTTTAGGGAGTAATAGAGGGTGAAGTTTAGAACCTCCTCTCCAATTAGTGCAAGTGTGAGAGACACTATGTTCTTGCTATTGGAATGACAGTGGTAAGGTGGCAAGGTGCACCTCAGGCCTGATATACAGGTAATAGGGTAGGAGTAGGCTTTGGTATGTGTCTTTGGTATGTGTCTTTGGTATGTGTCTTTGGTATATAGATGATTGTATATGTACCATCTATGACATTCATTCAAAATGTTTCTAGATAGGAGTGGCCCTTTTCCATGATTTGTTGCTGATTTGTCACTACCTGTGATGTAACCTAGGTCCTATTATCTGATTTGAATTGAGGGTGAAACTTTTGGGGAGTGAAACTATTGTAAAACTCTGCAAGTACACTGTGGTTATGTTGTGCTAAGTCAACTAACTGTTTTGTGTGGGACATTCATACAATATCTAACAGAATCATACGAATAAGGAGAAGTAGATCATCTGCTAAGAGCCAGAAGGGTATTAACTTTTTTTTTTTTGGAGTCAATTTATGTGAGTCAACGCCCTTGTGGCTGACAGCAGACAAAAGAACAGGTCAGATTGTATCTTATTTTGCCCAGTCTTGTATAAAAAGCCACCTGTAAGCAAGGAAGGGCAAGATCGCAAACGTGTCACAGTGTCTGCACCAAGTAATAGCTTTTTCTAGCTTAAGAGGTTCACCTCAAGGTATTTTCTTCCGATTTTTTAGTCGATGATGTATGAGCAGAACATCACGCCAGCTTGCAGATGTACAGGGTGTATCAGCAAATAGGATAACCTCAGGCAAAAACTATATACGCAATTGCCTGCACCAAGTAATAGCTCTTTCTAGCTTTAGAGGTTCACCTCAAGGTCTTTATCTTTGTTCACTTAGGCATGAGTCTTCATGTATACGGGATGTCTCAGCAAGATTGATAATCTTAAGGCATAAAATCATATGCAATTGTCTGCACCAAGTAATAGCTCTTTCTAGCTTCAGAGGTTCACCTCAAGGTATTTTCTTCCTGATTTCTAATAGTCAGTGATGTTTGAGTATTTAAAAAAATGTAAAAAACAAGTAGAACATCATGCCAGCTTGCAGATGTACAGGGTGTCTCAGCAAAATATCTTAAATCCTCAGGCATCAAATAATGTGCAAGGGTTGTTGCCCTAAAACTTGTGGGTACATACAAAATTTATTTTTGTGATAATCATATGATAATCCTGGTAGTAAATAATCTATCCCTTAATTCTTTCAAATGATCATCCTGGAGTATGTTTCATTTAACAAGTATTAGATTACTACTAGATGAAAAATTTAATTATTCACCATACATTATATATCTCAGGAAATATTTTATTGTTTTTCATGTAAGTTAATCATTGTTGTTTAATATCGTTGTGCATCATATTTTTCGAAGATCCTTTACCTGAGGCAAGCTCCAGCAAGTTTGGGCTTTTATAGTTTAACTCTGAACTTGAAATGTGGTTGACAGTTTGATGTATTATCATTGTTGTATTTCATACAATTGAACTAATGAGTGTAACTTCATTTGATTATAGTGAATGTAAAGTTCATTTTGAGAACTTTGTCATTGTAAGAAACATATTTGTATTTTGTATCATCTAGTGCTAGCAAATAAAGCCAGTAGACAACTATGTTCCAAGTAAAGCTTTTCAGAAAAGTGATTAATTATGGATGCCATTTCTTTGCAGTGCATGTTACCACTTATGACTGATTATGCCATGTTATTTTATGAGTGACTCAAGATTCACATTTTCTGCCATTTCTCTCACATTTCAGAATTTGTTTACAAGTAACTTTTTATTCATATTGAAAGATTTTCACCTCACTTGTCTGCATTTTGGTAGATATTGTAAGAGCATGAATATATACTACACTGATTTGAATGACTTTAAATTCTCCATCAAATATTATTCTATGAACTTATAAAAAGTACATTTTAATTAGCATGATAATAGCATGTAGCAAATTAAGAAATCTTTTTTATATAGATTTTTAATTCTTTTTCTGAGGCTCTTTCCCTCATTCTTGCTTTGTAAGATTGTGTAAATCTTCTTTTGTTCAGTATTTATTGCAAAGCAAACAGGAGCAGATCAAGTTCTTCTTACATGTACTCTCCTCAAGCATGATGAGGCTGCTAGTTGAAATATGATTCCTGGATCTAAACCATTCCCAATTTATGTAGATTTGCATAATTTTGAAGAAGAAATCATTTAAATTTTGATCACTTTATCAATTCTTTAATAGGCAAATCCAAGGTGATTTGTCGACACATTACAGACTCCCAGACTACATCAAAGATGTAATTATATATCTCATAATGGTACAAAGTTGTGCATTAAAAATTTGAGTATAATTAGAATTATATGGGACACGATATGACCATATAACTTGGATTTTTCCTTTTGTATATTAGCTTTCTTTACATTTCATATTTGGGTTCTCTATCCTTCCTATTTGTAGACAGTTTGATTTCATGAGATAAGTTCATATGCCCTTGCTGTTATGTAATCCTATTCTGTATCTTTCACCCAATAGACCGAGGGGACACTCTCCCTGAGCTTCCGGACCAACGAGCCATCGGGCGTGATCATGTACAACCGAGGTGCCGATCACATCACAGACTTCTTTGCTCTGGAGTTGATGGATGGTTACCTGTACCTGATCCTAGATCTAGGATCTGGATCTATTCGCTATAGGGCTGATTCTCTCCCTCTCAATGATGGTTTGTGGCATTCGGTCCTGCTCTATAGGCATCATAATAGAGGAACACTGCAGGTAAACTAGTGATGAATGTATTATCTTGTTTGTGTTTAAAGTACACCATAAACAGACAAGAATCATCAAAGTTACAGTATACACTTAATCAGAAAGAAATATCAATAGTAGATGTAACTCCAGGAAGCTCTGACACCGTCGGAGCTTCCTGGAGTTATAGTAGATGAAGCTATGATCTGTATGTTCTATTGCTGAATATTCTGGTCCTTTTGAATATTACGAAAAAAGAACCATACATACAGGGTAGCAATATTAGTGGATCTTCAAATGATCAAAGATGACAAATTTGCAATAGATAAAAACAAAGTAAAAAACAATTGAAAGGAATTGTTTCATTAGATATTTTTGGAAGTTCTTTCTGATGATACATGCAAATCATGTGAAAGGATCAAGCACCAGAAATAAGTGGAGCAAATAATTTTTAAACTATCATTCGTGGCTAATGACAATGGAGGAAATTAATGCTAAGTCAAGTAAATAAAGACTGACTTACCCGTTACGAAATAGTAGTTAAGAAAACAACTGTAACATGATATATTTTGAAACCACAATAAATGTTGTTCTTCATATCATTGACTTCATACAGCATTTTTAAATTTTTTATAAATACATTTTTCTCTCACTGCCATAACTACTTTTACAAATCCTATTTTTTGCCATTCACAGATTGACAATGAAGACCCAGGCAAGTTTAACGTTGGAGGTACAAGTAAGCATCTCAACCTTGTCGACCATCTGGTGCTTGGAGGAATCGATTTTGTGAACGATTCTAACTTCTTACCAATGGACCTGTACAGTGGGGCATTGCGGAGGGGCTACGTAGGGTGTCTTAAGAACCTGGTCCTACAGGGGACTACCATTGATCTTCCAAGCTATGCTCTAAGACAACATACTGGTAATGAGATTGGAGTATACTGCAGGTAGGTCTAAATGTACATCTTGGAAGTGATCTAAGTCCTGGACTAATTATGCCCTCAGGTTCTATATGTTGATAGTATTGGATTATTACAGTTAGGCCTAATGGACATGAAATCGTCTTTTAAGGGCCATGTATAGGGCTATTAACACCCTTCTGGCTCTCAAGAAATGAAATGTTCAATGTATGATCCTTTATTTGTTTATCATTTTCACTTTGGCAATACAATAGCATTTTTGATGGGCAAAGATTGTTCATTATATCATTTGAGTTTGTATGATAGTTCTCATGAATTTTTCATTGATAATTTTTTGTTATATTACTTTCCTTAGTGTTTGATAATTGGTAAAAGAGAAATTTGTTTTGATGCTCAGCAAATCCACAGGGTAACAATTTTAAAAGTTCATTGGAAATGCATAGGAATGTGATGTGTGCTATCCAAGAACAGGATAGAATTGTTTAATATGATTATCGTAGTAGTGTGTATTTTGTTGAAACATATTACAATCTAGCCTCGTCTGTTCTTTGACAATGTAGGGATGAAGAAGGGCAGTGTACCAGTACCCCTTGTAATCATGAAGGAACATGCACGGAAGGCTGGAACAGGTTTATCTGTGATTGTCGTATAACTGGCTATACGGGAAAGACATGTGACGAAGGTAGGTTACCATGGCAACTAGGCACATTCTACCGTTACTTTGGCTGGCATGTTTCACTTGCGTCACTCTAACGCACTGCCTGTAGCTTTATTAGCAAATGGAGAGAGTTCTTTATCTGAAGCCCAGGAACTGTCTAGACTGAGAATAGCTTATTGGAAAGTGAGATCACATGTGCTGATATGTTGCTGGAGACATATTCAAAAGCACTGAAAGATATTCATCTAGATCTGCCACACCCGCCTGGGTTCTTGAATTTACCACCCTCACATGTACTTTATTGGCTTGGCCATTACACTATGTGATTGCAGTCCTGTGTGGAAGCTCTTTTTCAAGAAATTATAAGTTTTCTTCAAAGACTGAATTTGTGATGTATTCTCAAGTTTTTCTCTAAACATGGAATAATTCAAAAGGGGTGAAATTAATATTTGGATTGAATATTCCAAAAAATTTGTCATTATTTATCAGAACACATTGATGATCTCACTTGTAACATGCCATTCAGAATCATCAAACTGATAGCTGATTTAAAAATCACAAATTAAGCTGCAAATTAGAGAAATTCTATTTTTTCAAAAAACTTCTTTCTTTTCACTAGATTGACATTAATATAGGACTGCCAGTTTACTAATATGACAGCAAATACTTGTGTCACATGGAATTCTTGCTTGCTCTTGCACAAAAATTGCCACATTTTTATTTCTAACTCAGTATGAAAGGCAAAAATATATGTTAATTCAAGTTTTCCAGCAGTATGTTCTTTGTATTAAGGCCTTGAAATTTTGGGATGCTTTCAACACAAGCAAAGGGTTTCTGTGCATGGCATGTGGATTGAATTTTGTGTGTATTTTGCACAAAGTTGCTTGAAAGATAAATACTACATACATACATACATACATACATATGATATTGAAGTCTTCTCCTAATCCATTTGATATAGCTGATTGGTACTGCATCTAGGTTGCTTGCATCCAAGAAACCAAGTCTTGGAATCTCAAGTTATCTTGGACCAAATATTTGAAATGGTAGTTTTGGGTTCAAGGAGAAACTTTTTTTTATGAAATTTGATAAAGTTTTGCATATCAACTGATATCAGTTTTAATTGAATCTTCTATTAAAAGAATCAGCAAACAAATGGAAATATGTGAATGTGAGAACAATAGTTAGGTCATGTTGCTATATTTTGGGCGTTATGAAAATGTAATTGATAGTCTAGTTCTTTCTACAGGTCAAACAAGACTGAGTTGGGGTGGTAATTCAATAATTGTAAATTTTGAGATTATGAAATTGATGATAAAGCATAAATTTATTTGTCAACAAGGACAGCCATTTATCCAGATGTGATCCTTTCCATAAAGTGAACAAGTTGAGAAGATAACTAGTAATTTTCAAAAATAGCAACCTGGATTTGCTCGTGACCTGAAAGCTTATGACATCAAATGGATTCTGAGATAGTAAGGAGATACTGTCTCTTTCTTCAAATTGCATTACCGTATTTGTCTGTCCTTTCTCTTGAACCCTAGAGCATTTGCACTTGCATGATTAACAAATGCGCATAGTAATAATGGCTTTAGTAGAAATTGATGAAATGCTCAGAGGGAATGGGTAAATTTGTAGATTACCCAATGTTTTCCAACTGTTATGTACATTTTAGATTAGTTTATTCTTAAGAGAGGGTGTCATATTAACCTCAAATTATGTCAGGAGGGGTTTCTTAATGCTGTGTAAAGTAACTGAATAGCCAAGTATGCCTAGTACTTTGCAAAAATTGAAAGAAATGTGTATGAATTGGGTCAAGATATTTGCCATCTCCACTTTTGAAAGAAAATTAGTCAAACTTCATTCTGAAAGACAGATATGAAATTGAATTCATTGATTCTCACATTACTGTGTTTATGATAAGATAACATCTTTATTTTCAACTATCAACACTATATACTGTTATCATTTCAATCAATTAATTGCATTTTCTACCTGGGGTTTTATTCTTAGAAGAAGAAAAAAAAGTAATCTTCAGGGCGTATTATGACACCCTTTCAGATGATACTGCTCTAACATCTAGAATTGTCATCTTTCTACTAA
This sequence comes from Mesocentrotus franciscanus, assembly GCA_037976565.1. Classification (NCBI taxonomy): domain Eukaryota; kingdom Metazoa; phylum Echinodermata; class Echinoidea; order Camarodonta; family Strongylocentrotidae; genus Mesocentrotus; species Mesocentrotus franciscanus. Next base: position 7,938,503 of record CP137669.1, on the reverse strand, counting down.
CATTCACATTTGCATGCTTTCCAACTGACTTCAATTTTAGTTTCCTCACCAAATTGCCACTTGCCATCCACTCTATTTAACTCTCATTTGTGTTCACATGAGATATTTTCAAAATTGATATGCTATCCTCAGACAAATTTATAGGTTTCATGTTTGTAAGAATGTCAATAAAATATTCCTTATTTAAAAAATAAAAAAAATGGGTAAATGGGTCCTTTGAGTACCAGCGGAAGCATTCATGAAGTAGATTACCTCATCAAAAACATGGATGATTTGAGGTAATGGCAAAACTCAATCTCTTCCATATTATGATATATTTTTCTTTTTGAGGGAAGGAACACAATCATATATGGTGAAAGAGGATCTAGAGTTGGAATTGAATGTTTTTATACAAAAAAGTCAGTTGGAAAGACATTGCTGTCTGTTTTGTGACTAATACTGTGTGTGTTCAGCTGTTCACATATGTACACATGCAGACGTCATTATCTTCTTAGTTTGTGCATCTTGACTAATCTTTTGCAGGCTCCTCTGCAAGATCTAACCTTTCTTGATTCAGTCTCCAACAGCATACTTCTTCTCTCTGCTTTACTTGTAGATATTTTACTGGAAGATCTCTTCTTAAACAAGATAACTATCCAATGAATTTCATTGACATTACCTGTAAAACTACTATTTTTAGTAAATCTAAAAATCCTATTCCAATTTTACGACCACCAGTACTGCTATAATGCATTTACCACTCCAGATCTGATTACTTCTGTTGCCTCTCATGTTTTTTAAAACACTTTTATTTTTTTTCTCATGTGTGTTAAATCTTTAAAAAAAGAAAACATTGCTACCTGTATCCATCTTTGAAAATGATTTCATATGTTTTTTATGGCCTTTATTTTTCTCTCTTTACCATTATTTCTGTTTTGAGATCTTCCAGTAAAATAATAGGAATAGTATCTCCTTTTAGTAACTACCATCCATCCCCATTTTGCTTCCATGACATCTACTAACAATTCTCTGCTTGCCCCTACTCTTCCAAAATTGGAATCCTCCACCTCCTCCTCCTCCTTCTCCTTCATCCTCCATCCTCCTAACAATCTATCCCTCAAATGCTGCATCACTTTCTCACGAAAAATCCTAACCTGCTCTGTCACTCGCTCTGTCTGCTTTTCATCAGTGTTCACCGAGGAAGGAGGTGAGTCGTATTAACATATGTGAGAGCATGTGGGATTAAGGCTAATTTCCTGTAATACATACAGTTACTGAAAATTTGATTTTGTGTTTTTAATGGATAAAGATTCAGTAAATTGTAATTATTTTGATTGTAGATTAGAATTGCTGATGGGTGATTGCATGATGAACTTGCATGCATCTTGAAATAGCATTGAAACAGAAATGTTTCTTTTGTTTTTTTAAGGTGTTTTTTATAATAACTTTTTAAGACTCTTAAAAAACAAGATTTATCCACCCCCCCTCTCTCTCTCTCTCTCTCTCTCTGTCTCTCTCTGTCTGTCTCTCTCTCTCTTTCTCTCTCTGTCTCTCTCTCTCTCTCATCTTCTCTCAATTTTTACTTTTTTACCTCTATAATTCTATTATTTATCTATTTATCTGCAAGATTCCTCCATTAAAGCTGCACTACTTGAATAGAAATAGGACTGGGTCAAGGAACATGAACTTAACCCATTACATACTCGATTATTTCATTCCCTTAGGCTCTGTAGGCGCCACCCGGCTCCCATAGGCAATGGGTTAACAACTTCATAATTTCAATTACAGTATCGGCCAGTGGTTTAACTGTTTTGAAACAACCATAACAATCAAAGTAGATAAATGATTGAGGACTCATTGTGCAGTCAACCGACTGATTACTCCTTTGCATTATTAATGAGATCTCAACGGGGACGGATAGCGCCATGTTTACAGACTCACTGAATGGCCTTCATGCACTCTACCTAAGGGAAATGGAATTTTGTTTCAATTCAGTAGAGAAGTGCTCCACCTATATCACACATTATGCAGATGAAATTACCAGAATCTTTAGTACTAAATGTATTGGGGAGGGGATGTGCGCTCTAAAGACATTATATCATAGGGTGGTTTGGCTGCTAGTGCCTCCCCTCAAATATATTCTTGATTAAAAGATCATTAATAGATCCTATCCTATCCTGTCATTTTGGTGTTGATTGAATTTTCACTCTAAGCACTGGGTCTTAGAAGTACCAATAGAGCCATGTTCTGCTGTATTAGATTTAATATCTTCTCTTGTTATCCGATGTGCAAAAGTTCAGGATTCTGTTCTTGGATTCCACAAGCTCAGATACTCAAACTTACATAGAGTACTTTGAATTGATTGTTTGTTTTATCCATGCGGTAAGTTCCATTTAAAATTAGTTTAGATCATGGAAAGTGATCATATAATTGGTTTCAAATTAATGGATCCAAAGACTTTGAATGAGGAACAGTAGATGGGCTACAGTCCCTGTCCTCTTAGATGCTCTATAACCATGATAACCTTCCTCTCTTTGCGTCTTCTCCCTCACACAGAGGTAGCACGACTGTCATTCAATGGTAACCAGTACATGCGCGTCACGGTATCAGCAAACTCCCGTAGCAAGGTAGAAGACATCTTCCTCAGGTTCCGCACGCGCTTCCGGACGGCCTCCTGGTGGCGACCTCCTCCGATAACGTGATCGACATGCTGATGGTGGAGGTGAAGCAAGGTTTGATACGAGTGATCACCAACTACGGTATAGGTCAGACGATGATCACCGCAGGACACGGTCTGGATGACAATCGATGGCATGCTGTCCATGTCCAGCGGCGAGATGACCGTCTTATGGTCACTGTGGATAATACTGACAGAGCAGAAGGTAAGGACAACTATCCATTCTGTTCTGTAGAAATGTTTTTCTATTCATTTCATGTTTATGTTGGAACTCCTCTACTTCTACAAAAATACTATTTCATATGCCTTCAGCTAGTCAATTTGAATTATCTTTCTCTCTATGGACCTCATGTGACTCTGTTGCTCATCTTTTTCTATCATCATTATTATCCAAAATATATAACTTTCTTTTTCAGTATGATATATTTTAAGGAGGAAAGAACTCCATTTCTGTGAATATGCTTATGATAACCCCCTGTGGATGATTATCACAAAATATTTAGATGTATGTATTTTCTGTCTTCATGAGCTATACTTTCCTTCACTCTTTCATCTAATCAATTTGTGAGCATCTCTTCTTTTGAAAACTGACCAGAAGGTGTTTATTTGAGTTGGTTAGGAAGCAGAAAGTCCAAACCAGAATGTCAGAGAATGTTTTATATCAAGATTAATATTATGAATGAATTCATTTATTCTTGTGTTAGGCTTCTGTCATAAATTTCTATGACATTTTTCGAAACGAATGTATTTGGACCTTTGTTAAAATACAAATGGTTCTTTGAATTCCCGTTATCATATAAATTTTTTATAACCCTCAACAAGAAGATTTATTTTCATCTTACAGAAACCTGTATCGAAGCTTTAATCAGTCTTCCCATAAAGTCCTTGAAAAGTCCTTCATATTTTCTGAAGTATGTAGTGGATCCTACACAGACTAATTTCTTATCAATGGCTTCTTCAAAGCCACTGGTAGGAAAATCCCTCCAAAGTTGACAAAGTTTTTAACCCATTTTATTCCAATAACTAATAACTAATGTAAGATATAAAGTGATACATCTGCACAGGGTGTAGTATGTGCTCTTTGTATTGAAAATGATCCAAATCTATGGAAAGGACTACTTTTTATGGTTCATATACCTTAAATGCTTCATTTTCAATCTCTTGCACAGTCCTATCTATCCTTTCTCTCATGTATTTGCCATTTTTTCCTTTATCCAGTACTATGAATTTATCATTAACTATCAATTTCTTTTACCAGATACAAGTTTCTTTTCTCATGCTTTCATCGCATATATAATGGGACTATTGTCTATATTTCTTATGATATATCTTATTGTTATCAACCTCCTGTGTGTTTCATATACTATCTGTTCTGTGTATGGACTACTTTACAGTTATCAGAATTTTTATCCTATTAGTCCCATATGCATCTTGTCATGTTAGTCATGTTAGACTCCCTGTACATGTAGCTGTACCTATTGCATTCCAAATCAGTTTTTTTTCTTCAGTTTTTGCTTGTCATATGTATTCTTATTAAATTCATGAACATTTCAAACGTCAAAACAATGCTGATTCATTGATGTATTAGCTGCCAGTCAATATACAGATACATGTATGATGTGGATCAAAATTAATGTGGTATTTTCATTACGTACTACATCTATTAAAGTTTCCAGTTTTTATTTTTTTTATTTTTTCAAATTTTATATCTGTTTTATCATCTTTGGGTCCAACTTAAATTTCTGATATCTAAAACAATTTTTCCAAATTTCATGATTTTTATAATATCATTATTCATTTGATGGAATTGAGCTATCATACCTTGCAAAATGTTTTTGTTGTCATTTGGTGAAATACTTAATTTAAAAGCTTATGTATCATTATGTCTATGTACTAACATCTATGTGTAAATGAAATTGTTCAAATACTAACAATCTAGTTTATTCATCTTTACCCCCATTGAGAAGCTTCAAGAAAAGCACAGAAGAGAGAAATTCAACAAATTTAATTTCAGAATGACTATAGACTTTCATTTATCCAGAAACCTACTTAACTTTATTTGCATTCAACTTCTATGCCTCTTTCTTTAAGGCATATTTCTCTCAATTATGATGAAGGAAAATGGCAATTCAATTTTCTTATAAATGCTACATTGTATTATATAAATTATCATATTGCATTCCATTGATTATTGGTCCTATTGAATTCCATATTTTTGAGATGAGATGGATTTTCAGACATCAAGAGAATAAATTTCTGAGCTTTCTTTCTTCAAGATGGGTCTTAGTAAAGATGAATATTTTACTTCTGTTTAGTCCGGGTGTATTTATTATCATGTTTCATTTTATTTTTCTCCCATTGATAAAACAATGATAAATCTTGAAACAGATAATGTGCCTCGTCATCCTAATAATGGTGAGATAAATAAAGAACGATCTAGAAGACTTTGATGGTCTGCTTGGACTATTTGGAATGAAGTTTCTTCTTTGTTGAATTAATTTACTGATGAGGCATGATATTCTGACAATTTTGACCTTTCCTTCGATTTTATTTGTTCTCAATAAGGAATGTCTAGTGATGATCGGATTAAACATGATCATTGTTTTCTTTTTTGTTTTTATTCAACAAACAGTCTGAGTTATACTTTAGACTGCTTTATTTCCTTTTTAGAGAATGAATAACACAAACCAATACAAGTGCACTTTTATCACAATTCTCACATTTGATAACAACACAGCACAAAATCTTGCATGATTTTTTTAAGCATGTTCCTGCATTGCACCTAGATAGATGCTTTTTATAAATCATTTTTTTAAATTCATTTTGCACTTAGTGGGCATATCATAACCTGTTTGCATTTCTCTTCTTTCTCTGTATGTGACTTATTACTCTTTTTTGAGCTGTAATGAGATATTTTGACGGATATAACCAATTTGAATAGGGCATGAAGCATGCTTTAACAAACTCACTATTATTCTACTAACACAACTAACACAGCCTGGACAATTGTCTAATATTGTGCTCATATATCCAATCTTGTTGATATAGTACTAGCATGCTAACTTTGAAATTCAATTGACTATATTGTGTCACTTTGTTCTGGAAATGTGAATTAATATTTTTCAATGATTTACATTTTAAGTTGTAAACAAACAAAAAAGTGATTTCAAAGCCCTCAGACATTACCATGATGTAAATTACCATGCCATTATTTCAGATTTATATATTTCAAGAGAACTTTTGATTGTTTTTAAACATTGAGAGCCAAAATTTCAAATTATGTTTCTAATATTACCATGTTTTCAACAAATTATTAAAAAAGGAAATTCAAGGGGTAAAGAAAAGCTCTTCGTAGGTTTATCTTTCTTGAAAAAAATTCTATAGATTTTCCTTCTTTTCTACAATTCAACCAGAATGGATGCTGCCTTCCAAAACAATGAAAAGCTGCCTCCTTCTTTGATACTTTAAAGAATGGTTTGAGAACCAACTTTCAGCCTCTTGCCTGAATTTCTTACTACATTTCTTTCCGACTACTAAAAATATAGCTGAAAATGCTAGATATCATTTTTTCTGGTTTATGCTATGGTTCCTTTTGTCAGATGTCCTTGATTCCAAGTGAGGTTAAAAGGAATATATTACTTGAAATACCTCTGCCAGAATTGATTTTATAAGAAAAAGGGGCCCTCTAATTTACTGATGATGATAATTTGTTTTCTTCATATGAGTCATCAATAGCAAACCAATATTGCTATCCTTAATTTTTATTGGGCTCTGTGAGATGAAATTATGGCTAAGAACGTGTGAGGCAGAAGCCCATTGCAAATAAATTTAAATTAAAATCAGTTTAATTAAATTTAAGGGAATATCATTTATTCCAAATCCAAGTTTCAAATGTCAAAATGTTTTTAAAAAGAATTATGTTGATTTACTCATATAGCCTTCATAGAAATCTGACTTTCATCATTTTAAAGGCTAAAATACAAGAGCAAGCTTTTATATTGGTAATTGAAAGCACAAAAAGTGCATCCATTTTGGGTGACCTTAGGTCTGACAGAAGGAACCTCATTCTCACACCAACTTTTTCTCTCTCATATTTGCACTCATGTTTTCTCTTTCCACCATGCATTCCTGCCTGCTACTTCATCATGACCTTACTTGACCTCTGACCTCTATCTTCAAACATATTCCTCTCAAAACTTGGAATCTTCCTGTCACTTTCACCTTCACAAATCCTTTCTGACCTATGAACTTTGAACCTTCTTGGCACGCTCTAAATCTCTTCCGTGTATGTGTCACGGCAAACTCTTCTTCTCCCAGCATTTAACATAACGTATGGAGGTGAGTATAGGTTTTCTGCTGGACGACTGTAAGCCCATCTTTCATAATCCCCATCTTAATCTTCAGCTTGCTATGATCCCTACCTTTAGGGCTTGATTATGCCTCTCTCTTAATTTCTGGAATGATTTGTTGTTTCTCCTTAAACTTCTTTTACGCTTTCTCTTTTCTCATCCTTTTTCTTTTTTGTTGTCTCTCTGTCCCTTTCTCATTTTCTTTTGCTTCTGTCTATTAATTCTCTCTCTCTCTCTCTCTTTTCCCTATTTCATCTCTTTCCTGTTTTCAACTTCTTTCTCTCTTCTTTCTCTGTTATATACTTCCACTTGCTTTATTACTTATTATTTACTTCTTCTATTCCATTTTTCTCTATCACATTATTTCTTGTATGTTCTATTTGCTCTTTCTTGCTGTTTTGTTCTTTGGGGAAAGGAAATCCCTTTTGCCTTTTGACATTCTACTTGCATTTTTGAAAGCCGATATAATATTGGCCATTCAAAAGCATTATGTTATGAAGCTTTGTCCTTGAAAAAGAAGACAATTTATTTTCTGCTTTAAAGATAACTTTCACACTGCATCGTAACACAACCTACAGTACTATGTGAACATCTGTGACAAATAACATTGTCCTTTTTCTACGCACTTGCTATATTCTCTCAGTCATCAAATATGCTCGCCAAACATTGTGCATGTATAACGTTCAACATCATTTTCTCTCTATGTAATTTCACTTCAAACACTTCACACTTTCAGTAGACTCATGAGCCTGTCATAATGAAATTCATAACTTTCATTGTAAGCTTTGTCAGCACTTTGAATAATGAAATTTGTTTAGTACTACATAGTGTAGCGCAGGTGAAAATTAACCATATATGACAATAGTAGCACACATGCACACACTCACACAGCTGTCAATAGGCCCTTTTCATGCTTTTAGAAATACCATGTTTCCAGATAGTGACAAATAACCCTCCATTTTGATCATACAGTGAGTGAAAACTTCCAGAGTGGAATCCTTGATTATCATTACATCGAGGTTGGGGGTGTTGCAAATCGGGAGAGCATGCCGGACACCCCTTTAAACTTTGTTGGTCACATGGAGCAGTTCCTGTACAACAACCAACCGTACTTTGACATGGCTAAGGCACGTGATCTTGACTACATCAGATTGAATGCAACGTTTGGTGAGAAGATGAGTCAGAGGCCAAAGGTCAATCCCTTCACCTTCAGAACAAAAGAAGTCTTCGTCCAACTGGAGACACCCGACTCTTATCCAGCCCTGACGCTCTTCTTTCACTTCAAGACAACGGAGTCCAATGGTCTGCTGCTCTACAGCAGCGGTGGCCGTACTGATTTCATCTCTGTAGGTCTGGTGGAGGGTCAGATACAGTACGCCTTCAACATGGGGGCCGGACCAGTCAAGATCCACGCCAACACGCCCCACATGCTCAATGACAACAAATGGCACGAAGTCTCCGTCTCGAAGAACAGTGGAGGTCGTCATGTCCTGCAAGTGGATAACTCAATGAGTATTGCTCAACCGTCACCCAAGGCAAGACATCTAGACCTGACTGAGAATCTCTATGTGGGCGGCGTAGCTACAGATATGTACGAGGACCTACAGAGCGGGGTGGAGGCAAGAATTGGCTTCCAGGGCTGCTTTGCATCTCTAGAAGTCAATGGCAGGAAACAAGATCTGGAGGACTCGGCCATTAGCATTGAGATGGACAAATCCAACCTCAAACGTGGCTGTGAAGGTATGTATATATGCCCTAATTAAGTTTTCTTACAAACAACAGAAACGACACCCCCTCCCTACCAAAAAAAAAGACACTGCCCAAACTATTCCAATATGGTACAGCATCCCAAACGTAGACATATAGAGACTTCTGAAGTTCTTGAAGTATTTGCTATTAAGAGCCATAACATTGTCTTCCATAAAGTATTTCATTTAGGATATTGTGCATTGCGCAATAACCACAGACATTTTTTCTATAAAATGTAAATGCAACCAAATTTATAAAAATCAGAAATATAATTCCCTTTTGAGTTCAGCAAATAAAGATTCTTATTAGGAGCTGGACATAGTCTGCTAAAAAATATAAGTCAATGCCGTTCTGGCTCTCAGCAGACATGATGACATTGAATAGTTTTCATTTTGTTAATACTATGATCACTCAGAGAATGCTGGTGAAGGGGTAAAATTTATTGTAGTGCTCATATGTATTATCAGTAGAAAATGACTCATATTGCAATTGATGAGCATAGCTAAGATAGGTTTGCACTTGACAAGTTTCTGTCATTATGACATGACTAGACATGACTAATAAGAGCAAGAAGAAGCTTAAACTGAAAGACAGCTATATAACTGATATCACAGTAAGTAAGGAGACAAAAGGAGCTGTAATTTCGGAGTAGGATATGTCTTTCGAATGACAGTTGTGTAAACTTGTCTTGCAACAGCAGAGAAGTTCTTCATCAAAGACAAATCAATTGAGAAATAGAGTAATATGCAGTGTTCCAGGGAGTATGTTCTGGACAAATTTATGTACAATGTATCATCTGCAGATAGCAAGAAGGGCATTAAGTGTGTGAGAGTAAAAGAGGTGTGACCCTTGAGGCTTCAGTAGCATTAACTATTTGTACATCTGTATGATGTTCAGACACATGACATGATAATGGGTTTCATGGGGTATATGGCTCAGATCATTATTGCAAAATGAAAGAGGTGATATTACACTCTGGCTTTATTGAAATGATAATCACTTTTGGCAGCTCCTTGAAGTTGTCCCTAGGTGAAGAAATCCTTGAATGGAAGTAGCTATCCTGGTATAGGAGAAATTACTAGAAATTAAAGGGGTTCAATAAATATGTCTCAGTAATTTTCATAGTAAAGATGCAAGGTGATGCACCAAAATCATTAACATTGTGAAGTGAGAGAAAATTCTTGATTTGTGAGAAAAGATGAGTGCCATCTAGTATTGTCAGAACAGCTTCATTAATTGTAACATTGGTTTTATTTTTGTACTCCTACTGATGATAAGGAAGACAAAGAAAAGATGATTTGATGATTTTAGTGAAGAGCAGTAAGACCAAACCTTGTGATGAATCAATAGTCTGTCTCATAGTGTATTGATGGTTCTCTGTCTCTCTGACTGTCCTTGTTGTTAAGTCCTGAATAAACATCAACTTTAATATCATGGCATCTATGCATTCACATTGATTGGGGATCGACTCATATTGTGATATAACAATCTGTATGGATTCTTAAAATGAATTTCAATTGTTTCCATGAAAACTTGTCACCTTTAAGATATCTTTGTTTGGATTTTAGAGATATCAGGCAGGTTGCAAAGATTGGAAATAATAGTTGTAGTTTGGTGTGTTAATTTTGTTCTGCTGACTAAGTGAATATGTTGATTTTTTAAAACTATTACACTTGTATATTTCATACTCGATATTAAGTATATACCACAGAAAATATTAGCCAGTCAGAGAGTATAACATAAGCATTATCAGAGACATAAATCCATAGACAGTTGTCTTAAATACTCTGAGTTACTCTCTGAATTGTTTTTGAAAATTGACAAGATTAATTTTAATCAAATTAGTTTCTTAACTGAATAAACAAGAAAAAGGGTGAGCACTGTTGTAGAAGTTAAATGACATAAAATTATCCTATAATTATGAGTTGACTTACTATTTCATTTATAGGATCTGAGTGTATTTTTTATTATATCCTGCATCAAGAATTTGTTGGCTTTTGATTGGTTGAGAGCTCGTCACATGACCAGAAATATTTGAACTATTTTTAGAAAGTACTATATGAGAGTACTATTTGGGAGTTGAATTGATTTTTTTTTTCTTCAAATCTTAATTTAATGAAAACAAAATATTCTAAATCTTTTAGACAAAAATTGACATTTTTTTGTTCTAAATTTTTTTTTGTCCCAAAAATGTTTTTTTTTTTTTTTTTTTTTTTTATAAAATAAATTTTTGATGCAGGATATAAAACAAATATACCATGCCTTCTATTCGAGGTACTGGTTAAACTATGGGCCTCGGTGACTCCAAAAGTACCATTTGCTTCGGGGCTGCGCCCCTCAGCAAATAGTACTATTGGAGTCACCTCTTGCGCATAGTTTTAACCAGAACCTCTCAAGACAGTGTATATTTGTATACTATTATATATGGCTTATATGGCAATATGTGAGTTAGAATACATGTCTAGATGTTGTTAGTTGTTACTAAACCTCTTTTTTCTTCTCTCTTTCTTGTTTTTAATAGATAATGGTGACCTATGCCAAGCCGATGTATGTGCTAATGGAGGGTTATGTATACCAGGCTGGAATGGGTATAGTTGTGATTGCAGGATAACCAGCTTCTCAGGGGTCAATTGCTCAGAAGGTAAATGATGTTTAAAAAGAGTGCTGAAGTCGATTTTTATATCAGTATATAATCTAATAAATATGTATTTAGAAATACTAGCATTGTCATTGTAAGAATATGGGTATGTCAATAAACAAATGGATGGATAGATATATATATATATATAAAGATAGATAGATAGATAGATAGATAGATAGATAGATAGATAGGTAGGTAGGTAGGTAGATGGATAGATAATTGAAATATAAATAGAGATGTATGAATATCAATGATATAAATCAATTTTGGAGTTGGATTGCTGCCTTTTTCCCTTCATAGAGCTCAAGGAGAGCATCATGTTATTTTTTAATACATATTCTACCAATATACATGTATACTGCTGAAAATTAAAACTTAATAAAATTGTGAACATTTATTGAAATTTATGTTAACAAATATGGAGATAAAGTATAGAAGCCTATATTTTAAGCCTAGGTACATATACTACAGGTAATTGTAGATGTTATCAAAGGAATGATTTGGTTTACTTTTAAAGAATTATGGAATCCTCTATTCCCCTTTAGGTATCAGATAATGTAAATTGATAGTAGAAGATTGCAGTAAATAGCAAACTCTCTGTCAGAACACAGGTGTGCAATGGTATCTTTAAAAATTAACCCAACTACTCTGTTGTTTCTCCTCCTCTTCCTCTTCCACCTCTCCCAGTGAGTACATCATTTGGTTATGGAACCGGTGGTGGTGTCATCTCCTTGGAGATCCCCGAGTCTCAATGGTTACGTACCGATCATGATGATCTGAGTATGGGTATGGCCACCAGGTCAGCTAATGCCATCATAGCTCGTATTGACAGTGCTACGTCCGATGACTACATTGAAATGGAACTGGTAAAACTTGGAATCTGATGAGATTTTGTATTCCTTAGGATATACCGCAAGAAAGCAAATCATATGAATCATTTTATTGAAAAAATGTCAACAGTATTAGCAGTATACTAAAACTAACAGTATGTTTATTTGTTTAATTATCATATACTAGTATTGGTCTAACGAAATATATAATTCTTCTGGAGGTTGTGGCCTTTTTTTACAATTCAAGAATGTGTCAATTGGAATCTTAATCTCAACAAAAGAATCATTCTGAAGACACTTTATATGTGTAAATTAGACTTAATTTTAAGAGGTATCTGAGGTAGTTAGTTCATCATTGCAAATAAGTAAGGAACATTTCAGTACTTGAAATGATAATTGAGATTCCAAGCTATGTATCCCATATGACATATGTATACATTTTATAGTCAATGGTCACATCAAGAAAATTTGATTTTTGGATGAAATATAGTGTACATTATAATCTGACCTCGTTGTTCTTATTCATAACACTACATGTAGATTGATTCAGGAGATTTTCCTCACCTTGTTATGATGCTGTCATCTCTTCTCAGGTCAATGGTTATCTGTGGACCATGTACAACTTTGGATCAGCCGATCACATGATCAGTGATGACACCAATCGCATCAACGATGGCTCGTATCATGTCATCCATTTCTCAAGGACTGGGGCCAATGCTTCTCTGCAGATAGACCAGTATGCTCGTATTTACAAGACACCAAAAGGTAGGACTGCATTGATGTCATCCAAGCAAAACCCATTGCATAAGGCAATTTGATGTGTGTGGAGTAGTATGCAACTCACAATGCATACCTTGAATGAACATATTCAGTAGTTGAAAACATCCTTGTACAGATTAATCAGTGCTAATTCGTGTTAATGTTACTGGGGCCTTTCAAAAAAATTCTACAACATACTGTAAAATTTAGATGAGATATAGCCCTGATTTCTTCAAGGAGAGGGTTTTATGGTTCAATCTTTTTATTACAAGCTCTACATAGCCAGATTGTATTGAGAGGAATGTGAAAAGGGTTGTAGGCACTTAATCATTTAATGGGTCATCTTCAAAAACTCATTCTTGAGGGATAAGCATTGTTTTTTCTGACATTTTCCAACAAATTGTAAAACTCCACTATCTGGATGTGGATGAATACGGCTCAACACTCTTCATGGAGTAAAACAAATGGGAGTGGGTGTGTACATGAAATAATATAAAATAAAAGTATTTGACACTGGAGCAGATGAGCTTTGAATACCTCAGAGTCTTGAATGTTCACTGTAGCCACTGTATTGTCTTCATTGAGTTAAATAATTGAAATTCTTAGAGAATTTTATCTTTTATCATTTACACAAAAAGTTTAGTACCAGAAGGAAAACTCCTTGAACTGAAACCATTGATAAATAATGAATCCATTGTTTGACAGGCAAGCAGTCTACATTCTTTGACGATCAGGCGATAATCAACCTCGGCGGACGCGGAGACATCGACGACAGCAAACGGAAAAGAAGAAGAAGAGCACCTGCCTCGTCTCAGTTTGAAGGTATGATGTCCGGTCTCTCATACAACGACATGAGAGTCCTAGATATGGCAGCATCAGATGACCCACGTGTCGTACTCAGTGGGAACGTAGGCGAGCTCCAGAATCCAGAGAATTACATCTATGGGACACCGATACCAACAACGTCAGACGAGAGTACCATCTACCGCATCACTACCACCAGGAAGACCCCAGTATTACCCCCCATTCTGAATGTATCAAGTACAGCTAATTCAGATCTCACATCTCCTACAAAGGTAAGACTTTAATCAAATCATCTGAAATTAATTTTCAATTCATACATTTTACTTCTTGTTTAATGTGTAAAGAAAGAGTTAATGTATAATGGTTTGTGGACATCATATTGTAGTTTAGAATATTAGGAGGAGTTTGTTGGGACTTAATGTATTGATGCATGATTTCTACAGTGTTTCACTGACATATTTGCAGAACACAACAGATAATAGGTTTTGCAGAAGAATGTAATGCATGGAGATCATTCACAAAGATATCCAAGTCTTCTTTAGCTCAAATTGAAAGAGACCTACAAAATAGCCATCCAACTTCTAATTATCTTCTCTTGTAAACTTTTGTTCTTTTGATTTGAGGTAATGCACTCACATGACACATGTCCTTGAGTTCATAATGCCTTTACATAAATGAAAGACTTGCATTATATATAGATAGCTTGACTAAGCTCTCAAAGATAGATTCTCATCCCAACGAACTAATTAGAAGCATTAATTTATGCACACTTGTATGGTTTGAATCCTCTATAGATTACAATGTCAATAGCCCCGACTTCTGATGGTGAATATACACCTGACGATCAAGACATTATTTTTGTGACTGGATCAGGATGTATGTCAGATGTACCTGAGGACTGCACTCCACAAGCAGCAGGTGAGCAAAGGATTAAAAGTCATCCATATCATATCAGTCTGTTTAGTTTATGAAGCATTAATGTAGTTCCAGTCAATCATTTCATTGAAAGTATGGCTGATAAAGGATTACAAAGGGACTTTATTTATAAAATGGTAATTGTGTTTTAATCAATTCCATATTACATTCATGTAGATGGAAGGAAAGACTACACCAATTGTATTGTTTAGGGAATGTATCTGTTTACATGTCTTTGGGAGCCATATGAGCATTAAGTCTACATAAAATGATACAAGCTAACATAATGATAGAGATAGGCAACATTTGCCCAAGATTATCGATTATTTGTTATGATTGTGCCACAACAAGGAGTTAAATGATAGTAAGCCTTTGATTATTTTTGAAGAGTTCAATACTTTTGATACAAAATTTTAAATCCCCTTTACATTATGGTCATAAAAAAGAAAAGTAAATCTGACTTTTTTATAATTAGGGGTATGCAGAAGCCATCATTTTTTTAAAATTCATTTGAAATAAGTCAAATGAGTGAGGTATCAAAAGAGTTGCATGATGGTTTTGGATTGTCTTGTCAAACAAGTGTTTAATGTGGTGTGATATTAAAACAATATTTATATGACAAGAAAAGAAGACGGGTATCGTTGTGACTGAAATTATTCTATAGTTTTCTGATGTTGTTTTGGGGGGAAGTTCAGCTTGTTTTTGATAGTCTTTTTTTTGTGTTCATTCATGCCTCAGTAACATTCACATTTTAGAATCATGCCTAAGTCTGGATCATTCATATTTTAGAATCATTCTTATTTTTTTGTTGCATCATGTTTTTCTTTATTTGCAGTAACTCCCAGAGGTAAACATTATCATTTTATTATTTAAGCTAATATATTAATTGTTGTTTTCCATTCTTTTTTCTAATACAAGTGTATTGTTACCTGTCTCCTTTTTACTTCATTAAAATTCCCCTTGACACTTAATCACTTTCATAGCATGACTTTTTTCTTTTCATTTAGATTTATTTATTTGCAAAGAGCTGTAGGCCTATATTTCTTTCATTCTATTTTCCACCCAAGGTGAAATAAAAATCAGAATGAATAGGAAGACGCATAGCTAGAACTGATTTCCCTTTCCCCATTGCTTTTGGATGAGGTGAAGTTATCTACTTCATGGATAAATGTGTGACACCATTTGCTGCTATCATGTGCACTATCATATTTTCCCTCTTCATATTATTATCAAATATGACTTGCCTTATTTTAGTTAAGGGTTCTTACATTGGGAGAGTGTATTGTGAAAATATAAACAATTGAGTTTTCCTCGTTGTAGTTTCAATATATTTTTAACTTCATCCTACATGCATGCTTCTTATTGGAAAAGTTATATAATACCCTTTGGATGTGTGATTACAACTCTAGAGAAAGCCTTTTCTCCCATTTGCTTGAGTAGTTATTACTTTAGGGAAGTTCCTACATTTTCTTTCATATTAGAATTGTCTGGTATATTGTTGGAACCACTATTTTTTCATGTAGATTTTAGTAATTCTTTAATTATTTATAACATTCTAGCCTTATGTGCCTTTTCTTTAATTGTGTAATTGATATCTTATCCTTGTTTAAATACAAACCTTATTAGTGCTTTTTTTTATATCTCTTCATAGATCAATTACAAGTATATTCCACGGCCTGAAATACACCTCCTTGAATCCTCTGTTTTATCACTTAGACCACCACATAGTCAAAATATATGCAAGCCATGATACATTATGCTTCAAAATCCCATTTTCTCCTCCCCTGCCTAGCTACCACCCCCCAAAAAAAAAACAACAACAAAGAAGTCATCAACAACTATAGAATAAGAATCGTTGATGGTATAAATAATCCGTCTAATTTCCTCCACTATGTGTATTTATTTATTTGAACAAAATTTCAAGGTTTGTTTCATTAATACATTCACAGTGAGGCCATATTGTCCATATTCTATGAATTCACTTAAACCCGACTCTAGGTTTAACACATTTAACGCAAGGAAAACTTGGACCCCTTACTAACTTCTTTGTTAAACCAAATTTGTGACAAAAGTCTAAACCCTGTATCAGGTTTAACTTTAGTTGAATACAGGGCCTATAAGTTTTGATAGCATAGTTCTGTATTCAAGTTCCGTCTCATATAAAAATTGATCTCAATTTAATGAACACCTTTCCTCTTAAAATTAGATGGAAATTTTTCATTTCAAATGTTGTCATGGCACTATCTTCCACTACCAGGAAGGTCATTTCAAGTATACTTTGTCCGCATCTTAGTCATGGATGTTTCTATTTCTTTCATTAGGTGAGGATATCTTTGTACCAGGAGAGACGATGAGTACACCCCCTCCTGACAAGCCTGGTGCCCCTGTAACCACCGAGTCGGCTTCTCCCATGTCCCTCAGCCCCTTCCCCCTTCCAGCACGGAGCCAGGATCCGGTTGTGACGATGATGACGAGGATTGTATGACTGCATCAGGAGAAAATTCAGGCACCAAGCCAAGCCCTACCAAAGACTTCACTTTCACCCCAGTGGGTGGAGCTGAGGCTACTGGGGTAACTGCCACAGGAGCAGGATCCACACCCCAATCTGGTGCCAGCCAGGGCAACAACGGTTTTGATTTCCTCGGTGAAGCTGGGCTGGTAGTGGGCGCAGTCTCCGCAGCTGCTGTTATCTTTATCCTCGTCATCCTCGCCATTTACAAGTTCAAGAATCGCAATGAAGGCTCGTACCAAATCAACGAGAGTCGGAATTATGACTATGAGGCAACGCGCACCTCCCTCTTGCCCCCGACAGCCACAAATGGTACCCTACCATCAAAACCCAAACCTTCATTACCACCAGAGTACGCAACAAAAGAATGGTATGTCTAGCAGTAGATGTAGGCATAGATAGATATTAGCACATATGTAGCTTTGTCTTCTTTTTGTATATTTGAAGATTTAAAAAAAAAATCACATATATGATATAGTATTTCAATCCAAACTATTCTTAACAGTGTGTGTATATATAAAAAGCAATGTCCTATGCTAATTTGATATGCAATTATGAAACTATGAGGCATTTTGATGGATGCTTCATGGGTAGTACTTAAGGTTGATTTTATGGATCTTGCCAGTATGTGAAGATAAATAGTATACAAGTGACACCCAATTTATAGTCCTCAACCAATTTCAATCATTGCAATTTTTTGTTGGTAATGCATTTTTATTATTAAAGATGATAGAATTTTCTTGATTTCAAATTATAGCTTCAATCATTTGATAAAACACATAGCCAGACTATGTCTAGTTTCATAACCTGATGTAAAACTGATATTTACAGTCCTATCTTTAGAAGTATACATGAACTTTTCTCAGTAGAATTTGGAACAACAAATAACGACTGTTTTGCAATTTAAAGTTCAGTGTTTGCATGTGTACTTTATGATTCATCAGATGGTTGTTGAATAAGAAGCATGAAGTCACACCATTTTCTATCTTCCAATAAGTTGTTTGTCATGTCTGTGTTATCATTCTACTTGTATAGTTATGATACAGATAAGCTTATGCGCTTTATGGACCTTTATGCTAATAAAGAAAAATGCTTTTATAAACCGACATGTATCAATATGATTTTAGGAAGGGGTAACGTTCGTTTGATGGACTTTAGTCTGTCACCATGTCTTGTAGCGACAGGTAGTGAACTTTAATTGATTCATATCTTTTATCAGATCTTGTAACTGTAAAAACAGAAGGTCAAAGTTTATTGATACTATATCAATATGTAGTATCAATATACTAGATATAGTACTTGGTGTAGTATCAATATACTAGATATAGTACTTGGTATAGTATCAATATACTGAGTATTTTATTTTCAACTACCAGACAATACACCTTTTCATGGTTAAAGCTGCCATTTTAATTTGCAAGTAAACATTGCGTCATCAATGTATTCAGATGCGCATGTATTGTTGCGTCACTGCCTGCGCTGCGCGCTCACATCATTTTGACATGGGCGCCATTTTTTTTTGCGAGTTAACAAGTTGTTTACTCGCAATTTAAAATGGCGCCCATGTTGGCGCATGCGCACTCTTGTAACCGTGTAAGGTAGTATATTACGTAGTCATATGACTTTGTTAAGACTACAATAGAGAAAAGACTGGTGCATTGAATACTAGGAATGGCATTTGAATTTATGAATGTAAAAACTTTCATAAGTAATGTCCAGGCTTGTGTGCACTGAGTACATGTATATCAATTACATATCCCTTGGCTTACCTTTTTCTATCTTGAATAAAATTGACAAGTTGTTATCAATGACAGTCACTGTTGATACACTGTCATAACATTTCTCATTAAAGTCCTAATAAGAAACTTCAAATTTCTTGCATTTTTACTGATTGTGTAAGCATTAGGATGTTGTTAACTTACATGTAATTGGGTGCTACCAGTAAAGTAAGTTACATGTATCCATACATTTGTTTCACTTTTCATGTTGTGTTTTTACTCTATAGGAAGCACTTGTAATCACCTCTTCCTTTACATGTATACAACTCATAAAAATATATTGATCAAACTTATTTGATCACTAGAAGTTATGTTATCAAATCTCCAGAAATGGACAATAAATACTAAATACAAATACAAATGTATAGAGTTATCCACTAATAAAATGCTGTATAATTTGAAATGAAATCACATTATTCATACTAGATGATAAGTATGAAATATGAAACAGATTTTTTTTCCAGCTGTATTCAAAATCATTGGCAATCAAATCTACTAACAAAATTACAGACAAGATGCAATCATGATGTATGAAATGAAATGGACTTTTGATTTTCTTTTTTCGTTAAAAATAATCTAATAAGCTTAGGAAATCAAGATTGTATCTTTTGAAATTCAAAGTAACAAAGCGCAGTACTGAATTGTATTGACAATTTGTTGAAACAAGTAATATATAGATTTGTATGTATGACATTAGTGACAAACGTGCAAATTGAATCAGTTTATTCTGATTTGAATCTGTAGGAATCCAAAAACAAAAAAGCAACATTTTAATGAGGATTTTCAAATTGTTGTCCTTGCAACAGAGAAGGTAAAATGATTAATCAGCAGCTTTTGCAGTCAGTGTATTAGGTTTTATTTGGTAACTTTGAATTCCTTCTCAGGATTTGCGATCTCCAGAGGAATTATTTTATGTTAAATGTGTGCTAAATTTAAACAAGCTTTATAAAGTCTTTGATTGGACTTGATTTTCATTTTCATTTGATCAAGAATGATTACATTATACATTATTGTTTATATAAAAATACAAATCAGTGTCCTTTATTTATGTCATGTTTTTTTGTTTTAATTCTGTGATGTATGAACTTACACATGAAATGAATTGAGAGAAACAATGTACTAAAATCTCAGAGAAGATGAATTGCCAGGTGCAATTATTAGACAAAAATTCAAGACAAGATATTTAGGAAATACATGTATTGTCATGTTATTATTAATATTATTATTATTATTATTCTGTCATGTAAATATGGATGCCCTGTAAATCTTACATTCCTTTTCACACAAAATATGTTCTGTAGAGATACTAACAGATACAGATTTACAAATGAGATATTGTATAGTTTGAAAGACAATGAGTGATGTACATAGAGATATGTATTTAGTATGTAACATAAATAACCTATTAGTCGACTAAAAAAAGACACAGAGTATAATATTCAGAGAAAAATGTAGTAGATTTAGTTATTTTTTAGAAAATACTGGTAGGTTTTGTGATTGCCATCTTTGCTGATTTGCATGTTCATGTTATTTCTTATCTTTCAATCCAAGCATCTGCATTGCTTTCAGAAGTTATATTAATTAAACCTATACACTTAATTAAGGTTGATTAATTCATAATTAATCCTATAGTAAAGCAACTGAATGAGAGAATAAGTTCTGGAAATTTTCCTTTTATTGAGTTAGCTTTGAAGGAGAGCAGCTGCAGAATACTGGAGATTAGATCTCTGTTCTGTTTCATTGCTGAAAAGAAAGAAAGAAAGAAAAAAAATCAACATTAAATTGTATTGTCTGTTCAGAGTCAGAAGGATGTTAATTCTGTTAAAGTTTGTGAGTTAATGCCCTTCTGTCTACAAAGCAAGGGAGATGACATACAGGCTTAAAATTAACATCTTTTTATTCAAATACAGTCAAACCTGTCTATAGCGACCGCCCAAGGGAAACACAAAAATGGGATCTTCGTAGACAGGTGGTCTTTGTAGACAGGTTCCTTTAGTACATGTTTCAATGAGAAACCATTTTCAAGGGAAATAAAAAATGTGGTCTTTGTAGACAGGTGGTTATTTAAGTGGGTTTGACTGTACTATCTTGTGAGAGCCAGAAGGATGTGAGCTGTGATAAAGGATATGAGTTCATGTCCTTTTTGCTCTCATTAGACATGTTGTGTATGTAATGTATAATGAAGAAGTTTAAGAAAGATGGGTTATTAAAGGTAATGCATCATCCCATTTCAAAGTTGGCCACACTCGATACTAGGCTTATTTATAGTCTTACATATGTACCAAGACCAATAAGTCTGAGAATATAACCATATATTTGTACAAAGATTTCATTCACGCATTGCATTATGGGAGAACATACACCATGATTATATACCAACTGCTTCATGTACATGCTTATACATACTCATTTCTTGCAAAAATGACTTCATACCTCTGCATATTAATCCCTCACAGTAATGCATTGTGTGTTGAGAACCAGAAGGGTGGGTAACGCTGAGTTTATTAGTTAATGCCCTTTTGTCTCTGAGCAGAGAGTTGACCAATTTATGTGCACTCAGTTATGATAAGCCTGTACCTAATTTTCTTACAGAGCTGCGATTGGTTCTAATAAGAGTGTACATTATATGCTGCAGGGAAGCAATTATGAAAAACAAACTTTAGAAAAGCATTTTGTTTTAGGTTTCTCCAGAGTACAGAAAACAATGTCTGTATTTGATTACATGTATATTTCTTAAAAGTTGGAAAATGCAAGCTTGTACAAAATAATTTCCCAACATATGGTTGCTGTGTTGTTAGTTTCTCATGATGTAAGAGTAATTTTATGTTAAAATTTAGCCAGGAATTGCCTATTGCATATGACCAACTACAAATCTTATTTTCTTCATTACATTATTTGACGAGATTTCCCAACCCTTTCATATTACATAAACCTGTAGCTTTATATCATGAATATTACTGGTTGTCTGTCCAATGTCAATCAGTTTGATCAATTACGCATGCAGCAAAATGGCAATGACAAGTATTTATATGTCAAACTATGTAAAAAAATTGCTTCCAAATAAGTTAGTAGAAAACTTTTAGAATGTAATTTATTTGAAAAGATTACTATATTATGTAGCTCTGTTATGTATTTTTTTTGTTTATTTTGTTTGTTTTAAGTAGGTTGTTATTTTGATATATTTTATTCAGCCTCCCTGGCATATTTTCATTATGCAAGTGTAGCAATAAATGTGAATTTGAATGACTATAGTCACAGTATTTTATACTCCCATTTCTTTGGTATATATGATGACGATGTTGATAATGATGCTGACAATGTGGAAAAAGATGATGATGATGAAGTTGAAGATGATGATGCTGATAATGATGTTATTGGTAGTAATGATGATATGAAGATGTTGAAAATGATGATGCTGATAGTAATGATGTTGTTCGTAGTGATGATGATGGTGATGATGATGATGATGAAGATGGTGATTATGTTATTGGTGGTAATGATGATGCTGAAGATGATGAAGATGAAGATGATGATGCTGAAGATGATGATGCTGATAGTGATGATGTTATTGGTAGTGATGATGATGAATTGATGATGATGATGAAGATGATGATGAAGATGATGCTGATAGTAATTATGGTGATGGTGTTGACGATGAGGTTGAGGATGATGATGATTGCTGAAGATGATGATTATGATTGTGACAGATGAGTTGGTGATGATAATGACCGCGAGTACAAGGTTTTGATGAAGTAGGCCAGTGGGCGTAGTGTGAGTCCCGTCATGTTGAGGGGGTACTGGTATCATGGGAGGCATGGGAAACATTGAATATATATAGTTGCCACATAATAATTTTCGTAATGTAATCAAATTTAATGCAAATTATTTCATTCACATGATACAAATAATTGAATTTCAATAGTCAGAATCTGAATTTCATACATTATTTGTTGCTAGGTAGGACAAACATTATGGCTGTCCTCCCTAACATCACGGAAAGTTTGAGTAAAATCTACTTATAAAAAATTAGGAAAGTAGAGGTGTCATAGTCGAGGCACCTAATATCTGGATTGCTTTTTTCCAACCAGGGAGCCTGGAGAATGTACAAAAACAATTGCGGGAAAACCTGAATCTGACGACCTGAGTATATCTGTAAAGCTCTTTTATTAGAGACGTTGTATATATGCATGAAGCACTATATAAACCTAGGATATTATCAAAATTTTTTGAAGTTGCAATCGATCGAACACAAATTTGCACTTCCATTACGTATCTTGCACTATACAAAAATGAATTTTATTTCCTCTAAACAAATAAAATCCATCATACATGCACCCTAGATAATAGATATAATCATTGCAAATGTTTCTCACATCCCCTGAATAAAACAAATCTATTCCTTCATCAATAACTAAGAGAAATGATTAAAGTTTATAGTACATGGCAAGTAGAAGGGGACCTCGAAGAACAGCACAGGGATAACTTACCACTATGTGTTTCGTTGATTACAACTTTAATAATTCAAAACTTTTTTTACTTCTGATTGGATTTTGCTCAAAATTTCACTTATCTGTTCTTTGTTTTATTTGGTTTTGCTTTCATTAAAACCAATTAAACATCAGGGTAGACTTTCCCTTTAAGATATGAAATTGGTTAGTTTGAAATAGCTGAGCTTTGATTACCTTTTTAGGAACACCTGTATGTTGGAAACTGTGATAAGTTCCTATTTCAATATAGGATTTTGTTTTACTTCCCATTCTTTTTAATGTTTGGTGTCATGCTATATACAGTACTTCAAATTCCCCATACTACCATGAATGAAATGGTGCTCTTCTTCTGCTTTATATTTGTTCTAGCAGTGATAAGATTTTCAAAAATAATGATTAAAACATAGCATTACTACTACCGGTCAAGGGCGTCAATCCGGGGACAGGGAACACGTCCCCTCTACGATTTTTCCTAGGAGGGACATCATATCAAATGTCCCCCCCACCCCATGTTTTGTCAGAAAAGAAGTTCTTTAATAATTTAATGTAACGTCAAAGCTTCCGCGCTTCGCACGGGAGGGGGGGGGGACTGAATTCAAACAAGGATTAAGAGTCGAACGGTACAATGAATCGTCTTCTTTCTCTAAAAATGTAATGAAACGTCAAAGACAATTTTTTTAAAGACAATAAATGAACTGGTCACCAATGAAAGTACATGTCGTGAAACAGAATAACTAGAGGGTGTGTGTAGCAACATAACGTGGTATAACTTTGAAAGTAACTGTAAAGGTGACATGTAATTGTGTCCCCCCATGCTCAAACTCGGATTGACGCCCTTGCTACCGGTAATACTCTTCTCACTATTTCTACTCTTAATTCATTCCTCTTCTCTACCTCTTGCTCTTCACTGAGCCTGTAAGGAAATTAAAGGCTACGATCATATTACGAATCCATTACCGGTATATCAATTTTTAATTTTGTGTCATTTAAGACACATTTCTGCAAGGATTTTAAAAACAAATGTGTTTGAAGTCGTATATTGATGAAAGAATACAAAATTTAGGTTTTCTGCGTACAACAGAAAACCAAAAGTATGTATTCTTTTATCAATATTTGTCTTCAAACACATTTCTTCTTTTTTGGGGGAATCTTTGTAGAAGTGTGTCTTAAATGACATCCTCTTTCACATTATGATACAATTTAAGTGAAACTTTGCCATCAAATTGTTGGTGAATTTGGGGCTCCCAACACTTTAGAGGGGCTTTAAATGGTTTTGACAAGAGGAGGTTGGGATTTATAGCTGTGCAGAGTTCCCACATTGTCAATTCAATATTTAATTTCTACACAACTGTTATGAGGCTGCAGCACATGTACACAAATTATAAAATGCCAATAGCTAAGTTTGTATAGCAGTGATTCAAAATTCTCTGGTCAGGAAGGGGGGCACAATTCAAGAAAACGCATTTTCAGATTTTTTTTTTTAAAACTATGAACTTGCTGCAGAGGTCACAGGGGATATGGGGAGGGGGGGGGGGGCAGGAGCCAACATACACTTTTCAGTGAGCCTAATTACGATAAACTTACATAAATTTATAGATATACCTTCAAACAACAATTGACAAGTATTTAGCTTTCATATCGTTGGAAGATGAAATCACATCGTCAGGGAAGAAAATCGATGCCACTTTTAAAAAAGAATTGATGAAATAATTTTTCCGTATTCACCTAAACCTAAAACCTCTCCCTATTCATTGCAACAGATATGCAGAATACACAATAATAACGTACTGAATCTCAATTTACATCACTTAATTATACCAAGCTCTCTTAGTAATATATGAAATTAAGACAATACTAGAAACGTAATTGATCGAGGCAAAATAAGACATAATCTTTCGAGTCCACAAATTGCTTCTCTCGTCACCATCGTCATCGTTTTCATTACTTTGCACCATCATTAGTAGGGCACTTGATAATCCCACATCTCTGTGACATTTAACTAGCTGGTAAGATGATAGCTTGCATACGGTAAGAAGACACGTTCAGTTCCCGCAATTGGAGTGTAGGCCTTCTTGCAATTTTATTGAAATGTTTAAAGTTCTCCAGTGATCCAATCATCAATATATTGTTGCATTCTTTATTCTCTTCATTCAGAGGCATATCCAGATATTCATAGAGGGTCTATACAGGGAGCTAGGGGACCTAAATATATTCCAGAGAGGGTTGGGGTGGGGCGAGGTGGGGTGGGGCGGGGTGGGGCGGGGCGGGGTGGGGCGGGGGGTGGGGCGAAGTGGGGCGAGGTAGGGGGCTGGAATGCAATTGGGCAGCTCTGCTTGACGTAGACAATCTGCAAGTAGTAGTACCTGGTGGGGGCTTCAAACAGAGGGGCGTTCCTAGCTCGATCCATCACTATGCTGGATACACCACTATGCAATGCTGGATACGCCACTATGCTGGATACGCCACTGTTCTCCAATCAAATCAATTGCTCTTCGACTTTGTGCTGATGACCCCACCTCCAAGCCCCCTTTGATTCAGCAAGATATAAACCAAAACAGATCCAAACACGACAGCTGGTAGAGTGTGGGGTAAGGGCTCTCCAATCATCAAGAGAGTGTAGGCGGCTCCGACCATGATGCCGAGAAGAGGCACGGCGGCGAACACCCGACAAACAGGTCGCCCAAATGCGAGCAGGGCACCTAACAGCACCTCGGTAGCGCCAACCAGGGATAGGTACATCGCAGCGGTCCTGATACCCAAGACGTCCCGTAGTGGAAGAACGGTTAGGAATCTCTCGAAGTCAGTGTACATTTGAGGAAGCCCATGTCCCTTCTGGTCGTTGTCGAGGGGTATCAGTTTAACGAAGCCTGCTATGATGAAAAGTAGTCCGAAGACAAGGGCGAGGTAGTGACTGACCGCCATTTCTCTACAAGAATAAAACTACAGCTACGGGAATTAGCAACTGTGCTCGAATGGGATTGCAGTAGCCTCAGCCTCGGGTGTGGAATACAATACCCCTCGCGCTCGAAAAACTGTAATCGCACAATAGACCGGTTTACCAGTGGCGTAGCTATACGGGGGCACGGCACAGGGGGCACGTGCCTCCCTCCCCCATCGAATGCCTTGAAGAAAAAAATTATAAGGCGAGAGCGAGGGAAGAGTTGTAGGAAAAAGAAAAAGAACGTGAAATAATGTAAAGAGATAGATTAATTGCTTGAAAACGATCTTCAAATATTATAATCCCTTTTATAATAATATAGGTAACTCTTAAAATGGTATCTGTTGTACGAGATGCATTACACCGTGTCACTCTTTAAAAATGGGCATATATCCTCTTCCGGCCTGGTCAATATCTGCCCCTCAAATTTTGACCATCTAGTACGGCGTTTTTCAACCAGGGTGGTGCTGCAAGAGTATGTTAGTTATATATATTACAGGCGCGGATCCAGGGGCCAGGGCCTTGCCCCGCCAATAAAAGAGAGAGAGAGAGAGAGAGAGAAGGGAAAGAGGAGAGAAAGGAAAGAAAGAAGAGGAAGCAGAAAATTAGGGGGAAAGAAGGAGAGGGGGCTGTTGCCGCCCAGGCTGTTGCCTCCGCCCCCCCCCCAGCCAAAAAAAAAAAGAGAGAAGGAAGGAAAGGGAAAAAAAGAAAAGAGGAGATAAAGGGAAGGAAATAATAGGAAGAAGAAAAGAAAAGAAGGGGGATATCAGTTGCGATTTTCCCGCCAACAAGTTGTGGAAAAGGGTGAAAAGAAGGGGAGATCAGTTGCGATTAATTCGGCCAACAACGCATGGATCGGGGGGACCAAATGGCCCTCCCCCCCAGCAAACTTAAAAGAGAGAGAAGGAAGGGAAGGGAAACAAGATGTGGATCGGGGGGCGAAAGGCCCCTTGCCTCGCCCCTCGGTAAAAAAAAGAGAGAGAGAGAGAGAAGGAAGGGAAGGGAAAGGGAAAGAGGAGAGAAAGGAAAAGAAAATATAGAGGAAGAAAAGAAATTTAACTTCTTCTATCATCATTGTTCAATTTATTCCTGTTTGATAACAATAATATGAATGTAAACTCATAACAGCAACATAACAAAATGCAGAAGAAAACTATTTTGCAGGCAGAAAGAAACGCAAAAATGATCATGCATTTGCATGTAAGTGTATCATTAGAATTATTCATATTGTTTTTTACATCTTGTGAAATAGTATGCCTTCAAGCTTTCGGAACTTTTTTGTGTATATTATTTTGTATGAAAGAAAGCGTTTGGAACTTATAATGCGCATAATGCAATTTCAGGTACAATTTACTGCAGTTGCCCCCAAATAGAATTTAAGCATGGTTTATTTCTAATTCTATACTAGTGATTTACAAATTTTGCTGAAAATGACATAGGCCTAACTATCCGGGATTTTTCCTCACTTTTTAATAAATTATACTTTTTATGCGTTTGTTGGAAAATGACAAATTCCCAAAATTACAGTCAGGCAAGAAATATGCTTATTTGGAGGCCTACATGCCAGGGCCCGCGGAACGGCGGGCTCAGGCTCGCCCCCTTTTTGAAAAAGTATATAAAAGAGAAATATAAAGAAAGAGATTTAAAAAATATTTAAAAAAGAATAGTGACTTGCCATGCAGTGTCACATAATAATGAGGTATCAAAATGAATTCATCTGACCGTGATTTATAATAATAATAATTGTGATTCATATAGCATAATCATCGAAGACAATTCTCTATGCGCTTTATATCCTAAAACCCCTGAGCTTCCGGGGGCTCTGCCCCCTGGACCCCACCTAGGACCCTAAGGCGGGCCCCTGGATGCTCATCTGACCGTAATTTTATGCTTAAAACTCCTGAGCTTCCGGGGGCTCCGCCCCTGGACCCCACGCCAATTAGTGACCTGCCAGTGTCACAAATAAGGTATCAAAATATGCTCATCTGACCGTAATTAAATGCCTAAAACCATTGAGCTTCCGGGGGCTCTGCCCCCTGGACCCAACGCCAATTAGTGTCCTGCCAGTGTCACAAATAAGGTATAAAAATATGCTCATCTGACCGTAATTAAATGCCCATAATCCCTGAGCTTCCGGGGGCTCCGCCCCTTGACCCCCGCCGGGGCTTTGCCCCTAGACCCTAGTAAATACTGTAGCCTCCCCCCCCCCACCACTTTGAAAAACGTTCAGCAGGGCCTGCATGTGAGAGCAGTGGCGGATCGAGGGGCCGGCCCTCCCCTAGTAAAAAAACAGGTAAAAACACCCTTTTTTGAAAAAAGAAGTTGGGTCCCTCCTGGCGCCCAAGGGGTGGCGGTGGAAAAAATTAACCCTTCCTGTAGGGAAATTTTTTTCGGGTGCCAAAAAAATCGTGCTCACTACCCTGGCGCCCAAGGGTGGTGGTGGAAAAAAAATTAAATTAAGGGAAATTTTTTTTTTCGGGTGCCAAAATTTTTTTTTTTTTGCTCACTACCCCCCACTGAGCGAAAAATCGACCGGCACGATTTTCAAATTTTCGCACGAAGTGGGCCCCTTTTTAAGCCCCCTCCCTTGCCGCCGGCTGGATCCGCCCCTGTGTGAGAGTGATGGTGATGCGGATTTTTGTTTCTGCCCCCAAATGATTTTGCTCATTACGCCACTGCTTTAGTGGTCACCATTACGTACCAATATTTGGCTCGCACAATTTCAAATTTGAGCCCCTAAGAAATCCTGGATCCGCGCCTGATATATATATATATATATATATATATAGGAATATCATAAATTCAATTCAATTCAATTCATTTATTTTTCCTCTACTTCACTTCACCTCGAGATACCCAAATGACCTGCCAAATGTACACTATCAAATATCACTTTCGGTATTTTTGATGAGGAAATATGATTTCAGAGATAGTAAAATGTAATTTTTCCTCGCTCGCTTCAACGGGCTAGTTCAGTAGGTCCATATGGTTTCAGGGAGCGAGGTTCATAAATGTCCCCATATTATATTCGGGTACCTCGCTGCCAGGCGTGCCAGCATGGCGCCCGAATATAAACTTATTCATTGTATATTTTTTTGAAATGACCGAACATATAATTTTAGACTTTAAATCTAGTGTATTTTGATGACTAAATAGAAATTGTGTTACAATGCTTGTTGTTGGCCAAACATATATATTTGATGAAGTATGTTTGGGAACTGTTGCTTGAACTAAAAAAGCAGAGATAATATCACGTTAAAGAACTATTTATACTTTTTTATAGTATTTCAGAACCTTGGATGTGTACTCATTAAACGCTCGAAAGTTGAATTGTACAGGAGGTACGTTTACACTACAATAGAGTTCAACATCACGATAATAGCGAAATGCCTATGTTTGGAACGTAGTGTAAATAACCTGTTGTGTGAAGTGTGGTGCGTGGGAGGGTAACGGCGAACGTTCCCCTTTCATCATTGAAAATTTGAAAGTCTTTTGATAGGCCAGTGGCGGATCCAGGGGGGGGGGGCCCGGGAGCCCGGGCCTCCTCCCCTAGAAAAAAAAACATTTTAAAACACCCTTTTTTTGGAGAAAAAAGATGGGCCCCTCCTGGCGCTCAAGGGGTGGTGGTGAAATTTTGTTTTCAATTTTGAAGGCAAAAAAAAATTGTGCTCACTACCCCTGAGCGGAAAATCAGAAAATTTTCGTACGAAGTGGGCCCCTTTTTCGGCCCCCTCCCTTGCCGCCGGCTGGATCCGCCCCTGTGATAGGCTTACATTGTACGAAATACCGAACATATTCCATATTGAGGACAGGACAGGACACATCACAGGACACATCATAATCCATGTTATAGGTCTACATTTTCTTTAAAAAACGATAAAACGATAAAACGATAAAAGATAAACAAGAAGAGAATTTGGTTTGTAATCAAGCTTGAAGGTATAACGGATCGCATATTAACTTCATATTGAACTTTTTATTCGTTTGTTACTTTTTTTGGGGGGGGGTTTGATGGTTTGTTTTTACCTGACTGCTAAGAAAGCATTGTATGCTTGTAAGTAATCAACCAAGGGGGCCGACAGCGTTAAGTCGTCTTCGAAGGACTTGATAATGAGGATGAATGCCTTGCCAAAGGGCACTAGCGCATCGACCGTGGTTTCGAACCCGGGACCTCCCGGTTACGAGACCACTGCTCTACCACTGAGCCATCGATTTACAAGTTAAGAAGATGTGACAACTACAGCATAGATTAGACAGTAATTTGCCATTTCATCACTCTTTGATCTATTGACAATACTAATTCTAGTAAATATTGTGTTACTGTACATGTATCACAGATAGAGGGTGTTAGAATATTATAGCATAATAATTAATATCTTCTTCAGTTTCTTGTTGAAACCATTCGCATTAGTATTTCTACACGTATAGACATTTACATTCCTAATACCATCTCAAATATAATAAATAGAAGAAGAAAAATCATTAAAAGCCCGAAACTTACTTTTTTTTAAATAAATACCCAAGTAAATTCAGACCCATATTTAGTTGGAGAGCAAGTTCATGGTTTTATTCAAGGCATTATCTTTCTAAAAATATGTTTTCAGAAATCCTCACATAATTGCTTTTTAATACCAATAGCAACGGATCGCATGATACACAAACTCGTGTTCTAAAAGGCAACTTTCACCTTTCCAATATCTAATTTTCACAAATAATGGATACCCCTCGTTTATTTTTGGTCGTTTCCCCTATGACGGGGGAGGGGCAAACTCGATTTCGCCCCTTCCCCTATCGTGAGACAATTAAGGATGATGTAATAATTTAGCCTCTCTTTCTCTCTCTCTATGTCACGGTTCTAAGACACCTACTTTCTGGACAACCACCCCCGGATAACCACCCCTAGGATAACCACCCTCTAGGGCAACCACCTAGGGGGTTGCCCTAGGGGGTGGTTGTCCTAAGGGGGTAGTTGACCTAGAGGGTGGTTTTCCTAGGAGTGGTGATCCGGGGTGGATGTCCAGGGGTAGGTGTGCGCATACACTCTGTCACCGTAGAACACAATTTCACAAATTGGGGAGGGGATTTCTCTCGCCCAAATATCAGTAGGCCTATACATGTATTTTAGTTTCAAAATCTTGCAGGCGAGCGAGCAAAAATGTCCAATCTTTTTTATTGTGAAAGTGTAATTTTTGTCTAAACAATTTGAATAAGATTAGAAAAATAAATAAATAGACCCCCTGCACCTCGTTTCGATAATTTCACATTCTCGGAGGCTGCAGTAAATAGGCAGCTAGCCCTCCGTCTCGAACTCACCAGTCTCTCTCGTTTCTACATACATGTTTTGTTCTCCTATATCCTATATAGATGTAGACTATCTCTATCTCTATATCTCTTTGTCTGTCTGTGCCTCTCTTTCTTTTACCCCCCTCTCTCTCTCACTCTCTCTCTCTCTTTTCAGGCGAAGAATTAAAACAAAGAAGGTCGAAGTAGCAGACGATATACGAGGTAACGTTCTCCGACTATAATCATCCATTATATCACTTTCTACAATAAAAGTGGCTTTTATGATATGCGCACATTCAGTACGACATAAAGAACCGTTATAATACTTCTTTTCATTTTGTTAAATTCAGATACAGGCAATTTTATTTACAAACAAAAGAATACGTTAGACAAAGGTATAAGAGTCTCAGAATATGATTGAGGTTCTTTTATCGCCCAAGGTTTAGCATGATAGCATCTATAAATGGATTGAAACCATTCAATTTTTTGCAGACAGATTTCTATTCTCAAACAATCCCGGATGTCACAGTTTCGAACAGGATCCATAAATACAGTATTGTTGCACTTTGTGTACTTTCGTATCTTAATGTGTAGAACATGATTTCATTTGAATTTTGATTAATTTTACGGCCTCAACTAGAAAAGGATATGCGAAGACGCATAATTATAATCTAGCTCAGCTGTCGATCATCTGTTTATTGCTGACATAATGTTTGTCCACAATGAAATGGTGAGCACAAATTTTAATGTTGTACCGAATGATTATTAAAAAAAAAAAAATCATTTACTAATCGTTTACTTAGATACATTCAGTTATTCTTTATACTAAGAAGATAGAAGGATGTTACTGTTAGTGATTATATTCTACATGAATCATTTTGTTAAGATCTGTACTCTGTAGTGATTTAATAGGGAATGCATGTATGCCTAGAAGTAAATTAAAAAAACAAAACAAAAACGGACTGTATCATACTTAAAGACCTGCATCATGTTCGGATAACATTGATACACGTGGCTATTCAAGAGGCAATTTCTTTTTCAATTACTTCTTTTTCATGAATCATACATGCAACCTTCTTGGGTTGAATGTGGTCCTCACAATGTCACTTTGATTTATAAAATCATGCAAAAGTAGCAAAGCATACAAATTCTCGTGAGCAGATAACATTTTTTTAGTACGTGTTTTCAGCTGACGTCGAACCATCATATTCAATTTTACAAAGATAAAAACGAAGATTAACAATTAGAAAGCTTTACTACTACTAGTATTGTGAGTACTACTATAAGTTGCATGCATTAGCCATTAATTAGAAAGTACAAACTATTTACAAAATATATTACTACAATTTTGATGAGTATATACACATGTTATAAGATGAATGTCTCGATGATTGTACTCGTGGATGTTAATTTGTTACTGTAGTATAGTAGTTTGACAAGTTTCTTTAGTTATTTGCACGACGCTCATGAGTGATGAGTATACAATCCGATTTTAGTCGCTTTTCGCCTTGGCAGTCCTGCCGTAGTTGGTATTCAGTTGGCGTCGATTCAGCAGAATGATTAACAGTAAAATACCAAGGAAGAGAGGAGGCGAGGCCATTGCAATAGGATCACCAATCTTCTGATGTGTGAGGAATGCTCCAATCATGATGATAAGAAGATAGAAAGCACCAATCACCCTCCAAAAAGTGCGTCCGAATGCGAGCATGCTCCCGAAGACGGTTTCAGCAAACCCGACGGCCGACCTGTAAATCGTTGTGGTGATCGTAACCCCGAACATGTGATGTACGGGCAGGACAGAGAGGTAACGTCTGAACATCGTCTTCATCTCTGACTGGCTGAAACCATTGCCGAGCTCGATCGGTGTGAGCTTGAGAAGGCCTGCGAAGATGAACAGGAACCCGACGAGCACGGCGACGTAGTGAATGAGTCCCATGATGATAATGTACTCGTACTATACACAGCATGTGAACTCAAAATGGATGCACAAATCCCAGGTCTCGCCACATAAGAGTGTACTATGTCTCTAGCTGTAAAAGGCTATGTGAGCTTTTGATTAGACCGTTGAGTCTAAAATGTACATATGATGTAGGCCTATATACTGTTGTGATGTCGCGAAACATTCTATAACACAGTTTGATAGATCGGATAAGCTATGTACACATTAGTGCACACCAATACAGTTACAATATATCACAAATGTAGACGAGTCGGTGAGCGGGTTTTTTTTACGGCTGCTCATTGTTGATGATAATGATACCAGAGGGTTAAAGGTTATCCAGGACAAAAGAACGCACGCTACATGCATGGCGTTATCTGCATCAGGGAGGTCTGCATGCACGCAGCTGGTATAATATGCATGTATAGGGGTAGGCCTACATGTATAAATTTGCGGTGGATCGTATAAAATTAATGTTTTCTATTATTGTGGGCCATGGTGCGTAATCATACTGAAAGAAAGCTATTAGTTAATTCTCCTGTTATTGTCGTTCATCTGTCTGAAAGCTAGATCAACTGAGCCACTTTATTATACTAGAGAGAGAGGCCTTTATTATAGATTTAGGAAAATTGATGTATTGTGGAAGTTTAGCCGACTGCTATGTTATGACAGTGGGCATGACTACGATAAAACCATGATTATCTGTTTAAAATATCGGAAAGTGTTACATGCACATATACTGTGTCAAGCTCAAGTGCGATAGAGATAGAGAAAAATGGAGAGAGAGAGAGAGAGAGAGAGAGAGAAGGGGGGGGTGGGGGCAGTGGCGGATCCAGGGGCCCGGCCCTCCCTAGAAAAAAACAGGCAAAAAACCCTTTTTTGAAAAAAGAAGTTGGGCCCCTCCTGGCGCCCAAGGGGTGGCGGTGAAAAAAATAACCTTTCCGTAGGAAAAATTTTTCGGTGCCAAAAAAAAAATTGTGCTCACTACCCCTGGCGCCCAAGGGGAGGGGGGGGTGGTGGTGGAAAAGAAATTACCCTTTTCTTTTTTTTTTGCTCACTACCCCCCACTGAGCGAAAAATCGACCGGCACGATTTTCAAATTTTCGCACGAAGTGGGCCCCTTTTTAGGCCCCCTCCCTTGCCGCCGGCTGGATCTGCCCCTGGGTGGGGGAGGAGGAGGGAGGAAGCCTGAACACCTTGCTTCGCAATAGCTCTGCACGTATAAAGCTACTCGGAAATAATATATTGCCGTTTCGTGCAATATAATTGCACCATATGGTCTAATTATAGATGATGATAATATCATATACCATTTTTGAAGAAAAAAATTAAGATTAAGAAATATAGTAATATAAACCGTCTTTCAAGTATAAAACTAAAAGAGTGTGATTATAATAATCAGCTTTTGTGAAGTTTGTGGGAGGGTAATATGAAGGCCTACATTATATATTCTTACGACCGTCAACAT
Organism: Mesocentrotus franciscanus; assembly: GCA_037976565.1. Lineage (NCBI taxonomy): Eukaryota > Metazoa > Echinodermata > Echinoidea > Camarodonta > Strongylocentrotidae > Mesocentrotus > Mesocentrotus franciscanus. Next base: position 7,903,398 of record CP137669.1, on the reverse strand, counting down.
TTGCTGAGGCTAGTGAAAAATTAGGATTTAACATACTTCTGAGATCTATATAGATATAGGCCTAGTCCGTCATCTCCGATTGCACAAAATGGACAATCTAAATGTTTAAAAACCAGAAGAAAAAAGAAAAAAAGTTTTTACAAATTTAAACTGAAAATGAAGTATCCGAGAAAATGCAATGTTTCTCTCTCTCTCTCGTATATCTAACCCTTTCTTCCTGTCTCACTTTAGCACAAAATAACAATTCAAACAACCTTATTCTATCATTGCATATCATTGTAGTAGTGTGATGGACTTCTGAGACACCCTTCCATTATTTTCTACGGGAATCCTAGAAATAAATATTGTTTAATGGCATCATAAATATTGATTCAATAACACCCTTTCAGAAAACTGAAAGCAGAAAATATTCTTACGAATTTAAAGTGAACCTGAAGTATCTGAAAAATAAAATGCTTCTCTCTCCCTTCTCTATCTATCCCTCTCTCCCCCTCAATCTTCACTTTAGCATTAAACTGACAGTTCAAACAACCTCATTATGTTAAGGTGCCTATTGTTGTTATAAATCTAAAAGATTTTTATGGAGATACCCTTTTATTTTCTAAGAGCACCATGAATATTGTTTATTCCCCTTCTTATTCTAAATGGATGATGAATGAGTTCGAATTGAACAGAAAAAAGGTGATAATTCCCATCCCATATCACATATTCCATTCATACCTCGGGAAACATTAGGCTGGCTACCTACAACACTGAATACAAAAAAATAAATACAACTTTGTTGGTATTCCAATTATTTTCTTTGTAATTCATGCTCAATTTCAAAACACATAATCGACTTTTGACTTCATATTCATGAAATTCTGTCTCATCTGTTACATTTGTCACACACAAATACATCGTTTCATAATAAAACAATGTCAGGAACCTACTCAAGATTTTAATTCTTGAAAAAAATGCAATGCTTACTACATGCAGACTGCAGTCCAGTCTATAATATAATTATTTGAATGATTTCCAAAGTTAAATTACAGGGGACAATGAACCATTGGACCAATGTCTTAAAGATGATAATTTTATGATTAGAAATAGAGAAACAAAGAGTTAATGCCCTTCTGGATCTGAACAGACAACATGTACATTTATTTATTTATTTTAATCTTCAGGAAATGTTGTGATCTCATCTTAAATTGGCAAGACCTATTGATTTCACTATTAATAATCTTCACAACAAAATTCCCCAATAGAAAATTATAATGGTCATTATATTACTCATCTAGTCGTAGTAAATTAAAAATGTATTTACAAAAATTGTCTGGTGCAAGAAGGGCATTAACTCATATACGTATACAAAGAGGTAACAGCATCTGCATCCCAGTGGCACCCTTTATTACATAACAACAAAAATTGTGCATATGATGTACTTGTACATAATCACAGCTTATGTCTTATTGAGATAACATAAGAACATTCGTTACATCTTTCATTTGACTTAGAAATCAAATTTTGGTATACAATACTTTCTTCTCGAACATACATGTTTTATGTTTTGGAGAAGGCTGAGGGAAAGCTATAAAGTCAAGAACAAATTATCAAGAACATAAAATGAGAAAATTAGCTAAAGTTATGACACAAGTGACATATTGTTGTGAATTCAGAAATCTCATTTGAAACCTTTATCAATATATAAATCACCATATTATGTCCATTGCTCAAGTACACCTGCACAAAATAAAATATTGTACGCTAACAAATATTGAAGGACTCTTTGTGGATTTTAACAAAATCAAATGGAACTGATACATCTGCAAACAAACACAGAGGCAATGATCCCAGCAGAACTAAGTAAAGATACTGATCAGGATTACACAATCACTTTTTGCGGGGCTGTGGTTCTGCTGATAACAGATTTTCTTCATGTCATAATGCAATTAAAAAAATTTAGTGTATGTTTAACATGAAAATTGAAAAATATATGGTTAGGCTTATGTACATGTATGAGAGAGTAGATTTGAAAACTACATTTACAGAGCCACTTTGTCAGTGAAGACATAAATTTCTCCCACATTTATACTGTGAACACCAACAAATATTAGCATTTGATCTAAAAATTGGACATGTTTGAAGTTCTGTGGGAAGTTTGGTACACACACAAATATTCTATTGCTCTAAGTCCTGCATTGATCAGCTTGAAGCAACATTAAAGTGAATAGCTGATCGCAAAATGTTATGGTTAAGCTTATGTACATGTATGAGAGAGTAGATTTGAAAACTACAATTACAGAGCCACTTTGTCAGTGAAGACATAAATTTTCTTCCACATTTATACTGTGAACACCAACAAATATTAGCATTTGATCTAAAAATTGGACATGTTTGCAGGGGCGGCGATTTCTTTTCATGACCGGGGGGGACGAAATGCGAGGGACGAGGGAGCAGTGGCGTTTTTTTTCAAAGTGGGGGGGGCTAAAGTATTTAAAATTGACGTGGGGTCCAGGGGCAGAGCCCCATGAAGCTCAGGGGTTTTAGGCATTTAATCAAGGTCAGATGAGCATTCAGGGGGCGATGCCCCCGGAAGCTAAGGGGTTTTTAGTCATTTAATTACGGTCAGATGAGCATATTTTGATACCTTATTTGTGACACTGGCATGCATGTCACTTATTGGATTGGGGTCCAGGGTGTGGAGCCCCCAGAAGCTCAGGGGTTTTAGGCATTAAATTACGATCAGATGAGCATCCAGGGGCCGCCTTAGGGCCCTTGGTGGGGTCCAGGGGGCAGAGCCCCCGGAAGCTCAGGGGTTTTAGGCAAGTAATAACGGTCAGATTAGCATCCAGGGGCCCGCCTTAGGGCACTGGTGGGGTCTAGAGGGCGGAGCCCCTGGAAGGTCAGGGGTTTTAGGCATTTAATTACGGTCAGATGAGCAACCAGGGGCCCGCCTTAGGGCCCTTGGTGGGGTCCAGAGGGCAGAGCCCCCGGAAGCTCAGGGAAAAATCATGCCATTTCAGCAACATTTGTAGATCACTGGTATCGAATTAGAAATAAACCACGTTTGAGTTTTATTGGGGGAACTGCCTTCAAGCCCCCCTCCCCATCAGTACGCAAGTGCGAGGAGCATAGTGAACGAGAGGGTGAAGGTGACGGAAGTGATTACCCTTCACAGGTTTTTGAAGTTTTGTTGTATTAAAAAATTAAATTCCTTAGCAATACTATAGTATAAAAACAAGCAATATACTTTTTTACACTTCACTCCTCTACAATATTTGACTTAGACATTTTGAAGGAAATTAAGCGAGGAGCATAGCTCGAGTGAGAAGATTTTTGCATTTATATTTTTCTAAGCACTGCACTCTTGGGCCCTCCAGAGCCTAAAAGTGTGTTGCAGCCTTTAGTCAGTATTTGCTATACCTTTTTTTTTGCACTTTTTCAAATTTTCAGGGGGGGACGATCCCCCCTACAAAAATTGAGGGGGGGACGTGTCCCCCCCGTCCCCCCCGGGATCGCCGCCCCTGCATGTTTGAAGTTCTGTGGGAAGTTTGGTACACACACAAATATTCTATTGCTCTAAGTCCTGCATTGGTCAGCTTGAAGCAACATTACAGTGGATAGCTGATCGCAAAATACAGTGGTAACTTTGTTTATGATAAAGAAGAAAACAGATGGATAATTTAAAATATACACACATTTCTAACAAGAATTATTTTTATGCATCTGTAAGACAAAGGGGAGAGCAGAGTTGCCACATGAATGTAACAACTAAAGTTCCACATTGGGATTAAATACTGGCTTTTGTAGAATATAATATTTTATAAATTTATATTTTTATCACAGAAATTTTGTTTCATATTTACTACAAAGCCAACTAGTTGTAGAAGTAGTCCGTGTGAAGTAACAACATCAATTGATGTCTTCTACGGTATGTCCGATTCTCAACACAACATTAGCAATGTCCACAGCCACACAAAATGAATTGAACCTCACAGCAAACAAGTCTAAGATCAGACCTGTCTCATCATCATCTTGACTCTTAGAAGGCTCATGACCACACATCCCATCATGCACTGTAGTCTGATCACTGCAAGTGGGATGCAACACATTGCTAGCATGAGTTTCATGTTCATGGTCACTGTCATCCATAGTCCTGATTGCCTCTTTGGCAGCTTGCTTCTCCATCCTGTACACTCCATACTTCAGGTTCCCCACAATGCTCCATGAGCTATTCCTGAGCTGATTGGCTACCTTCATGCCACAGCCACACCTACCCAGTCTCATCAGCCAATCAGAATCAGCCATGGCTTCCCTTGGGATGCACCAGCTGTGATGAGATGTGGAGTCTGTCATAAGATGGCTGCCATCTTTGTGAATAGTTGCCATGGAGACTGCCTCCAAGCATGATGCAAATGTATCAGCTAATGCTAGAAACTGGGCTTTAGTGCATCCTATATCTCTCCATACGCTCTCATCCACATGCAATACCTAGTATACAGAGGGAACATATAATTTAAAAAAAGAAAAAAAGTGTTCAGCAATTTTCATGAACTACTTCAAGTTGCCAAAACTTGAAGTAGTGAATAATGATAATACCCTCCAAATTCTTATTGTATGAAAACTTTTAGCAGAATGTCTGACAGACTGCAGTCTTCCCATTCTAAACCAAAGAAATCATTAGAATCTTTGACATTATTTTCTTTTATTTCTTTACTTTCATGTCAAATATCACCAATTGAGAAATATCTATAATTGATTGTGGTTGTAAATAAATTTATGTTGCATGTTTCTAGCAACACATCTCTTATTTAATTGCTGAAGGTAAATTGTATTTGTTTTTGTGGATTCATTAGAGGAGAGAGAAGTTACATTCTGACCTGTTCTCTGATATGATGAGCGAGAATAGCATTCAGACAGCCTGCTCCAGGGACAGCGGTGGGGTTACTCAAGGTCAAGGCCAGGGTATGATGTGCTACCTGACAAACATGCTGCTCAAAACCAAAACAAAACAAAAATTGCACTGTTAATGATTTAAGTAAATATTCCACCATAAAGTAAGATAAGCAAAGCAAGGATAATTTTAACAAGATTATAAATAAATACTATTTATACAAAGCAAACTCAAAGATCATACTGGGTTTGGGTTTTACAATGAATGTTTCATTTTGTACATCGAACAGCAGAAGTTTTACATACCAAGGATCTCTATCACTGTGATCTGGGCCAAGCTCATTAGTCAAAATCGTATCGTCCATTTGAGGAAAATTACTAATATATATATATGTACACCAACTTACACTAGCTTGGTCCTCAATTTTTAAGACAACTGTCTTTAGATTTTAAAACTTTAAACAAATTTTTTTTTACTGATTTATGGTAGTCGGAAAAAAAACATTGCATGTTTTAGTTGTTCATTCAAACATGTATCTCCTGCAGTCAAAATTCTGTCCTTAATCAATATCAAACCACATAAAAATGTTACTAAGCATCATGATCATATCACAATTACCTTCATTTCTTCAAGGCTTTGTTCTGTGTGATTGCACAATACCAGTGTACATAGTGATGAAGACTTGCTTTGGAGATGAAGATAGCTTTTACCAAACACGACAAAGTGCTTGATGTCCTTTATATAACCAAAACTAGATGATGGCACTGCACAGCTGAAAGAGCCTAGTATCTCTGCACCTACATATGTGACAAAATTCATGGCAAAGAGTTTTGGGACATTAGTACCAGCTATCAATAATCTTTGGCTTTATTTTGTTCCCACAACTCATTAACTCATTCTCAAACATGTGATAAATGTATATGACCTTGATTCCATCCTTTCAGTATGTACACATACCTGTACTTAAATAAGGTTGAAAACTATCCAAAGATTCTATATTTTGACTTATTCATTTTAGATGCATGGTAAAAAATGTACATGAATACATTCATTCCTTCATTTCAATTATTTCATTCTCAATAAAAAAATACAATTAATATAAATACAAATAAATCTTACACAAAATTTGAAAATTTGAAAGTACATAAATAAAGCCATTAGGCCTTGTACAATCGTAGTTCCCTAATATAAAAACCCATAATGTGGAAATGATAATCAACAAACAAAAAACAAAAAATTATATAACACAATTAATTAATTGTTAATTATAATATGGCATAATGTATACAACAGAAAATAACAATACATATTTAAGGGAAAGAAACTGCTTCAACTTTTTTTAAAAAGAATTAGTTTAATTCTGAAATCATACAAATCAGTTTCGGAGTGATACAAAAAGTTTTTGAAGAAGAAAAAATTACTCTACTCTACATGAGTTTCAATTCATAATGGTCATGTCTTATATCATACTAAGTGTGCACCTGTAAAGATGTGCAGTAAACATGGACTTTATACCATTTCTTGAAAACCTTCTCATATTTTTAGTAATTTAAAAGAGATCATTCAACAACAATCCAAAGTTAACATAATAATAATGCTCAAATTATTTACCAGTGACCTGCTGTACAGCTCCAATATGGCGAATGGACAGACGGTCAATAGCGAGAATACCCTTCTGTCTGAGGTAGCATTTGATGGATGGATGAATGACCTTCTGACATGCTACTAACCCAATGCTTGTGTCCACTAGCTGATCAACTAGATCCCTCATGGCTTGGAGATTACTAGCTTCAGCTGTCAATCCAGGAGACAACTCAAATCTGAAATGACAAAAATCATATCAATGGATGATTTCTAAAGAAAGTCCTATATATAATGAATGCCCATCCATTCCATTTTTACAGGCTTAATAATGATAAAGTGTATAATTGAGGAAGTGAACTATACATTTCAATTGCACCCTTGATTATCACTTGAAACAAGAAACAAACATGGAACATTCGAAGAATTGCTGCAGCCATTTATCTTGGCTGTACAAAGTCGTATGTAACCAAATGTGGTACTCATGAAAGTTACCAATAATTCTGTTGCCATCATTTCGTCATAACTTGGTACTAATCTTATATTTCTGTTCATATCCTTTTCCTACATTCAGCCTTCATTCAACACTGGTATACTGGATATATACTAAGAAGATTTACCCAACATTAGCATATTCCTCACTATCCCCTGACAGGGATATGTTGAACAGCACTACTCTAATACAGCCAGCATCATGTCCTGAGTCTATCCTAGGCACTTGAAGATCTTTAGTATAGAAGGCAGGAATATCTGGGGCTTCTATCAGAATGCCTTCCAAGATGTGCGACTCTGAAGGCATCTCCCCCTCAACCCCAATGACTTGAACCTCTGGAATGGTCAATGGCTGACCATGGTCCACACTGGGGATGGAGGATATGAAGGACCGTACAACAAGACTAGCTACCAGGTGAAGGTCCTGCTTGACCAGGCCACAACCTGGCTTTGAAGCAATCACAGATCTAACAAGTGACAATAATGTCTCCATGGATGCCACATTGATGGGTATCCTACAGAAATCGCTTGACATCATGGTCTTCTTGCATATGTCTTGCATTACTTCATTGACAGCTACACACATCATGGGATGCAGTCCAGTCTCCCAGCAGCCTTCAATCAGTGTACATGCCAGAAGAGCAGCATGGAGACCTCCATCTGAATACACCTTGAGGTGTCCCTCCACAGCTGCAGAAAGCATCTGTAGCACCGGTTTGGACAGTGACAGGGTCGACAGTAGTCTTTGGCTGGAGGAAGTCAGGGTAACATGGCCTCCACACTGGTTCTGAATCATTTTCAAGTGTCCTTGGGGCCCATAGCAAGATTTGATGATGGATTTTAAGGCTTGGAGAGCATGGATATTGGCTGGATGTTGCTGGTCATAGGAGCTGATGTGAGACTGTTCCTTGGGAGTTTGAAAGGCCATACCTGCTCCTGGAGACACAGCACACATCTGAAAACAGAAGAGAAAACACCTCTCAATAGGCTACATTGATTTTCCTATCAATTTAGATGTAAACTTTATGTAGGGAGAGGGAATTACTTGTCCCCTCTGCTTTAAGTGTACCAATCACCTAAACAAAATATTTGTGTATGGCTAGAATATTAAAAATCATCCCCCTCCCCCCCAAAAAAAACTTTACCCAACATTATATAGGCCAGCGGATAAAGAGTATAAAGAAAATACAATTCAATACAAAACTGCGCACTTGGAACCCAAGTCAAACTTGGGTTCTGTGTGGGCCTTTACAATTCCATGCGAGCGCATACGGGTGTGTCAAGTAACCTGTCGCTTTTTTGTTAATCGAGAGTGCCATTAAACATGCAGTATCTCTTTTTACAAGTAATATTTGAAGCTCATTTTTTCAATATAGCTTTTTGGTAATTGGTTCACTTTAAAGACACTCCTTGTTTGATATCACAAGCAAATATAATCTATTATGTAGCTCCCTACTAGCTTTATATAGTTTGAAGTATTCAATGTCTCCTTTTATCAAAGTAAACTACCTCTGCTAGTTTATTTCTTCAGCTAAAATTTAGACAATTTACTTAATATGCTTAACATACAGCAAGTACAAAAATGTTGTGACATCTCAGAAATACTAAAATCCACAAAACCTCAACAAACTTGCTATTTGATTTACAGCACAGGTAGTATCAGGTACATCAAATAAACACTTTACCTTGATATGTATGTTGCTTTGCTAGATTGTATTACTTCTCATCTGTTCTTATAACCATTACAGTCTCTTGCTCCTTCCTATCCTCAGCAGTGACTGATGTCTTCGCTATCTTCTGCACATTATAGATCACTAGATGAGTCGTGGCCAAAGCAATTCCAACACTCACAAATCTGTGCTCCATAATAATCCTTCTGAGACCCATGGTAATACTGTTCATCAGTGAAATTAAATGTCAAATGTCTTTGGCGTGTCCTAAATTTCAATTGATTTGATTGCACAGATGTTGGCTGATATGACTGACCTGTAATACAAGTTATTGAAAATAACTGTTTTATACTGAATGCAGAAACCATTTTGGGAATGCTTCTATATACATATTGATCAGGTATCTGTTGTGAAACATGTTACATACTATCTGCCGAGAGGTACAATATGGCTCTATGTAATCTTATAAAGAATTAACATCCTTCTGGGTCTTAACAGACAATATCTTTCACTTTGTATAATGAATATTTTAAACATGGTCTAACTTTGCCCAATGAAAGAATAATCAAACAAGATTGATTACTTGCAATGAAACTTCAGTGCTACTTGAGGAATTCCACAAGTTGTCACAAGGCATAACCACAGAACCAGTTATACTGGCATGAATTTTGAATTCTCCATGAAACGGCATTCCTTGTGATTTTGAAAACCCGTAGACAATTCAGCATTAGCAAATTTTAATGTGTGTATTGTAATACCTTTCTCAAGCAAAACATGCTGTGCAATTTAAGTCTGAAATACCCTACATTAATATTTTCAGAACATCACAGAATCAAAGATAAAATAAATAACCTGCTATATTGAAAAATTAATTGATCTAGAATCAAAACATGAAACTTTATAATAATAAAAAGAGGAAACAGAACTTGGCAAGTCTGGAAACCTGTGAATTAACTGCCGAAAATCAATCTATTAAAAAGAGCTACAATAAACTTACATCTAATTGGATTTTTCAGCTGGTGCTTTCAAGGCCTTAGATTTGATGTAGGATGGAAGAAGGTCTGAAACTGTCTTCTTTGAGTGTGCAGCTCCTTTATTGAAGACCGGATCATTAGCGATGTGAAACCAGCCAACATGAATTAGTGAAAGACTTACAAGACCTACAAAGAGCACTCTGTTGCGAACAAAAAAGTTCTTCTTTGGTGGGTTCATGATGCACGTCAATGTTTCCTTTCCCTTAATTGGGGATAAATTTAATATATGTTGATGCAGCAACAACAAACTGGAATGAAAGAGTAAAATAAAACAAGTTTGGTTAATAAATTCAGATGAAGTTTACTAATTCTTGTTCAGAATTTGTGACTAGATCTATTATTACTGAGGGAAGGAAGTGCTATAAAACCAAGGTTTATGAAAAATTTGTGAGAAAATATTTGGCGGCAAGTCAGCCAGAAGGTGAATAAGCGGGGGTAAGCTAGAGCTTTTTTGTTGTTGTCCAAAACATGCCCTTGCTTCCATGGGTTGACCTGGCATATTCAGATTTCTGACCACCACACACAAACATAAACACGTCGGACTATCAAATAAAGAGTGGAATCACTCTTGGCTCGATTTCTCGTGTAAAAACACATATTTCACTATTTCACTCACAAATAATGATAAAGTTTAATAATATGTTCCTATTTATTCCGAAGAAACACGAATATAATGACTTCATAGTAAAAATCATACCTCTTCAAGTTTTCTCCCACTTACCCGGTCAGACCGCTTTGGTAGCCTTTGGTTAGACTATACATGCAAAGACTGAAACAATTTTTTAATCATGAAACATTATGTCAGCACATTGGTTACGCCAAACGTATCCAAGTCCTAATTTATTGAGTATTTACTTAATAAACTGAATTCAGCTACCCTCTTCTAAGTTTTTGTTTTATCATACATAACAAGCATAAGTTGATACTTTATTGCAGACAATTTTGGGCTGTCTTTTTAGATTATTCATTTATTTAGCGCAGCATGCATGCAAAGTCAGAAGTTACACAAGTCATGACTGCTTTGTCTCCCTCTTGTGTCAATTCGTGATGACGAAACTTGACAAAATGGCAGCGCTCAGTGGAACGTGCGTGAGGCAGTGGTTACGATTTTTGGGTACAAATGCTGCAAGAACAAGGAGGGTGGATCACAACAGTAACTGCAGGACTTTACCGGCATCTAATCATCATCTTAGGCAATTAGCTCGCCCACTATCGGTGACTTCAGTGCTCAGGAATGAAGAAAAACAGCCCAATCAGCCGACAGAAAGTGCGATGCCATTGGTGGCAATGCTTCGCGAGGCAGAGGAGAAGGCGAAACGGGAGACAGATGATGACAGAAAGAAGAAGGAGGAGAGAAAAAAGAGAACGGCACGCATCCAGAAGTGGGCCATGCGTATCACGGGAGGAATGCTTGTTGGAGCATCATTATTGACTGTTTATGAATTAGGTAGACATGAGTCTAGTGTGTTTTTCAACCAAAAAAAATTGGCGCTAGTTCACAAGTGTGCCCATAGGCCATACACTGTCTCTGGCGCTGGCGGCTAGAGCTAGCTACCCGTGGCCGTGACTCAGGCGTAGAGAGTACCCTACTAAACACAAATATATATAACATACCAAAAATCAACTTATTCTTCAACTATTGTTCAAATAATGATCATGATTTCAAAGTCGTCATTTTTCTTACCTGTTTTGTGTCAGTTTTCTTATCTTTTTTGGAGCATTTTTCCTAAAAATGAAGACAATTAACAATCATGATTAATAGTCTATACACTTTCACACACTCGGGTTTCACTGCAAACTGCTGCACAATACAAGTACATACCGCATAGGGCAGGTGCACACGTGCATGAAGTTTGGTGTTTAGTAGGGTACTCTCCACTCGCGAGTCGCGGCTAGCTAACCGCATAGGCTGCCGGTGCCAAAGTATACGTATGGGCACACTTGTGAACTTGTTGGTCATGTTGGTTAAATAAATGTTAGACCCTTTATATTGGCCTAAAACGTTCAGCAAGAAGGCAAATTGTTTAATTCGCCAAGGGCAAAGCGCCATTTTTTAAACGAAAAGGTTAGAAGGCGAGTTGATAATGGTGCAACCGATATTCGAATCTAGGGCCAATTCCTTTCAATTTAAAAACATCTTGAAGTTGAACAAGGTGCCCTGGTGAGTTTTCAACAAGCTGCCTTCTCATCTTAAGGTTAAAAGATATAGTTGAGTTCTGGTCATGCGATTGCATTGTGAAAGAAACGGTGTGGAATCGATCAGAAAAGGTTGATCATCTAGCATAAAAGTATTGGTGTGTACTGCAAGGTTCTGGAATCATCAAAATGATAAGAAATTTGGCCCAGTCACAACAGTCTGGTAAAGTTACAAGCACTGTACACAGAAAGATGTATACGGGACTACACGAACATGTGGCATAAAAATCCGTCCCGATTTTTATGCTGTTACATGCCATATTTAGAATATTAAGGCATTTGAAGAGCCATGCTTTTCAGGGAACATTTTTTATTTGATGTTCTTCCACACGTGCATAATAACAATGATAATGCTCACAAATTATATTTCACGTCTTTCCAGAACTCAACCTTCTCTTTAAACTCGCTGCACGTTTAAGCTTCTGTATTAATACTATTCTAATTCTAGTAGTCTACTATAAGTCTAAGTTTTTAAAAATTCTGGATTTTTTAAATAAAACGGTCACGTGTAGGCATGGTCAGATGGAGATTGGGAATCAAGAAATTTGTCAATTTTAGATCTAGACTTTATATGCTATGTGGATCCCCTGATCCAACATTAATTTGAGAACCTGTCTGTGAGATTATATTTTTATAATTTTTTGTTGTTGGCAAGGTGGGGGGGGGGGGCTGTGTCCACCACTAAAATGTGATGGTGAGCACTTCTCAAGTTAATGTGTTTGTTTTCAGAGTTACATTCTTGGAACATCATGATTGATAGATCTATGATACAATAATAATCCTGTCAAATGAAAAAAATGCAGGATTTTTTTTTTCTCTCTAAATTTATGACAAAAAGATCTTGCTAGTCAGATCTATGTTGGGGTCGAGAGCCTATAGATCTATATCTAACAAAATCAAAATAAAGATAAACTAGCACCTTTGACCTGCATCAAATTGATCATAGAATTGGTAACATTTTAGAGCCAGTAAAGTCCAGAATATAAGTAAAAGGCTTGAAGTTTGCCATGCACTCCAAAGTATTTGCAGCTCACAAAACTGTAGACAAGACTTTGCAACAATGATGTATTATCACAGTGTTTTATAAGTGGATTTATTTAGTTTCATTTTGTTGACTTCTTTCATTTATAATCTGTATGGCTGTATCATTGTTAAAATTCTATATTATATCCATACAAGGAACCTCTACAGTGTACTGATGACAAATGTTATCATGATTTTAGTATACCTCTCCTTTTCTATTGTGTTTGACAGGCCAACCTCAGCTAGACGAGCATGGGAAAGTGGTAAGATTACTGTTTTTCTTTTCCTCTTTTGTATATATATATATATATATATATATATATGTGTGTGTGGGGGGGGGTGGGGGTAGTTTGTTACTTTTAAATCAAATTGAGTTCTAAGTAGTTAAAGTGTATATCGCCTTTGAATCAGTATAGAAGATTTCAAGACTCTTTGTCATATGTATTTAGTAACCTTATCTGTCTCTCCTGTTCTAGCTGTGTATGATCTGGATGTTTCCAATGTCTTTCTGAGTTGTAACAGATCGAACTATGCCAGTTAGAATGATAATAGAAAGAGTAATATACAGAAGTTGTGAACATGAAAGTATCACAAGGGAGATGTAATTTGGAACTTCATCATCTGTGACAATCTACATCACATCTAAGAATGATGATTTAATTACATATTCACTTTGGTGGAAGTTTATATTTCAACTCGGTGTTCTATAGCAAGGGATATGAACCTTCAAACCAGACTATACCAGAGCTAGAGTTCAAATATCCCAATTCAAAGTAAATAGTGTAGTAATTTTATTTCACATTGTCACAGCCTAACAGGAGCTGTTTTATGTTCCTTTTCACTTTGGATGGTTAGTAATGATAAGTTAGTAATTGATATACACTGTATTACCCCAACTGAACATTGCATATTGCTGGATTGCATTTTTACTTGTGTTTCACACAGATAGTGGATGAGTTTGAGAATGATTTCATCGTCTTTGGCTATTTGAAGAGGGCGTACAGAGAAATGAACACATATCGAACGGTAAGTAAAGTTGAAAGATATCTGCTCTAAAAGAGATTAGAAATTCATGAAGAAATGTCCATTGTGGCTAGAAGTCGGATAGTTTCCTTTTCTTTTTCTTAACAAGTTTCCATATTCAGAAAACTATTCATGGATAGTTGGATGAAAGTCTTATTAAACATCTGAATCTGTACAACATACACTCAACATGCATCAAGAATTTAGTCTAAAGTGCAGAAGAAGTTATGTACAGAATTATATGATCAGTTTTAAAGTTTAGACAGCTTTGCAGTAAAATATAATTTGTCTAAATTACTTCAGCCTACCTGTCTGACCTTTGCAGTTGAACTAGAATTATATTTGCTTGCTTTATGGGTCTTTTGTTTAAGTATTTTGTTTAATTACTCTTTATGAGAAATACTATAACATGGGTATCTGGACACAAAAAACAACAACATTTGTTTACTTAAGGGTTTAAACAAAAAAATCACAAGCATCAGACTGTTTTTCTATACCTTTAAAACATAGGTACCCACTACACTGTTTATTTTCAGTGTAAAACTAAAACCTGCATATATTGTGATTCTTTGTCCAGTTTGAACTATACCTGAAATACTACACATTCTTCATTGTTTATTATGTATAGATTTATACAGATTTGTTTTATTTCCCCTCCATATATATTTTTTATTTTGTCCAGATGATTGCAGAACCATCAGCTGAAAAACTCCTTCCAGATCCTCTGGTTGAACCCTATTACCAGCCACCTTACACACTCGTTCTAGAGATGAAAGACATACTAGTCCACCCAGAATGGACGGTCAGTGTTATACAATTTGATTTATCCAGAAAACATTACCAGATCTCTTCTGTACCTCTGTGATGCCTGACAATTTACTCTTTAGTCTACCAGATTTTAACCCTGCATATATTCTCAAAATATATGTAATTAATGTGAGAAAGTTTATTCTTTATGAACTTACATTTTAGATTCATAATATAACTTTCACATTGTTAAATGCATCAGAGGCAATCACAGAACTTGCAAAAATTAACTTCCTCTTTTTTTAGTTTGAATTCATTCATAGTCCATGATCATTACCAGTCATATATGCATGGTTAAGAATTTTAAAATAATGTTTTAAAGACATTTATACATGTCAGTTATATTAAATGACTTTATGTTTTCTGTTCATCTAACAATTTCAGTATGCCAATGGTTGGAGATTCAAAAAGAGACCTGGAGTAGAATACTTCTTACAGCAGGCTGGCCCACCATTATTTGAAATTGTCATCTACACCTCAGAACAAGGATTTGTGAGTACTTTCAGGATTGATTATGTCGACTGTTGAGAGCCAAAAGGGCATTAATTCTGTGTTGAAGTATATGAGGTGATGCCCTTCTGGTTCTTGGCAGATGATGCGTGTTGTCTGTCAAATGATGAGATGTCAAGAAAAGATGAGAATAACAATAAGGAGTTATGTTTTTATAGCGCATAATACAGGAGTGTTTCTGCGTGCTTTACAAAAAGGATAATAAAGAAGTTTATTAATCTACTGCAAAAGAATGATAAGACTAGTTAAGGTAATGAATATGTGTGACTACAAAGCCGTAAAAATATCAGACAAATGATGGTCCTCCTGGAAGATAGACAAGAGTAAACGAAAACTGAAAAGTGAGATGGAAGGATTGTGGAGACAGATTGGTTGGAGAAACTTCTGGGGAAGTTAGGAGATAGTATGTAGGGTACTACAGGAAGCAGTATGGCATAGTGGGTAAAGCAAAGGTCTATTATTAGAGGTTAAACCCAGATTCCACACAAAGTCATAAGGCTTTCTCCCTTGGTTGTAACCTGGATGAAGTTAAGTTGGAGGTTTCCTTGAACATACTTACAAGTACATTGTAGGTACTTGTCTTGTTAGCATTTTGGTGCAAAGATTATTAGACATTTACAGAGGATCTAGTAAAAGGAATACTTTTAGAGAAGATTATTCCTTATGCAATTCAAATTAGATGGTAACACAAGGTAACATATTGTTCCATTTGTTTTTGTCTTTTGGTGTTTTCAGACTGCATTTCCCATCCTGGATTCCTTAGATCCTAAGGGTTGTATCATGTACAGACTCTTCAGAGATGCAACCAAATATGTCAATGGCCATCATGTCAAGGTTTGTCATTCAATTCCAATTCTTGTCAAATCTCTCTCCATGCAAAGCTTTAAAAGTCTGGAATAGAATAATTAGGTGTGGTTTATCTTTTTTTTAAGTGACTCAGACTTTAGATTTTTAAATATCATGATTTTCTGTGCTAGTAATTTGAAAGCATTCATCGTGTGATGTGGAAAATTCCAATGTAAAGATTATACCTTGTTCTACAGTTGTTTCTCAAAACCCAGATGTAGTAATAGGTTACTTGGAAGGGTGTTACTTCTATATGCAACTTGGCCCATATTCAATAAACTTCTAAGACATTTTTCTTAAGTCTAAGAAAATGTCTAAGAATTTGTCTAGGTTAAGAAAGTTACCTTAGCCGTATTCTAAACACGTAAAGCAGTTTGTCTTAGCTAAGACGAAAGTTAAGACGAATTCTTAGACCTGATGACGTCATTTTAGAAAGTCAAATTGGTCGATCGAGCAGCTCAATTTGCCAATGCAATTTGCGTGTTAAAATAAAAATCGCACCGCACGAAAATTATACACAAACCGTATGGGAGATAGAGTGTAAGGGAGGTACCATGCTCACAGAATTGTTTTAGGCTTGACCAACTGACACTAAACATTAGTAGGGCAGTCTAGTCAAGACCCCCTGAGGCTAGATCTAACACCCACCGTAGACTTTTTATACTTTTCTGTCAAACATCTTCGAAGAGCCAAAACCGGGCGTTCTTATGCCGCGGCCGCAGGACGGTCTATGAAGTTAGCGCCGTCGCTTAGCCAGCCGACCAGCGCTAGCATTGGATTTGGAGCTACCTTAAATCGTCTACCGCTATAGATATAGGTAGTAGATCTAGATCTATAACTAGCCTAGCCTAAACTTAATAAAATAGTTAATTTTAACCTTTATCAGACTCATAATAAAACAAATTTTGTCTCACCTAGCATTATGCCGATGACACATTAATCCCTGTTTCCATATTTTAATGCCAATGACTAAGAAACTATTTCTTTACGACAGCCATGTCATAATTTAAAAGTAGTGTTATGAAGGCGGCATATATGCTAGCTACGCTGGATCTGGATCGTTTGCTATATTAGTATAGTAGTATTATACAAACAAACATAAACAATGGCGCTTAATTCTGCGCGCTGCGCCGTCGACGCTGTATACGCGAAGCTTACGTTGATATAGGTCAACTGATAACCTGCGCTGCGCTGGCGTTGAATGCATCGCATCCGTAGGCTATATGTTTTTTAAATTCCATTTGATCGAAACCCGGTGACATTGCGTGCAGCAGCACTGAGCTGCCGGTGTTGAAGCCCTATTTAAGCATCCTCGGCCTATGCTTAAATATAGGGTAGATTTCTTACTTATCTGAGATATCTCGATTGTATAGAATACGACGTGCTATTTAAGCCCTTTTTCTTAGATAAGATCTAAGAATTCTTCTTACTCTTAAGGCAAAATTCTTAGCCCCCAATGCTTTTATAGAATACGCATTTTTGCTAAGACTGTTTTCTTAGCCAAAATTTAAGAAAAAGTACTTAGATTTCATGCTTAAGAAGTTTATTGAATACGGGCCCAGGAGCTTAAATTAAGGACAGCAATCCTTGCATCCAATCAGGAATTGTTCTGCAAACATATCATCATCATCCCAAATTCTGATATTGGTAGAGCCAGTTAATACTTCTATTACAAGATTCATTAAACTTCATTTAATCCTCCATTCGTTTCGTACCTCTCATCAAGGGATAACCAACTCTGAGAAAACAACTATTTCTCCTATGTACAGGCACAGTTCTTCAAAAAGCAGAATAAATCAAGAAGAAGAATAAGAAGGTTGTGTGGAAAAAAGAGATGAGAACCATAGTTTTTTTTGTTCCCATCTAATGCAGGATCTGTCGAGTTTGAATCGTGACCTTTCTAAGGTAATCATTGTTGACTGCAATGCCAAGTCATACCAGCTACAGCCTAAGAACGCTCTCGGTTTGAAGAAATGGGAAGGCAATGATGACGACAGAACTCTCTTTGAATTAGCTGCCTTCCTCAGAAGTAAGTTCCTTTATGTTGTCTGCTACTCCCATCAGATTATTTTTCCACCAAAAGTGGGATTTTTGTTTAAATTGTCACTGTTCTTTAATTTTAATCTTGAATTTCATGGTTTGAGATAATGATTTAGAGATAGAGTAATCATTGAAGAATGTTTTAAAATCATTGTTGCTGTAACAAAAACAGTGGAGACTTGTCATGTTTACATTAAGCTAGAAGTTCAGAATAAAGCATTTATTAAGGGCTCATCTCTTCCTTTTGTTACTTAAGTGTAATTATAGGAGAAGAAGCAGTGCCGATGTGTAGATCAAGTAGATGTCTAAATCACCTCTGCCAAGAATCACGATTCCTTCACAAACATCATTAACATGTTCCATTTGGGGAGAAATATTTCACTTCATATGGTTCTCTTGTTTCGTAGCAAAGGTGCTACTCATTACCTTATGGACTCTAAAAGTAGTTATATGAATTTTTGTTGAACTCTATTGCATGTTAATATGGTAATCATTTCATGTTTTCTTTTCTCCCAAAGCCGTTGCTGCTAGTGGTGTGGAAGATGTAAGGACAGTACTGGAATTCTACCAACAATTTGATGACCCGATGGAAGCATTCAGGATTAACCAGGCCAGATTACAGGTCAGAACAATGCTTGACCCCTGCTAAACCTCCATGATTTTGGTCAATTATCCTATTAGAACTTTCAAGAATACAATTTCGACTTTAAAATGCTCCGTTTCATTGATAAATTGGGCAAAAAATATTTTCCATGGATATACACTTCATGATAGAGGTCATTGTTTATGTTTCTAGAAGAAAAATATAGACCTTCTCAGTCCAAAAACATTGTTCAGCACTGAAATTCTTGGGTATGATTTTCCACCCATAGCACAGAAGGAGTTCTTGCATTTTCCTTAATTTTGTAAGTAAGGTTTACGATTCAGTGTAATTGTCTTTAAAGTGAAAAGACAATTTCCTTGATTGACTGATACCATTGCGTGAGGTTTGGGTGATATTCAGGATTGGACAAAAAAAAAGAAGATTTGCATCATAATGTGGAGGAACATTGACAAGCTGTCATGATGCAATGAGTATTCAATAAAAATAGTTCATTAAATTGAGACTCTGGCAGCATGTGTGTCAATTTCATGGAATATTGCTATTGACCGACCCTAACAGCTTGCAAAAACAATGTATTTATCATCATGCATACATTTAAACAACATTTCTTGTGTTTGATCTATTTGGAAATAATAACAAGTGAAACGCTCTCGGCGGTCTCGCCTGCATTACGCAATTCGGCATTACGCAATTCGATATGATGAAAAATTGAGGTTGGGACATTATTTTTATAGGCAGGGTGGCCCATTTGCAGACCCCCGAAAATGAAATCCTCTGAATATAATAAGCATTTTGAAGTGAATATTGATTATGAATCATCAGAATAATTATTTACTGTATCATAAGAATACAATATAATGAGATTTAATGTATGGGTAAGACTATAAATGTTTCAATGCTTGTCAGTAATTTACAAATAAAGTTATCTAATAAACTTTTTAAGAAAAGAGGATTTTTCAGCACTTTGTGTAAAAACAATTGGAAGGTAGAGCCATCTACATCACGTCACGTCTCATTAGCATAATGAGAACATTATTATGAGATATACTCCAATATATATTATCGAAACATCAATATTGTCACCTAGCTGTAACTGATCATGTACATACTAGGCCTGGGATCGAATACTAAAATTACTATTAGAATATTCATGGGAAAGTACTCGAATGATTCGAATATTTACTTTCATGAAATATGAACAAATAAGAACAATTTATTTATTAATTCTCATATTAAATTGTGAGAACATAATCCAAGTCTACTGACCTAAAATGACCTTTGACCTTGACTTTGTGACCTGGAATTTGTGTCACATGATTTGTGATACTTGATAGCCCTTGGGTACAAGTTTCATGGAATTTGAACAAACACTTTTGAAATTTTAGCATAATTTCAAAATCTTGATGTTGATGCCACAACAAAGTCTAAGTTTCCAGACCTGAAATGATATTTGACCTTTACTTTGTCACCTAAAAGACTAATAACATGATTGGTGATACTTGATAACCCTTATGTTCAAGTTTCATGGAATAGGAATGTATACTTTCAAAATTATGATAACAATTAAAAAATCTTAGCCTGATGCCACAACATAGTTAAGTTTGTTGACCTGAAATGACCTTTGACCTTGACCTAGTGGGCTGAAATTCTACTCACATGATTGGGGATACTTGATAACCCTTTAGTCTAAGTTTCATTGAATAAGAACTTATACTTTCAAAATTATATTACAAATTCAAAAACTTAACCTCAGGTTAAGTTTTTGATGATGATGCCACAACATAGTCTAAGTTTGTTGACCTGAAATGACCTTTGACCTTGACTTTGTGACCTGAAATTTTCCTCACATGATTGGGGATACTTGATAACCCTTTAGTCCAAGTTTCATTTAATAGGACCTTATACTTTCAAAATTATATTAACAATTCAAAAACTTAACCTTAGGTTAAGTTTTTGATGTTGACGCCGCCGCCGCCGCCGCCACCGGAAAAGCGGCGCCTATGTCTCGCTTTTTGCTACGCAGGCGAGACAAAAATCAATTGAGCTGTAACAAAGTAGCTTGTAATAAAGTACAAGAGCATTGATTGAAACATTAGTTTGAATGTAATATTTTGTATTAATTTGTTATTGTAGAGTGAGCAAGAGGAAGAGGCCAAGAGACTAGCAGAGGTCAAGGAGAAAGGTGGTTCATCACTAGTAGGAGGCTGGACCAGGGGATTGATTGGAAGAAGATAAAACTCCATCAGCATACATGTATTTAACAAATCTGTCTCGTCATCACCTTACTAATGTGAACATTGCCTATCCGTTATCTCATCTCTGTGATATATAGCCAGGAGAAACGCCTCTTGTTACCTCAATATGCGGAATTCAGATTTTCTTTTTTTTACTTACCTGTTGGACGGTCAATGAGTCAAATAACACAGTATCTAAGAAACTCATATTGACTGTTGAGAGAGAGAGAGCCAGAAGAGAATTAACTCTATGAAGAAGAGTGTGAGGTAGCGCCCTTCTGGCTCAGCAGATGATATCAAGGTATTTCTGTCTGGTTGATATAACACTAATATTATGGACTTTATTTACATTTCTATGGTAATATGATGTCCATTTTTCACACAAGCATTTTCAGAATTTGCAAACTTTGCCTAATTATGTTGTATTCTGTGTTTTCAGTATATATCTATTCTCTAAATGGCACATGTATTTAAGACCACTGTTAGGGATTCTAATTGCAATTTACAAACAGTCAGGTAAGAATATTGACCTAATCAGTGTGAAAAGGTGGGGGCCAAAATGTTATACTGTAAAACCAGAAACTGTCACATGCATGAAAGTTTGTGAAATTTGCCAAAGTTTCATGCCGGGAATTAGTTGAATTACAATCGACATGCTAAATTTATTGCAGGTTCAACTATGAAAAAAAGTGAATCACAATTTGCACAACATCAAATTTTTGCAAATGGTGAATGGTTCTTACCATGAAAATGGCAGTCCTTCAAATAGCAATTGTAGAGTTTCATGTCACCACAGTTTCAGGTGATACTCAGTACTTTAAATGTTTTCTCATCTAGTGCCAAGAAGCCTGATGAGGATTTTCAAACATGGACTGTGGTAGATATAGTTATTTGATTTCTCACTACTCTCTTTAAGAGAGTGGTCTTTTATAGTCTGCTCAGACTAAAGGAAATTTGTATAAAGATACGTATAAAGAAACGTATAAAGATTAATCGTGAAGCGGAAGGAGCATACAGACTAGATAACAACATCGTATAAAGAAACTAATTTTGAAGAGGTCAAGTGACATGACAGGTGGCCAATCATCAGTGTATGCTCTAACCCTATAACCCCGCCCACTTAGACAATTTGTGTACACTATGATGTTCAAACCAGACTCCGATTGTTTATCAATTTTGTATTCAAAACGATGCTCAAACATGCGTTTTGCTTTACATTTCGTTATACGTTCAGACTAGGAAAAAAGGATTAAGTTCTCAATATTAGTTCAAACAACCAGAATTTAGAATCGAATAGACTTGTGATGAATTGTGGTACATGTAGTCTGAACACAGGGTAAGAAAGGACACATGTATATTTATTTCTTGGCCATAAAAATAAATAATCATGCTAGCCTTCTATATACCAACAGGGAGAATTTTGTTTCAAGGATAGTTGTCTGCAGGTCAAGGCACTTCATTATCAAGGTTCTGGCTTAATTAGTGGGAGTGTCGTGGCCGAGTGGTTTAAGGCGCTTGACTGGAGATGCTAAGGTCGAAGGTTCGAATCCCGACATGGCACTAATATCCTTTGGCAAGATATTAACCTGCACTTGCTACTCTCCACCCAGGTGTTAAATGGGTACCTGGTAGGATGCGACCGTCATTGTTGGTCAAACAGTTTTTGAGCGTCAAGTAACGCCTGGCTGGTGGAATACTCCCCAGGGAGTGGAGATCGTTTCAAGAGGTGAAGATGCATTTGGAGTATGGCTGGGGTATGGCTTGACTCGGGCTAATGGAGATTGGAGACCTGCGTATTATTATTATCTTATTTTCTTGAGAAGCCATTGATTAGTTTGATATCTCAAACTCGAGCTTGCTTGGGCTAGCTAAGCGAGTAAAATTCATGTATGATATAAATGAGTGTGCCTGTACTGTCAGCATTTGTATTTTAGTATTGGGGCTTTTTATACATGATCATTTTAAGTATATTTTAGGAGAATTCATTTTTTTAAAGTTTTTTTAAAATGTTCTTGGTAAAAAAAGAAAAATAACAGTGGTCATTTGGATTTGCTTTAATTTTCAAAATATTTGGAATGTTGAAATAAACACCAAGTGAAATATCACTTACTATAGTCAATTTCATCCCATCTTGTGAATGCATTTAGCCAACAGTATAATTCCCATTTCAACATGTACCTGTGACCAGTTTGCACAATCAAACTCTTTGAATTTTCCTTTAAAATACACTTATGAAAGAATTGCATGACCATGGATTTATTTGTTTTTTGTATAATTTATGATTTTTATATTTATCTTCTAACTATGAGGATGGGGTTAAGGACAGTTGTACTATTGGCTGGAGTGGTGGTTATTTTATCTGACTGCTAAGAAAGCATGAATTATTATTATTCTACAATAATGAAGTTTTGCAGCGAGTGACTCAAAACAAAATGGAGACTATTCAGTCATTTCATTCTGCAATTGTCCTAATGAGTATTAAAAGACAAATGTAAATTTATTATCTAGTACAGTTATATTGTGAAAATAATTGCCATTGATGAACATTACTGCACTTACTAATTTTCTTTTATGGAAAATGTATAAAGAAATGATATTAAACAGAATTTATGCATTCTGGCAGCTTTTTTTTTTTACAATGAAAAATATAAAAATTAAATAGATATCAAAATAAATGTGAAAAGATCAATTTATTTATAACAGCGTTTGAAGTGTATATGACTACTTGTAATGTGTGCTAATTGCACAAGACATTAATGTGACATAATTATAGGAGGATGGAGATCATTTACAATAAAAACAGGGCTGTGTATTGTAAAGATGGATTTTCAGCTTTTAAATTTGACTCCAAACAACTTACAATTTAAAATCAAAGTTTGTTGAGCAACTAGGCACACATTTCAGAACATGATGGGTACTTTTACTTAACCAGTAGCATACACATACATAGATATATTTATTCTTATCATACATACATACTCCTCTTTGCAGCTCTGTTTATATTTATATTTTGACAACACTGCATATTAATATACATGTACTTGGCAAGTTTGAACAAAATGGTATTCTAAAAGTTAATTTACTCCAGAAATTCTATATATTAAAATACACAATCATATTGAAAAAAAAAAGTACTGTATACAGTGTATATACATGTAGTTACACTACTTAGAATTCACATATTTAAAATAACCATTTTGAGTAACAAAACAGGGACTGAAGTCTTGTTATAGCATGCTATCTCCACAAGAAAATGAAATACATATATTAATATGTACCAGTAATCTCAAAAAGCACTATATACTTGTAATTTTTTCATACAAACATTTTAACCTCATGTGTTTCTTCATTCCCTGATAAACATCAGGCAATGCCAAATCATCTGTCAAAATTATAATAAATTCAATATTGATTACTTGTGTCCATATGGTCATATTTTGTTGGCACTTATTCAAATATATTAAACGTTATCAATTTATCTAAACCCATTGCCTGGGAGAAGCAGGTAGTACCTGTATTAAGCCTTGGAGAATAAGAGAAAAAAGACATTAACAGGTTCAATGGTGGCCTTTAGTTCTAGAAATTATAATGACTGTATGACTATTCTCTTTAGGGAAAAAGGTAAGAGAATTAAAAACAGGGAGAATCAGATGCATGTTACTGGTAGCAGGGTGCTATACCCATGCATTTGTAACAGTCTTGTCTTTAGCTCTGACATTATATATTACATCATTGACAATCATTCATAACAACATTTACTTGTATTCAAACAAATAATGTGAAAATATAAAGAGTCTAAATAGCGTGTTTATGTGACATCAACATGGTAAACATTATCACTATTGCATCATATACTTGTATCATAATAATGATAATTAATAATAATAAAATATATTTATATAGCGCAGCTACTATATACATATACTCTACTGCACTGTGATCATATATCAATATGAATATACATGTACATATAAATTGCCTCAACATTCCAAAACTATTATATACAGGCTAATTTTGATGTAAAATTTGGTCACTTCTGACTGAAAAAAATCTATAAAGTACTTTTTTCGAATGACACATATTTGTGTTTACTGATTTAAATTCATAGATAGGCACTGCAGCAACATATAAGAGATCAAATATTGTTTGTTTGTTTTTCCTTGACTGACTTATTTTGGTTTATAGATTGGTATTACATAAAATTACATATATTGAACAAATCTTTATATATACATGTATGTCTTCATATATTGAAAAATTCACATTTTTCATCTCCTATATGCTGATGATAGATCATTATTCTAGTATGTACAATATCCTATTTCTACAATATGCTTTGGACATCTCTTGTAAGTTAGGCATCAAGTTCCTTGGTTTTATTTTTCCACTTTATCCTTAATATAGCTATAACTAATTGTGTAATGATAGAGAAAATGCAAATAGCAATCGTGCAAATTCTACATTCAAGAATGATAGTTTGATTACAAAGGATAAAAGCCAAGTTTCATCACTTTTTCTCTACTTTAGTTTAACTGAACATGATTTTTCAATGATTTTTTTTCAAAAAAGGAAAAAGAGTACTAACACATTTCATTAACTCTGGAATTCTGTTGCAAAGAAACTCCAGGGTTTATAACTTGACTGATTGATAGGGTAAAAAGGAAAATAGTAACTACAATACATTTCTTTGTTTAACTGAAATAAGGAATCCAAGGGATAAAGATGGGACTTACAGCTTGACTGAAACAATGTATTTAAAAATAATTGAAACAATGAAATAGAGCTTATAATAAATGTCATTATGCAGAATCTCTTCCATAACAACCCTAACATTCTCTTGCAAAGAATCCCCAGGGGTTGTAGCTAAATAAAACAATGGGGAAAATACCAATACAAATTTTGTTTATTACAACCCTGAAAAAAAAAGCAGAATATTCATACAAAATCTCTTCCATTACAACCCTGACTTTCTGTTGCGAAGAATCCCCAAGGTTTGTAGTTTGACTGAAACAATGATAAAATACTAATTAAGCAAACTTGTGTTCATTACAACCCTGACGTTAAGAATCCCCAGGGTCATAGCTTGACTGAAACAATTAAGAGTGATGGCCATAGTACTGTGACCCAACAACCCAGGGTCTCATTAACACACCAGTAATAGGGACAAGAATGGTGTCATTATCACCCTCCCTTGGTAGTGGATGATCTTTTACAGTGCAGTGATTCATGGTGTTGGTATGATGATTGTGTTGATACACATCCAAGGCAACTGCTACAGGATGATACAACAGTTGATTACCATTCACTGATAAAGAGACTCCCTGGAGAAGGGATGTCCACTGCTGCAATAGAATCCATCTTTATCAATTACATAGCTCCTAACGGACCTGGAGTAGAAAAACAATAATGAAAAGCACAACAGTTAAAAGAGTTATGTAATCAACATGGTCATTGGCTTTTTTAAAAAGCAACATACCACTACTCTCTCTTTTTCTGAAAATTTCAATTTTTCAAACGACTAATTTTAATGACTGTTTATTTCATCATCATATGTATGAGATAATAGTAATATAACGCATGCTCCAGCAACATTCACCCCGAAGTCAAATTTCTAGCCAACTTCATTGCCAAATTTAGCCTAATTGCAACCCTAACCCATTATTTTTGACGAAATACAATCTGAGAGCAATTATCACCAGAGCAAATGTTGATCACAAAGATAAAATGGTTCTAAATGTGGATTATATGTAAGTAGTAAGTACCAAGCATTCAGTCACTCAGCCAGCTTGGATCCCAATAGATATGGACGTGACAGGTCAGAACATTGTCTGTAAGATAATTTAATGTACCGGTACCCCTGGTAATGTCGAACTAAATGAAATCTAAAGCCCATTTTCACATCCTATTGGTTACAACACAGGCCCTATGAGCCACAGAACCCAGGTTCAACCCCCAAAAGACAAACAATTTCTTCTTTTTCTTTAAATACAACAGATTTTTCTTTCTTCAGTGTCCAATGGTGCAACCACTTAAAATTTATAGAGTTTATGTACTTGACATCCTGTAGAGAATCAAATAAAGGATTTAGGATGCAAGATGTATCTGTACATCAATATTACTTAGAAGATGATATGATACTGTGTTCTGGTAAGCTCCTTTGGAGATAATCCAAAGTAAAGCTTATACAGTAGTAGTTTATCAGAGAGAGAGAGAGAGGTTACTGACTTCTTGCAATGTTGTACAAGAATTTAAGACTATAGAACTTACAAGGCCTTTCCATGTGATAACATATTAGTAGTAGATTCACCTCTGGTTATCTTTAAAGAAGCTTATTAACAATGTCTATCATTAGGCATACATTAATGTGCAGTTATAGCCAACTTGTTGAATCCTATACGCTAGCATTTTTGTTTAACTAACAGAAATGGCACATCTCCCGTATGGTCAGAGGGGCGGAGTTCTATGACTATACATGGAGTTGGTGTTTAGTTCTCAGTTCTCAGTCTAGTTCTCAGCAGTTCCAAAATTTAGGTTAAAACAATATCATTCTGAAGTAAAGAATACAATTTACCTAGAAGTAAGTTAATTCAAAGTTGTAATTCAATTTTCATTTTAAATATAATAATAACAACGTTGCTTACCACCGAAGTCTCTAAGTGCAAACATTTTACTGGTGGATCCATAGTTTCAGCTTGATCACACCCTCTATATTTCATTCCTATACATTTTGATTTAGCCTTCCATGAATAAAAGACAGTAATCGTAAGTTTTACACCCTCCAAGATATCACAATCCTTATTGGAATGTTTGGCTCATTTAATAAATAATCTTATTTTTTAACGTGGCAGTGTGTCAAAAAATGTCACCTCCTATGCACATGCCACTTGTACAAAAAAATTATCTGAACATTCTGGTATATTTGATATTAAGTATTCATTGTGGTTTATCATACTATAACTATAATATTTGTTTTAAAGTACTGATGAGGAAACTCCAACCGTGACCTTAGAAAATCTTCAATTAAATTGAAGGTGAACTTTCCAATACATATAATGACTGTCCCACACAAAAGAATGGAAGAGGAACTAGGTATTACTCCAAGATTAGTCTAGTACTTACTGTACTGAAATACACTCTCATGAATTCCCTCCCATTAACAAAAATTATTCTGAACTGACTTGCAATAACCCCACCAAACGACACCACAGAGTATTGAATCAAAACTGAGACAATGATAAGGAGATTTTGTTTTATCATAGGGCAACATCTCCCTAGAATGACCTTTGACACCAATTAGTAGGAGCTATTAAGATTAAATGTGGACATAATGAGTGGAAACATGTCAGCATCAGCTGCCTGATTCTCATGAAGATTAGAATGCAATCCTGGAAATAAATAAAGTCCAAATGTGAAACAGAGACCCAATTCAATCATACAAGATTGTCAAACAAGGAACACGTTAATCTTCAGATATGAGCTTCAGTTTCGAGGCACTGCTACTACAGCAAATTAATAACAGACAGGAATGCTATTCAAAATTAGATTCAGATGCTAGATGCGCATCGATGATTACTGCATTCACTGATCTTAGCTTCATAATTAGCCTTTAATTTGACTTTCAGATTCAGTTATTAATTTTGTGATTTTAATGAAAAAGTAGATTTTCAATTAGGTTCTCAGACCTACTTGACCTGACATTAATCATGATGAGGCAAGCATAAAATACACAAAATACAATGAAAGAGCGCCATCTATTGGTGAATATCAGATAACCGCACAAGCTGCTTCATGTACTGACAAAATCCATTCAACAGTGTTTGTCATTTATCAAAGGAAATGAGCAACATTCAATGCTACTCTACCTTCAAAGCTAGTGTTTAAAAATGTAATAACTTAACATGCCAATATTTAAAAAAATGGGCAGCATTGTTACCAAAATACATAACAAGCTAAATATTCTTCAAACTATCAATTTGTTTTAGTTAATTACTGCATGCTACATGCTTTAGCTTCTCCATTCATCTTGCAAAGCTGGGTAAACAAAATTAAGCAAAATATTAACTATTCTGTCACAGTACTAAATGATATTCTTTGCTTGAAACTTTTTAACAAGTATATCTATACAAGTAATTCTAGATTTTGATTGTAAACAATATTCACAAGTCGGATGCCATACAACGAACTTCAATTATACATCATATTTCTGCAGCTAAGGAAGACACAAATAAGAGTATTTCTCTTGGGGCCTTTGGGGGTTGCATGATATGCCACAGTATGAGTTCATTTCCCTCTAGTGAGAGAAAGAATTAACTGGAATGAAAATAATAACCTTCTAACACTTCCAGTTCTGACATCTTAATTGGACAAGGACTGAATCAAGAAAGCATTTTTAATCATGATGTATTCATATCTCATTGACAATCACATTTTAAAGGAAAATTCCTGTTTTTCCCTCATTATTTCATTCAGAAAATGAAGGAAAGTAGTGGTCTATGGAGAATAGCCTGCAGATACTAATTAGATGTAATTTGGAGTGAATGTATGAACATAATGATTGTGATTAGTTCATACTCCATAATGTAACAAGAACTGCAGGTGCAAACATAATTGGGCCCTGAAGAGCCACGTGGTATGATTCTTATCAATGGTACATGCTCAATTAAAGCTTTGAAAGAAACAAGACAAGGAACAAATAATCTGAGGTAAACGACTCTAAGGAGAGTAGTTACACAAAGAGATGTTGAGCAAACGACTTCATTACAAGGCAATGAAAGCCACAAAGAGTTACTTGATATCATTAACTCTCAGAAGAATTAAATAGATATGAATGTTGGATAAGACTATGCGCTATATGAACATGCACATATGTAGTAGTGGTGGTGGTGGTAGTAGTAGTAGTAGTGGTGGTGGTGGTAGTGGTGATAGTGGTAGTTGTAGTGGTGGTGGTAGTTTTAGTGGTAGTGGTAGTGGTAGTAGTAGAGTTGGTAGTAGGAGGGGGAGGAGGAGGGCAGAGAAGGAGAGGAGAGGAGGGAGGAGGAGAGGGAGGAGGGAGGAGGAGAGGGGAGGAGGGAGGAGAGGGGAGGAGAGAGGAGGAGGGAGGAGGAGGAGGGAGGAGGAGGAGGGAGGAGAGAGGAGGGAGGAAGAGAGAGGAGAGATGGGGAGGAGAGAGTAGGAGAGAGTAGGAGAGAGAAGGAGAGAGTAGGAGAGAGTAGGAGAAAGGATAGAGGAGGAGGAGAATACTTGATTACTTACATTTCTGTACTTCTCATCTTACTTTGACTAATAATAAAAAACAGATAAAAAAAAACATATTTTGGCATTTTAGTATTGTATAACCTGCAATTTCCAGCAATTCGACCACTACCACTGCAGACACTTTAAAGCATCATATTTCATTATCGCACCACCATTTTTCTACTGGGTCTATTAAATATACCTACTACTTAGGCAACAATTACAAAAAAGAGCTTTACTTCAACTGTCTAGATTTTCAATAAACTGCTTACAGATTGAAGCAAGCACCATGAACTGTACACTTCTATACATGCCTAGGGATTTATTTACAAATAAATGAGCAGTTACTGTTAAAAAATAAAAAAAAATAAAACACTAATTGAAGTACATGTAGGTGATAATCTTATTGATTTCTCCCACTGTTTTCTATGTCACATCAATATCCTAGCAGTGTTATGGTACCCAGTACACTGTGGACCATGTGGAATACAAATAACCTTCACTAGAAGTTCAAAAATACAGTGTTGATATTGCATTTTATAAACATTGATCTTATTAGCAAATAGTTCATAAATAGAGATATAATCTTCCAGAATTGATCTTGTAAGAATGAATTATATATAGCTCATTCCCCTCATTTTTGTGGAAGCAATAACAATATAATGGAACAAGTAATCTTTGTTATTCATGATGGAAAATGGAAAATATCTCAATGGTTTTATCAAGTGCACTTAACATGATGTTACCAAAAAGTATGAAACAGTAAACAATACAATGTTCATTTTATCAAACAAAAGTATATGAAAGACAGATATTTGACATCAGACTTGCTGTTTGCTTCAATTTGTATTTGGGATTCCAGAAGGGTAAACTAATATAAACAACTAATAGGTATTCACATGAAATGACACTATTCATTTGGTTAAACAAATTTAGACGCCAGCCTACTCACAAAATTAACGATAATCCTACTTGGGTTTACTCTTTGTTAAAGTGATGATGATGTCAAGAACAAAACAACCCCATTCATGAATTCATTACCAAAAGATTAACGGTCACAGCTCGTGTGAATGAATGAAAGATATTTCTGACCCATATCCTGAAAAACAAAGAGAATTAATGAGCTAGTCATCTCTTTTTCATACTTTGAAGTATCAACTTCTGGGAACAGAACAATTATAAGCTACTTCAGTTCTGCACAATGGAGTACATACATGGAATGAATGTTGACATTTTTAACCTGTGGTTTCATGTACCACAAATTGAATATAATAGTGACGTTTAGATTAACCATTTCCCATGCTCATACCCAACTCTACGCAATCATTCCCTATCCCACAAGATTGCCTACGTCATTATTGATCAACATTACAGGCAGCTTCCTCTACTCCTTGTATGGATCGGAGCAATACAAACAGCCATTAATGAACTAGAGGAAACTTCTGCCATGACTTTGGCCATCACCATCGCTTGGGTTTCAACAGAGTGAGTAAAGCATGGAGCAGACTCTCTCATTAGCCTCAATTAGATGAACCATTTTGTTTCTAAGAGACTTGAAAGAGCAGGGTGGACTTAACTGGATCCTCCTAATGGCCAAAACGAATAATCTTCACCTTGTTACGCCACTAACGATGGCAAACATCATTATCACTCAGCAGCCTAAGATATATCTGGTGCTGAATGCACTTGAAGGCATGCTAAGATCTTATCTTGGACAGTCATTAATTAGCCTCAACATAGACTGTGTTCCTTAATAACATTAGCTACACAGACTAATGATTAAAAGGAGTAATTTTGGATGGTACTTGACTGTCAAAGCCAAAGGAGCCTTCTTTATTTTCCTTTGCTAATGAATTCACAAACAATGGCACGCTTAAAGAAAGGTTTCTGATCCCCTAACATGCACTTCAGCTAATTTGGAGGAAATGAGGCAGTTTAAATGATGGCTGAAATATGCAAATGTAATTTTCATCAGATTCCGATGAATTAGTCGACCAATGCATGCTTTTAACGAGTCACAAACAGTCAATCTTTAATTTTCCTCATTCACTAGGCATCCAAACCATTTGACAATTAAATTCTTTCAAGAGGTAGTAATTTGGGTTAATGGTGTGTGGGCATGAAAAAGAGTAAGGAAATCTGGAAAGGCCAAATGGTAAGACTTAAAAAGAATGTGCAATATAGATATACACAAAGGTAGACAGATAGACAAGAAAGAGAGATACAAACAGATGGCCCAATGGAAAATGAAGAAAAAATGAAGAAAAAAAGAAGAATAAAATGAACCAGCAATGAGACAAAAACACTATCTTATTACCAATAAAGAAATGAAGGGTAAATAAATAGAAGGAACAGACTGTAAAATACGAAGAAAGAATAGGCATACTAAAAGACAAAAGAACAAACACACACACACACCAAGAGAAAGAGAGCTTTGTATTGAGAGACAGATGGTACATAAGAGATGAAAAGGAGACAGCAAGAGAAAATAAAGGGAAAAATGTGAGATATTATCGGAATGAAAGAATCACTAAATCATTTCCTCCATGTAGCTCATCGAAAAGAAAAAAATTGAAACATCCATTTAAAAGTAATTGCTAACAATTTGCATAAAAAGAAAAAAAAATGATAATGATATCATAGATTTTATGAACTTCATGAACTAAGTAAGAGTTTTTAAAGAGATTTCACTCAGCCTAGTAGCTTTATACCTATTTATTTCAGAGGGAGGTTTCATGCGCCGTATGGAAGCTTTGTTTATAATTCAGAAATTAAATGAAAGATTCAAATTTGAAAACAGATCACAGAACAGTATTCATTGAATTAGCAACATGATCTGTTTAAAAATTCTCATATTTAAAAATCTAGAATGGACTCTGACCTTCAAATTTAGTATCTTTGTGAAGGCATTGTGGTCTACTGGATATGTGACCAGACTGTGGATCACTTGGTTCAAGTCCAGCCACTGCACTAATGTCCTTTGGCAAGACATTAATCTACATTTGCCACTCTTCACCTAGGTGAAGTAAATAGGTACCCATTAGGAACAAATTCCTTGAATGCTTTAGCACCTTATCATGGCAGCTCAGCTACAGCCAGGGTAATGATACTTTGTATCAAGCGCAGTAGAGCATATTTGTATAGTACATGTAACTGCAATATATATATACATGGATGTATGATTTATTCTTATCTTTAAAATTAATAAATAGGTTACTGGTGTGAACTTTTCCTTTAACTATACATAT
Source organism: Mesocentrotus franciscanus (assembly GCA_037976565.1). Lineage (NCBI taxonomy): Eukaryota > Metazoa > Echinodermata > Echinoidea > Camarodonta > Strongylocentrotidae > Mesocentrotus > Mesocentrotus franciscanus. Next base: position 7,869,980 of record CP137669.1, on the reverse strand, counting down.
CATTTCATCTTCTGTAATGCATGCAACATCTCTTTGCTTCTTTTGTTACCTCTTCTCCATCCATTACTGGGAAATGATCACTCTTTGTCAGATCAATCATTAATTGGCCTTGCTTGTAATTTTCATATCTCCTTAAATTAAAAAAGGCATACTTAGTTTCTTGGAAACAATAAAATTGTTAACTAACTTTGGTGTTTTATGGTTTCGTAGCATTAATTTCTTACAGAATAAAGGGAAGCATGCAGAAAAGAGTGCCAGAGAATTTAATTGGAAACCTTACTATGCTTAATGCTATGGTTATGGTGTTACAACTTTTGGCATCATGTCAAATGTCATTATCCTTTCACTTGAAAGATTAGCTTTTATTTTTGCTGACAGATATTGCTTCTGATGATGAGGAGAAAGTAATAGCAAATGCTAGGTAAAATGAAAAATGGGCAACTCATGCATTCAAGTACATTTAAAAATACAAACAAAATAAAAACAGAAAACAAAGAAGAAGAGGAAAAGAGGGAGAGAGAAAGCAAAGTAAACCTTCAAATTGAAGGAGAAACAACAATAACAGGCATCTTACCTGCTGAAGACATAACAATAAACTTAAAATGGGTTTTTAATGAAAGCACAAAAATTTTTAGGGATTCATTAATCTCCTTAAACGAACTTTGCATCAATACAGTGGTAGTTTTGACTGGCTTCACCGTTAAAAGTTCAATGACTCTGTTAGTTATATAATACTATTGTTTACTTTATTAGATGTATATTCCTGTGCATACCAGTATGTGCATATATATACCGGTACATGTATATATATATACACATGTATATGCCGCCCTGCTACTGAAAATTGTATATGAAATTTAGGCTCCTAATGGCAAGCTCTTTCTTTAGTGCACGTCTGTTTCATCAAATTGTCGGCTAGGACATTGAGCTCATGACTTGTATGAGTTGACATATCAATAGAAGAGGTGCTCTACTATCTAATGGAATCTGCTTTTATGCTACCAAACAGAATGTTTCAATGCTCAAAGTCACACATAAATTTTGAGACAGTAGAGGGAATAAATTGGTGTGATCTGATGCAGAGCACTAACTTTATACTGATGTACAGTATCTAATAACCAATTCTTACAATCCCAGCATTCAAAGTAGAGATAATTCAATTGAGTGATGACTTGTCAAATATATTATAAATAATCAATTACAGAAACTTCATTCAGGTGTTTCAACTGCATGTATCATACACTGCCATGTTGTTGCATGGGTTGCTTATTTGAATTGCATCACTGTGCTATTGTTTCTAAGTAGTACTATCAGGGATACTATTAAGTGCCAGGTCTTGCAGGTGCAGAAATTCAGAAAATGTACAAGGTACAGTAATTTTCTTACCATGGGTATCATAATAAAAAAAAGGGGAGAATGAAACTCTGTAGAAGTTGTGACTAAAATTGCCATGCTGACCACTGGACACAGCAATTGATAAATCATGATTTTGTTCCAATATACAATGATGCTACCTGAAGCCTAGGGTATAGAGATCAGCATTATCACCTATTCAATATACTTCTTAAATATGTTTAGATTTAAAACAAATGGAACTATGCAAGAGCAAGACTGACTAAGGGCCATACAAGTTGGACATTTATTCACTACTGCATATCATCTGTTGAGAGAAAGAAGTTAGAGACAGAAGGGCATTTACTGTAATATATAAAAGTACATGAGTAGACCCCATTTTTGGCACTCAGTAGACTATATATTGACCTTCTAACAAGCTTTCTGGCTGTTGTCCAGACGATTAGACAAATAGAATCAAGAAATGACTATTACTTTTCTTCACTAAAGGTTAGTTAGTCTATTGGTCTGTCAATAATGACCTGTGGGTTATGATATAGGCCAGTGACCACAGCTTTACTTCAAGGTAGTAAATGACAGTGAATTTATACATAAGCCTCAATCATACCACCTCCCTCATCATACAGTATTATTTACCTTTCCATGAGATTCCTATTCAAAGCTCTATGATTTAAAACACTCTCACGACAAGGATTTTAAAACTTAAACCATGGTCTAACACACCCAACAGGAAAAAAAGAAAAAAGAAAAATTGCGAACAAAAAATTATTCATGTTTCTAATAAATATAGGCTGACAAAAAGATCTGTTTGTTCTTGAAAAAGAAAGGTGAACAAAAAAATTACAATATTTGATTTTACCTGTATATTGAGTATTTACAAATGAAAATTATCATTTGCAATTTTCCGATGATTAAGACAAATTGTCACATAAATCTTGTCAATTTTATCCATAAACATTTACATTACAGTTACAGATGTAAAAACTAAAATTGAAGAAAAAAAATCATTTTGATGGAGATAGCTCCATTCTGTACATTTACCATGTATTATACAGTAGCGCAAACAAATGAAACGATATCTTTGAATGTCACTGTTAACCTGCAGGGCTTACATCAATACAATTGATTCCAGTTTATTTCTACCTTGTTTTAATGTCATTTCCTATTAAGTTGTATGCATCTGACATAATACCCTACTCTGTAACATCAAAGGTCAAACTAACCTTTGTAGAAGAGGTCAAAGAAGGCACTAGCCAGAAAACAAGTGAATGACCTTATCAACAGTTAGGTCACTTCAATTATTGGAATTCACAGGGCATTTATATATCTAAAAGTTTGGTTTCACTTTTAATCAGAGACTCTTTTAAAGTTTTATTCAACATTCAAAATGACATAATGTTAAATACCAAGTCAAAAACTGTAAGTAGTGACTCGTGGTGACTGGTTAGCAAGACTATATTAAAAACAAGAACTGTAAGTAGTGACTCGTGGTGACTGGTTAGCAAGACTATATTAAAAACAAGATACGGGAATAATCATGCTAATATTGAGGAAATTGAAAAATTGGTGAAATCAAAAAATGTTTTAGTTTTAGTTTTAGCAACCATTGACACCAAGCTGGATGAGCCTTTAAGAAATAAACATAAGAAACAAATTTAATATAAAGAAAGGAAGAAATTGAATACTCTTCTAACACATTAAAATCAAAGGAACTGGCATCACTGACATGCTGATCCTGTATTAGAACTTCTTGTTGTTCTTAGAAACAAAAAGTTATTAAAAACACAATTGATAATAAAACAATAAATATACTTACAATTCATCATTTGTTGTATCTTGCTATTGAGAAATATTTATTTATGAAAAGTCAGATGGGTTGAAAATAGATCTTCAGTTTAAACTTTATAGTTATTTAGTTAATCTTCTTCTTTTCCTGGCATCCATGTGCCTCACTCCAAATAGATCTTACTGTTGTTTTGTATCAACTGTTCCTTGATTTTGTCTTTGCAGAATAAATAATAATAATAACAATAATAAAAGTATTACCTCTATGTACTAGTCTTCCATTTTTATAGTTAAAAGTACAAATTTTGTCACAAGTATAATGCACATGTGAAAGGTTCTGTTGCTCTGAAATTTTCAACCACTTTTTTTTTCAAGTGTGCAAATGTTCTTTTTGAATAGATGTAGGTACAACACACAAGTGTACAAATAGTGGGAGGCATATCAGCCAAAAATTGACCCAAACTTGGAGTATATTCTGAATATTAATATTAGCAAATTAATTCATTTTCGTATTTTCATACAAGCTTGTCAAGCTACATAGATAAAGTTTTGATTGCTTTATTTAATCATTCCATGGAATCTAGTTTTCTGGTCGACTTGTCCCATGGATAGTATATCCTAAATCCTTCTGTTTCGAAAGTTAAAAATTCAAACAAATCGAAAACTGTCATCTCCATTGAAGCAATTCACTGCATATGAGTGAAAAAGGCAATGTGTATTAGTGATTCGATGAACCTGTAGATTCTTTTTGATGGCATTAATGAAAACCTTTTAGAGCTTTGTGTGTATTAATCAAAGGGTTTATACTGCGTTGCATGGGGTGGTGACCACGCCCGGCCTCAAACTATGGCCCGTGGCTCCACGTGCCAACCAAAAAGAATAGGATGATTATGTTAAGAGATGTGTGCATCCAGGCAATTAACAGTGATACCCTTCCGCCATTATACAGAGTAGGATAGTGTAGATGAACAACAGGTTTCTATGGACTAATGAAAAATTTGCATTTCTTAATGATGTTGGAAAAAAGCAATAAAGATATGTTGGAAATGAAGGATTTTCTATATATTGATAATAAAGTTAGAAGAGATGTGTGCATTGGTGCATGAGGATGAAATATCCTTCCGCCATTAGACACTGGGTGATAGGATAGGGGAACAACAGGTTTCTATGGATTAATAGAAAATTTAATTATGTTTGTGATGTTGAAAAAAGGGCAATAAAAATATCTTGGAAATGACTAATTTTCCAGGGTCATCCATTTTCTGCATCACTGCAAGTTTGTGATTGGTAAGAGTTTGTTGCAGCTGAGTTATAGATGTAATCAGTATCAATGTCATGAAACTTAATTAAATCATTCTATTCATCAGAACATATAATATCAATCAGCTATCATTGATCACGTCAAAATTCATTACTGGCATCAATATCATCAATATCATCATTATCATAATCATCACCATCTCATCATCATCATCTCAAATTTAGTGACTTGGTCCAAAATTCATCTCATTCTACTCACCAAGTATCTTCAATTTGTTTTATTTGTTTATCTCAGTAATGTAGTTAATGTTGTTCATTTATATAACATCATACACAACTTGCACACTTATGTTGATGTTCTACTTTTTATTCTAAGTTGTTATCATTATTCGCTTGAGCTGGGATTGACACTCAAAACATCCCAGGATAAAAGGCCTTGTAAAATTCACAATCTTTCTAAATATATTAGAAATTACTCCACCAAGAGAAAGAGCAGTAAAAAGGCCCCTTGTAATTATGAGCTTCTAGCAAAGAATCCCAACTTCAAAATCAAGAGCACACACACTTTCTACCTTACTCTGCTCTTCTCTTTATCTCTCACCATCCTTCTATTATTTCCTCTTTTCCTCCCTATCCCCTCTCTCTCCTCCCTCCCTCCTCCCTCCCTCTCTCCTCCCTCCCTCTCTCCTCCCTCCCTTCCCACCCTCCCCCTCTCTCCTTTTTTCTTTTATTAATTAGATTTCTCTTCTCACCATACATGCATCATCAATTTATTTTTGTTTTTGCCTGAATTTTTTTATTACACCACATGAAGATTGTCCCTGTTCCATATTCACCTTATTCTCTGCATTTTTTAATACACCTGTCCAACACTCTGTGATTCTTTGTCAATTTTCATCCTGACCTGTGTCAAGGAAAGACAGTACGATGGCTACAACAGCATCATCCTTGGTTACCTAGCAACCAACATACTACCATGTTGTGCTGGCACGAGAACCATGCATGTCTCGCTGAGATATAGATACCATCATCATGCTGGGAGCATCAGCAACTGTGGGCTCACCCCATTTCAATTGAACACCCAAATATTTTTCTCTTAAAAGAAAGTTTCGGGTTGAATTGTTTGTTTCTGGGATTTTATATTATTCTATTTATTTATTTTGTTTGGGGAGGTCTTTTTGTGTCTAGCTCTTTTTGTAATTTTTTTACTCAAACATGTTTTCATGCACAGAAGGGGTTAAATCTTAGTCAGGTCCGATTAATATGACAGTCAAGGGCTGTTAGGTTTGTATTCTATCTTTAAATATTTCAGACAAGGTATGATACTGGCTTACTGGCTATTTGGTGTGGATTCTACCTTTAACTATTTGAGACATAGTATGATGCTGGCTGTTTAGCTCATATTCTACCCTTGAATATTTGAGACATAGTATGATACTGGCTACTATGTGTGGATTCTACCTTTAATATTTGAAACATGGTATGATACTGGCTGATGGGCGTGGATTCTACCTTTCAATATTTGAAACATGGTATGATACTGGCTGATGGGTGTGGATTCTACCTTTCAATATTTGAAACATGGTATGATACTGGCTGATGGGCGTGGATTCTACCTTTAAATATTTCAGACATGGTATGATACCAGGAGCATCAATCTTATTATGTGCTTATTGGCCCCTGGAGAGAAGGCAGATTTTTGGCGATCCACTTCGTCCTCATTTTGCCCAATTCATATTCATGAAATCATCATACAGTGCTCTAGGTTAAAAGACAGTGCAGATTAAAAAAAAAAAACTCTCCTGTTTATATAATACTCTAATAATCTTGAATTTAGGTGTAATTACTGAACTTTAAAAGCTTCAGCTTACCCTCTATATAATTCATTGGAGTAATAGTTTTTCATCCTATTGAAACACAAGAATGAACTGATGTTTCTGTTTCAGAAATTCTAATCTAAACTAAACATTGATAAGAAAGAGCTTACATTAATTTTGTGATGTGAATATGATTTGGTTTCTTCCTTCGTAGAGTACGGGCCCAGTTTCTTGCAGGTTCGACTCTCTCTTGATACCGATAAAGACGAAGGAGGAATGCTGGAGGCAGTCTATTATCATTCCAAGACGGGTGGAATTTTATAGTTTTTAATGTTTTACAGAGCATGTAAAGATGGCACAGTTGAAAGCTAGAAGTGGAAGCAACACATACTGTTTCCGTCTCCATGTACTTCTTAGCATTAACTTAAGTAGGGCAAGTTTTGGCATAAGAAGTTAAAGAGAAAACAACTATAGGGTTTTATGTTCCTTTTTCAAGTGATAATGAATCATTAATTCACAACAATTATTGTCTTCTTTGACCTTGCCTATCTCACATTCTTGGGTAAGGCAAAGTGTGATTTAAGTGTAATTATTTTTTCTTCCAATTTAGGTAATTTCTTAATGTTACTGCCAAAGATAGCCCTCAAAAGGCTGTACCAATAATGTACCAAATAAAGTTAATGCAAAAAAATGTATTAATGAAAGAAATATGCATTCTTTGGTTATCTAGCATATGTTCCAGATTCTATTTTGTTTAAAATACAGCATGACAATTCAGGTTGTAATAGGCTTTTAGTTTAGGTTCAGGGTATGTTTATGGTTAAGTGTAATGCTGGGTCCAGGGTTGAAGTTAAGAATATGAATAGTTTAGGACATTAGCATTGAAGTAAGATAACATATAACATGATCATCAACTACAAGAAATTAACTAACAAACAAATAAAAACCAACAACAACAACACTGAAACATTATATAGATCTGTGTTGTACAAAGAACAAAGTGATACCGTTCTATCAAAACAATTTACTTACAAGTAATATGTGTAGCTAGTTACTCTGAAGTCTGGTTCCCCTGATGATCCAATCTCTCATCTTGTGGCACATTTCCACTGCTCTGGGCTGTTTAATAAAGGAGAAAAGAACATGCATTAAACATATCAATGGGATGAAACAGAAATACAGTATTGTGAGAACAAAAAAGTTTGAGAAATGTCATTATCTTCTCAATATGTTTGTAAGCATTTCTATTGAATATGTATCTACTTTATATACCGTAAAAGTCTTGATAATAGATCTCGAGGTAAGATTTCTTTTTTCATCAGTGTATCAAATCATAAAGCATGTACAAATCTTGAACTTGACCAGACCTTGAACTTTATTTTCCACTTTCAAAGGATCTACATAAAAAATAGGTGTAAATTGAGATATACGAGACTACATATTGAAAAACATAATGTAAGTATATACATGATAATATCATGTTTGAAAAGTAATACTTTGTGTGCACATCTGATCTGTATAAGTGAATATTTACATTACAGTAAGTACATCGTAGAACAAAATAAAGAACTCACATTATACATTATAATTTGGAGTAGTATTTAGTATATAGTTTTGTGACATGATCCATACCATATGCAAGATAAAGATAAAAATTAGGTAATGCTGTTTAGACAGTGCTTGCTAAAATATAAAATAAGAGCATACACTTGAGCATGTGAACTTCCTGGCAGAAAATTCCTTTAAAAAGAGAAATACCACAAGGCCGGATATCAGTGAAAATCAGCTGTAAAAAGAAAGCACATTCCCTTTTTATACCCTCCATAAAGAATGAAACATAAAAATAACTCTGAGATTAGAGCAAACACTTCCCCCATTCACACAGCAATAAAAACAATAGAAGGGGATCTTTGGCCATTGTTTATACCTGGATATCAACTTAATGGTTCATCTCATAATTAACCACTGGTTATGAGCAGTTTGGATCTTCATTATAGCAACTTCTACTTCTTTTATAGTTTGATATGATGGACTTGTATCAAAGCAAAATAAAGTTGAGAATAATATGCATGTTGACTTGAATGGATGATCATAAAGGTATTTTAATCAGATAATATAAATCATAAATATCATAACTGGAGGGGCAATTTAAAAAGATTTATTTTGTAAAGACCCATAGCATCATGCTTCTTATAACATTTTGAAATTATTGTTTGACATTTACTAAACTTTCAAGAAGTTAAAGAAGAAAAATCATACCAATTCAACAAATCAAGCTTCATTGAAAAGCGTAAAGAATAATGTACGAATAAGAGAAATTGTTCTTGATTATACCCTTCTGTGCCAATACATGTACAATAAACAAAAAATAATAAATCAAATTTCATTAGCCAAATCAGGTTTTTTTGTTATAGTTTGTTCCTTTCTTACATTCATCTTTACATCCTCCATGAGAGCAACCTTCACAATCTGTGTACTTGTTTCTATTTCAATTGCAACATTTTCACAAATCTGAAGTTAACCGGTGACATTCTTTGGCAGGATTCAGCATGGAAGGGATTATTTCCTTAATCATAGCCATTCAAATATTTATTAATCATTATCAGAGTAAACCATACATAACTTTCATGAATCCAGTATTTAATGGGTAATCTAAGTTGTCTACAGTTCAGTAGTCAATTAGTAAATGTTGAAAGCCTCTTTCTCAAAATTAAAATTTCTACAATGAAATCTATATCTTTGACATTAAAATGTTTTTTGACTGTGAGATTTCAAATTACTATAGGACAAGAAGGAAGAAAATCTAATTAAAAGATGGAAATACTTTTTTAAAATCAAAACTTAAATATGGGATGATTATATTTTGATCATAAAGTACAGTATTATATTTTCTCATATCCTTGTAAAAGATACACGTGCGAACACTTTCTGATTCTAATTAGAGCCAAAAACAGGATCAACAGTACGTAAGTGAGTATGCAGAATGAATATGGTGGTACGATGAGAAACGTAGACCTCCGATGTTTGTATTCCAAACATTGATCCTCTGTGAAAGGAAATATTATTGGCCTATCTTCTTGACTCAGGAAGTTATCTAGCAACAATAAAAATACTGGTCTGATGGATTATAGTAGACCGTGTGATTTCAGAAAATTCCCATTAGCTACTCTGTCATGTGAGTTCCACTGCCACTTATACTCCAGTGGCAATGACCAATTTATTTGATGTTGATCTTGCCATTTCCATCGATAACCTGACTTTATTAGGGTGTTTTCCGAGCTATCAAAGTCTTTATGATTCAATAAAACAGTAAGAAAATCTGTTAAATTGATTGATACTCATTTAGAGGTACTGGTATTATCATTTTGATATGGATGTGAAATAGTCAAATTATTTATTCATTCAACATCAAATGTTTTTTTTAAAGATTTATAAAAAAAAACATATCCTGAAAGTTTTTAAAGCAATCAGTATATTTTGTATAGAATATTCAGTAAAATTAGTTCAGTACAATTAGTTAAAACCTAAATATCTTTTAACTGATCTAGAAGGTGTTGATATCAAGATTATAGAAACCTGCAACAGAAAACCAGCACAAAGTAACAAAGTCCAGCTCTTCAAGGTGCATACACTCTATCCCCAAACATATTGGCCATAGTGACGTATGTGTAGCAGGCAGTATGGCGAGGTACCATTATTTCAAATGTGATGAGAAATAGTTGTTGTACAAAATCAATATTTTCTCTTGTTTTCACACTACATATGAATAATCATTGCTACTTCAAACTTCAGCAGTGCTTCTTAAAATACTGCATGACTTGTAATTCAATGAATAGAAGATATTTGTAAAATTCAAAAAATGGCACAAAATTTAGTTTTGGATGAAAATGTTATTAAGGTCTAGAAGGTCTAGGTCCTTTCAGAAGAAAAAAAATGATTAAAATATATAGTAACAAATAAAGCAGCTGTAAATGTTTTTGTTTCCTTCACAAGTGAAGTCCATGTACCAGTACTAAGCAAATGCGAGATCAAAAGTTTATTTGGATCCCAGTGTCACATCTACATTACAGTTGTTTTCCTATTTGGCTTATTATTTATATCCAAACGATGAATGCAACCCAAATTAATATCTTTATCGCAAGGCTGGACCTTTACACAGGTCCATTACACATGGGTCCCCAAATTCTAACTGTGGACCCCAAAAGTTGAGATGGGTAAGGGGGAGGGGGCATGCATGGCGACCTTTAAAATTTCGATGTGGACCCCCACTGGAAAAAAAAAAGTTAGTGTGGAGACTTTATTATTATGACTTACTTGTGAAGTTTTACACTAATTACATGGCCTCAAATGAAGTCAACAAACAATGGATACATAGCAAATTCAAATAAACAAGTTTGTTTCATGGCAGGTTCCCATGATTGTTTCCAAACGATGATTGTGTATTCGTATCACTTGAGTCATGGCAGGAAGCAATCGGGTGAATTCCCATGCTTTTTATGACCATCATCATCAACAAACTTTCCCAGGGTCACAAAAGGACTTCCAAAGCCAAGGTCAACCAGAGGCTCTAACTGCTTTCCATCTACCAGTTCATTAACATTTGTATTGTTTTGGGTAGAAACTTATAAAGGATGATATAATCAGTTAGTTGAGAGAGCAGTATCTGTTTATGTGGTAAAATTTAGTTTCTGCGTTACATGTACTGTATGTTTCCTTAATTTCTTTCTTGTCTCAGTAAGATTTTGTCAAACATATAGCCAATGGAATAATACCCCTGATATTAGAATGATTGGACTATCCTTTCATCTCCCTGGACTATCTTTACTATTAAAGCCCAAGTCCACTCCAAAAATAACTTACTTTCAATAGAACCAGAAAAATCAGACAAACCAATCAAAAAAAGTTTGAGCAAAATTAAATAACTAATAAGAAAGTTATGAATTTTTAATGACATGAAAAACTTTGAAAATCACTACACAAATTGGCAACTCACTCATGAGTCTGTGACGTATGGTCCTCACTATCCACTAATTATTTTCTTTATATTGATAATATAAATTTCCTATTTTCACCCTAAGAATCTTATTTCTTCACACCAGCATCCAAGTTAGATTGTTAGTAATATGTTTTTGTGTGGATGCACAAATAAAGAGTAATTTTGTCCAGTTAAATCATGACAAAAATTGAATTTTGATAAACTATTTATATAAAAATCAATAATTATGAAATACAATATTCAGAAAATAGTATCAATTATTCAAAATTCATAACATTTTGGGGGAAATGTCATGCACGCAATATGATACAAATCATATAACCTGGGCAAAGGCATGGGGAAATCAAGTTTTGGGGATAAAAGGAAATTAATGGGATTAAACTATATAAAGCAATTGATAAGTTGTGAGGACATGACGTCACAAACTGATAACCATCTTGGCAATTTGTGTTGTGATTCTCATTGTTCCAAAGTTTTACATACTTTTTCAAAAATTCATAACTTTCTTATTAGTTATCCGATTTTGCTCAAACTTTTTTTGATTGGTTTGTCTGATTTTTCTGCTTTTATTGAAAGTAAGTTATTTTTGGAGTGGACTTGCCCTTTAAAGATATATGTGTATCCTACAATTTAATGTTGTGCTGTTCATTTTCTCATAGAGAACTAAGGTGAAAGTAATGAGGTGAATATCAATTCTTCAGATCCACTGGATGATATCAAAGTAGGTATTTGTTTTCCTTCATTCACATTTACATAATAAACAGCCTTTTCAATATCTAAGTCTAAAATATTGACAACAAATACATATAATCCTTGCCATTCACCATCTTTATTAGAGATATTAGAGATATTCAGGATATTCAGGATATTCAGGATATTCAGGACTTCCTACAAACAATTTTTTCAATAGAATGTTGTAAAGATATGTTTTGCATGAACATTTTGAATATTCCAGTAAAAAAAAATGGATATATTCCAAATTTCAGAACGATATAATTAAATGGATCATAATTTGTGTTAAAATTCAATATTTGAAATTCAAACACAATTTTACGAGTTTCATGTCACCTGATCATATCTATTTCCTCTTACAAAAGAACTATCCCATACAAAGAGAGGGGAGAGTGAAGGAAGGGAGGGGGAGTGAGGGAGGGAGAGAGAGAGAGAGAGAGAGAGAGAAAGAGAGAGAGAGAGCAAGGGAGGAGAGATGTGGGTAGAACAAACTAACTTATCAAGCAAGTAAAGCAAAGTATGAAAGATGAGCTTATAACATAGTTTGGTTACTACAGATAATATGACCAAATTTCCTTTACATGATATTGTCTGCAAGAAACAATTTCCTTTACGTCACAGCTTTCATTTCATGACTTTTATTGTGCTTTTGGAGCACTTAGTAAATATAACATTCATCATTTTCTCTGGAGTGGAATCATAAAATTGATTTACATCTTGTTCATGAAAGCATCCTTCATATTCTATCAACATGGCATGAACATCCATTAATCATGACACTCTGTCATAGCTCGCACCATATGCACTTGGCTAAAGTGCCATGATCATAGAAGTGTCAATGAAGCTTCCGACCATAGTTTATGGCTCAACATAATAATACAGTAAAAGCAAAATTATAGAATTTTACTGTTAAACAAGGGTCCTCTTATTTCCATTGATTTTATTTTATCTCTTTGGAAGATATGGAAAAAATCTTTGTTACAGCTCACCTAGTTGGAATTTCTAGATCCATGAAGCTTACATTTATATTGATCTGGTATCCAAATTTATGAACTTTAATCTGTATATTTTTTTCTGAGTCTATCAGTCTACATCCTTTCATCTTCTCCCTCTTACATCCTCTCATCTCTTTCTTCTTTATATTTTCCACATGAATAAATGTCCATATTGTGTCATTTATTATACTCCATCTTGGCATCTACAGCTGCTTCTATCCCACATAGTATGGAGACCCAAGTACATAGCAACCATGTCATCTCTCAACTTCTTGAGAGATCATATATCACTGACATTTCCTGAATTTTTCATAAAACATAAAATCTGCACCGAGAGAATCTATTGTAGGAGGATCAATACCACTGACACCATTCAAACTAGATGTACCTGACCAAAAAAGTATTGTCTTTTATTCCTCATTATATAGCACTTGACCTCCTCTAAATATTAATTTCACACTTGCTTATCTGAAATTGTCATATAATGCTTAACCAGAGCTGATAAACTGGGAGAGCAAACATGTATGACAAGTTTTATCACACCTCGCATTGATGGTCATATTTCTGCATCTATTTGAACTAATTGATAACATTTTAATTACTTTGGGGCAATAAATTCACATCTGTTCCAGGTATAAAGACGAGACTTAAGTGTTCTGACTTAATTTTGCAGATCAAAATTACTTTGTACATATATACATGTAACACGTACAAGATGGAAAATTGCAATTGTTCTGTAAAAATGTTAATGTAGAGGTAATGTCAACCATTTGTTAATTATCAAAATTTTAAGGAAATGTTCATATATATATCTTCAACCTGGAACTATAAATCAATTCTCTCTTCAAAATATCATGACCAATAAACCTTTTATAAGTAGTTTTCAAAAATGAACTTAAAACAACATCATATTCCAATCGTACAGTCTACCACGTACTGTACACATCAAACTAATCAACAGTTGGTATTCCTAACATATACTTGATACAGTCTAGAAAGAGAAATATGCTTTATGCTCTAGATAAGAGTATTAAAAGAAATATTTAAATTTGATGTTCCTTTTACAGTATTCTTGCAGCTGTCTTGTTGTAATTGATTGCTCTGTTCACAGTATGCAAATATATGGTGCTAAGTTAAAGCTTTCTTTTGCAACTAGTATTCACAAGCAATCTCAGAAAGATTGTGAAACATGTCTCACGTTGGTTGGTTGCAAGAAGTTGCGTAAATGAGATCTGTCACAGAGAGGTTTTTTTAATCTTGTTCAAAAACCTAGCTTCAACTGAAGTTTTTTGTGAAACAGAGTCAAATTCTTTCAATTAAATGTTTATACAGAATTATAGAAATAATTGTAAAAGTAGTTGACAATAAGGAAAAACCTACCTTATTATCACACAGCTGTTCAGGGGTACTCCCATTCTCAGCAGCTAGATACTTGATGTGGAATAGTTTGCCATCAAAGGTATACCAGGGCATCAGAGATTCCATCTTGAATGGCAGGCAGCAACTTGAGTTTGTAAAGTAACCAGTTGTAAGACCTCTCACAAAGATTGCTGCTAGGTGCACAGCCCTGGAACTTACTCTGGGAACCTACAGGTACAATAATTGATGGTATTCAGTTGATTTACAAATTAATGATACTCAAACTTTCAAATATCACAACAAGATTTCATACAATCCTTCATTATTAAATTCTACCATCAAAAGCACTTCTAAATGTGACCCAGCACAACACCACCACCTAAATAGTGACCAGAAATCATTTAGTTTTGGTCTGATTCTAAACAAGGAGATTCTCAGCTTTAAAATGATATACCGTGTGAGTCCAAAAAAAGTTTACACCTAGAAAATTGATAATTATTTAAAAACTCATCTATGAACAATAAATTATTATACATCCTATGAAAGAGCGTTTTATCCCAAATCATTTGGTATCATTTTTGTGTGGTATGTTTTCACGCTTGGATAAACAGGAGGCATTGTTTGCGAGAGTGCAAAAATCGACTTGCGCCAAAGTGATGCCTACAGTATGTGATATGTTGGGATTAAAGTGAGAGAATGAGTTGAACGTATCAAATGAGATGCATTGCATATGCTTTTTGCAGAAGCAAAGTAACACACACGCGCGCACAAAATGTTCGTTGATATTTGATATTCGATATTTGATATGTGTGGCATGATTAATTTTGTTAGGGATGTTATTTGGAACTGCAATGACTGTATTAATACCCAAATCCCAATTGTTTTATTCAAACATCACATGAGCAACTTTGGCGCAAGTCGATTTTTGCACTCTCGCAAACAATGCCTCCTGTTCATCCAAGCGTGAACATATACCACACAAAAATGATACCAAATGATTTGGGATAAAACACTCTTTCATAGGATGTATAATAGTTTACTGTTCATAGATGATTTATAGAATAATTAGCAATTTTCTAGGTGTAAACTTTTTTTTGACTCACACTGTATAACTCATCAACATTTGATGTTCCAAACCCAATGAGAGAAAGAGAAAAATGTCCAGTCCCAGAGAATGTTACTTTGGGCATTTAAAATATGTTGTCTACTTTAAGCACTCTGACCATAAGTTACTGTGATGGGTGACAAAAAGAGGATTAGAACTCAATAAAAGTTTTTGTGAAAGGATTAAGGCATCAATACAACAGGTCACTCAATTAAGGGAGATCAAAATGACAAAATTAGCCAGGGTTGTAAAGAAATAACATCTATTACAAAATCTCAAGATCATACCAACCACTTTTCAACTCCACACCCCCAAACTTTGACATATAAAATGGGCCCGTGTACACAAACCCTACAAATTTCAATCCAGACCCCCTGTGAAAAAGTTACAGTGTAGTTTGTAGCCCTACGTTATACACTCAAGAGGTCACTTTGAAATGCTTTAGTATTATTTGATTGGCCATATATTTTGTGCATTGTGAATCACTTTACAAATGCAGGGAAAAGGCCTGATATCAAACACTTTGTAGTTGGATGAATTGGGTGTGATGGCACAGACTTTCAACTGTCCTGATAATGGATTAAGACCTTTACTCCTACCCCAAGACCTTCATACATGTACTTGCACACTTCCAACACATACAATCAATAATCTCACAAACCTTCAATTGCTCCAGTGATGCTGGACTATGACTCTGAAAGCAGATGGCTTGCGCCACAAAGGCATCAATGTCAGAAGATCTCAGAGTAGACTCGGGGGCATGGAGGAGCAGGAAATGGAGGATGCAGCAGAGCAAGATGTGACGGTCCGGGATGGCATCCAAGATCCCATCTTCAAGGAGCTTGGTGCAGTGCATGCAGGAGAAGAAGACTTTGAGACGTAGCCTCTGAACATCAGCTGTGGTATCATCAACCCAAAGGTCTTCCAGTCGGGGATGGGGAGCTGGTCATTGAAGGGAGAGAAAGTCCTTCTTAATTCCCCCTCCAACAACAGTAACAAAACAATCATGCTTATATTAAACTTCGTAATCTCCCTACAGACAGGCAATGGGTACATCAAAACAAAATAACAATATTCTAGAAATATATTGATTAAAATCAAAAGGTCTTTCAGACGCAGGCTCTCATTTTTGAAGAAACACTAAGTTGATAGATAATAAATGCAATCTTGTGAGATGGAAACATATAGTATGCAAGGCGTATGATGATATTCATTCACTTGAAATATACAGAATAGTTACTGGTAGTCCACACTAATAAGCTCACCGTTTTTTTTTTTTAAGTAATCTATATGGGGATGAATATTTTCACATTGACTGTATTAAAACAAAACACTGAAAATCTGTTACCACATACCAGTACAGCCTATACATTAGTATTATCATCAACATTTCATTATCTTTCAAAAATTGCACAAAATGAGTATTTACCAATATCAAGAGGCATCCCTTGAACAACATCTGGGGCATTCATTGGATTTCCAGCATAAGCACACATTTCTGCCACAGTTCCAAACTGTACTGGTCTATCTTCTGCATTCACTGGCCCACATGAAGAAGCATCAACTCTTCTTGCTATCACTGGTAACTGCAGAAGAATGCCATACAGGCGTTGGCGGATAGGCCGATACACAAGACCAGAAGAAGGCATGGAAGTATCAGTGTCGTCATCCATGGTCATGTTACTTCTGTACTCTTGAAGGGTTATGACCTGCAGAACAAAGTCAGTAATGTCCAAATTCCTGTGATAAGACCTGATCTTGTCCATCACAGACTGGTTGATTTTGGATGCACCAGTTAATTCAACAGGAGCTCTAGCTAGACCAGCAGCACCACTACAAGATGGGACATCATGCCCTTCTACATTGTCACAAGCATAGTCCTGGACGCATTCATACAGGAAGTCATTTTGGAAAGCTCCACCTATGTCGTTGGCAACTGAGTGAAGACTTATCTTTGACAGGTCTTTAAGCTGTAAAGATCTAATATAACCTGCTACGCTGGGAACAAGAGGATCACGTTTGCCCCTGGTCACCCTTTTGTGGAAATTAGACAGCATTGGAAATGGCACTGTATCACAACCAAGTAAACAAGCAAGAAGAGGAAGTAACTGTGGAGGAATACCCAGATGATGACATAAGATATCTCTCCTAACTAACTGCACTTCTTTCACATGTCCATTGCTGCAGGTCATGTAGAACATTTGTGGGACATCATAGATCATGAAGTCCGTGTCCCTACTGATAATCCCAAAGCTTTGATTATTTTTGCAATGAAGATAGAGTTCTCTGTCAATCTCAATGGAGGAACTGCAAACAGTCACGCCAAGGCCCTTCAGAGCCAGCCGTGTAAGAGTGCTAAGACTTACAGGAATGTGGAACAGGTTGTGGTCTGGATGCCGTCCTAAACGCTTGATGTCATCAAAGATTTTTGAGACCATTTTCCGTTCATTTTTCCTCCTATCAATCTATGTTTTCACTTTTTTCTTTTCCACAACTCCATCAAACATAAAAAGAAGTTCAAATCTGGCATTATGAAAATATTCTACAAACACTTTAATGTTTTCGAGGTACTGCAGCCACTGTCCTCCTAAGGCAAACTCAAGTCTGCCATAGATATCCCGAATGTAACCATTGCAATCAATCAAAAGCTGAGGCTTGGTGTTGCATCTTCGGTAATACTGGTCAGCTAGTCTACGAAGATTCACATGTTCAAACGCATCTGGGCATTGTCCTTGGACAAAAGACAGGAGTCCTCTAACACCCATCGCTTGTTGTTAAGCAGCATCAAAGCAACCTGGTCAAAGATGACAATACAGCAATTTGATTTATGCAAAAATTGAGGAGGTGATTTGCTTAATATCTTTTGACTGCATTCTTTCATCAGACTTATAATTACAATGTGCATGAAAACAAATCTCATTTGCAGAGGTAGAAAAAACAACATGATAGTAATGTAATAATAGTGGGTTCTTATATAGCACTCTTGTCTGTCACGACTTGACACTCCTGGCAAGGGTTGGTCGGCAAAAACCACCTAGCAAATTTGGACAGAAACAGGAAATACTCCAAAAAACAAAATATTTTCAACAATTCAAGCTATGGCAACCTGAATGTTTAGTACCGGGTAGTCAATTCAACTTAACTTCCAACACATCCTCTTTATAATAAATGTTGGGACTGTATTGGAATTCTTGTAGACACCCTGGAGATTTAAAAATATGATCGCAAATGTCTGCCTTAAACCTTGTATGATTATTAGATTTCACAAAATAGTAATCATTAAAAATGTTTCTTTTATGGTCACCTCTACTTTTCTACTGAATACTGGGCAATACAAATAGAACGCATCACTGTGAACCAATGAATTAACATCATATTATTTCCAATTCTACACAATACCATTCAAGGGGCACTGTATTATGCATGCACGCCCTAGTAGAACAATGGGCAAGTCCCAATTTGTATATAGGAAAGGGTTGGCTTTCAACAAATGAAATGTACATGTATATGTGAAGGACTAATTGAATACAATGCTAAAGGATGTGGGGTATGGAAAGGGGGGGGGGAGCACAGGTCAGAACTGAAAAATAAAACATTAATACGTTAAAGGTTATCACAATGTTTAGCTGCCTTTTGGGTTGAACATTTCAAAAGTGGCATATTTTTGTGGTTTGTGTACTTAAGGTATGCCACTTGGATTTAAAGGGGGGATGGGTGGTAGTGCCCCCCCCCCAATCTGCGAGTCGGCGCTAGTGTAGTTTCGTATCCATTTTTTTAGCAGTTTCATATCCAATCTTAGCAAAGGAATTTTAGCCCAATTTTTCACTGATTTTAATCATAATCATATATTGCATTTTCCACCTGAATTTGGATCACATCCGACATCGGGAATCCTCCGTTTAGGGCTTCGATGTCCACGTCGTCGCTCAGTACCGTCTCTACGCTTTCGCTCTGCACCTCAAACTGAAGCTATCAGTCGAAATTTATGCAGCCAACTTCTTGTATTGTTTATGGTGTTACGCGCATGCGCTGCACAATACCATGCATATAAATCATACGAGAAGTTTGCATAATTTTTGACTGATAGCATCAGTTTGAGGTGCAGAGTTATAGCGTAGAGACGGCACTGAGCGACGACGCCAACATCGAAGCCCTAAACAGAGGATTCCGATGTTGGATGTGATCCAAATTCAGGTGGAAAATGCGATATATGATTAAATTTATAATTAAAATTAGTAAAAAGTTGGGCTAAAATTCCTTTGCTAAGATTGGATATGAAACTGCTAAAATAATGGATACGAAACTACACTAGCGCCCTGCGAGTCTTTATAACACTGGCAGATTGTGGGGGTGGGGGGTACAACTACAACCCACCCATCCCCCTTATATAGAGGCGGTCAGAGGAGCCAGATGCAATCTCAGCGGAACAACCATCAAAATCAGAGACTGAAGCTTTCGGTCTAGTGTTTAAAATGTTAATTTCATTTCCCCTTTCATTATGAAAACACCATAAGTCATAACATTACAACTTTTTCTAATGCAATGTGTATGTGAGCTCTAGTCTTAGTCTTAGACTTAAGAGTTCTAACTTCTAGTCTAATAATAGTGGTCGATATACTTTTCGTCCACTAGTTTTAACTTGTGACTGCGAATGTGAGCGAGAGTGCAGCAGCTACGCATAGACTCTATAGGCTACTACTAGATCTAGTACTTGTAGTTGTACTAGTAGGCCTAGTAATAGTATAGAGTCTAGTAGTAGTACTAGTAGTACTATTATACGACCACATTCTAATTTGCCCAACTCAGATTACAGTACGTGGGACGAGTCATTGAATTGCGTGTATGAAATGTCTATAAGATTCATATGCTCATTTCTTAGAAATACTACTTCTATGAGTTATATGACAATCCACTAATTATACCATTACGACAAAGAATGAGACTGTGGTTACACTTCAAAGCTTACAAACTTCTGCAAATCACGATTCAAAGACACTGTCTACCACTTTGATCGCGTCTACGCCTACGGTTCCGCCTGCGGTTTATTGGTTAAGTTACGCCTACGGTAGCTTTAAAAATGTACGAGGGAAAAACGACTGCATCATAATTTTTTTTTTTTTTGGGGGGTTAGGCTTCGTCAAACTCTTTTGTGTTTTTACTTGGGGAGGGGGGTCATTATGATAATATGTATTCATTCTTTCATAATTTGAGTTGTGTATATTGTGTACTCTATAAGTTATATTGTTATTTGAACTAAGTTGTATTTTGAACATGTATTGAATCATTGTGAATGAATACAGTAAAGAATATTACAAAACAAAAAAATATCAACGGCAGATCGGCGCAACACGGCTAGTAGCCTATGGCTGGCCTGTTTTGGCTGGGCCTGAGAAGTGGATGCCAATAAAAGGTTGATACTTCAAGGTGGTTTTAATATTTCATTGTTATCATTTGATGGATTTAGTAGAAAATAACATCACAATTTCCAAAATTGATTATTATAAATCAATGAAGTGTAATAACAACATTAAACTTTATTCAAAGTATTTTACATGTATAGCCTAATTAGGCCCAAGTGATGTTTTACGTACTGCTATTGTCGCGGAAACTCACCCTTATTATAATTTAATTAGGACACATCAAACAATAATTCTGAATAGTAAAGTATTATGATATATAATGATATTAAAGTGGTATTATGGATTTTGAATTTCTATATGAAGTAACAGAGAAAAACAAATCGTTCGACTTTGGCAGTAGTTGACAATCAAAGTACAAAGCATAATAGATTGAATATAGCTGCACACAGTAATAATAATCTTATTGTAAATTATGTTGTTTACATTGGTATACAACTGCTATTTATTTATATTGTCCCTTAAAAATATTCAAAAACAATTTCCCTAATTTATGCATAAATATCCTTCTGTGTCTAATATTGGTTGTCTTGGCAACGGTTTATCACTCCTCATTCGGGTAACTGGACAGGGGTAGCTCTTTGGTACCTTGGGTATCTGAATCGGAAGTGGAAGGGTGGGTCACTGTTAAATGGCTACCTGACCTGGAACAATTGAGGGGTTATCTCGAAAACCCGGCAGGGCATCTGTTGTAACCTTCGGCGATATAGATTGTGGCTCTGAACCTGGACATTTGTTTTTCCGCAATCCTTCAAAAATTGTGTCTTAAAAAACAACTAAATTTTTAAATCCATTTTTCGCCTCTCTCACTCACACCAAAAAAGCTGCCCAAACTGAGCTGACTGCCTGCTAAAAAAACGTCACGTCCGTCGTGTATCAAAATCATAGGTGCAGTGCAGAATATCTCGTGCAGGGTGTGGTTAAAAATTATGCACAACTCGCTGCCAACCTGCTGAACCAATACAAAGCTAGTATAAACATGAAACATGCGATTCTAAACAAAAGCACCACACTGCGGGCTAATGTAATACATGTATCGGCAAACCACGCATACTCATCGGCTGAATCAAAATATATATTTATGTTTTTATCTACGACGGTATCCTTAAAACACTGAAAATATTTTAGTTTTTGAAATTGTCACTTATCTTGTGACAGCCATGTACCAGGAGATTGACAATATGCATACATTTATCTTTCTCTCATTATTAGTTTTTTTTGTTAAAGATTTGTTTTTGACTTTTGTACAATCTTTCTTTAAATTTAAAATTTAAATTTATTTTAATAAATTGAAAATGCCATGTGTTGAAATAAATATCTAAGTTCATATCTACATAATACAATGTATAATTTGAAATACATGTATCATACCATGAGAAGCTGCCACATTACATGTAGCTCGTCTGAACATTTCTTTTTGAAAATTGCCAATTATGCATATAAATACACAATATTCTCCATCTAGTTAGATAAGAATTGTTTTCATGAAACAAAAACTTACTATGAGTATGAGACTTTATTGAAATTAAACTTAATGACTCGTGAACAATGACGTAAAGTATAGTTTTTACAAAATATTTTTAACAAGAAATTATCTCTGAATGGTATATGAATATCATAATTACCCCCCCCCTTTTTTTTCTCTCCCTCTCTCTCTCTCTCTCTCTCTCTCTCTCTCTCTTTTTTAGGTGTTTCTTTTCCCGCCCAATTGTTACCAGCAGGTCGATTTAGGAGGAGAATATCTGTGATAACACCTTATTTAGTACAGTGATTTGGCACCCCTGCTGCTTTATAAAAGAAAAAAAAACCTACGCGTTATTTATCAAACACAATGTGAATACCTTTACAGCATCAGTACAACGGGGCAGAGACAGGTGCAGGAAGGATGTTAACATCTAAAAATTAAGCTCGATCTGATCTGGGTTTTTAACCTCATGTGAATAGTACCTTGCAAAGTATGTTCATGAGTACCATCCATTACTGTGGCCCAATGGTCAGAGTTAACTTCATAGGCCTATCAGGAGTAAAGCCAATACCATATGTAAAGCTGTATATATTGCATTCTTCATAATTATGTTAGTCTATATACGCAGTATACAATACAAAATTAAGAATGTAGATTTTGAGAAACGTTATTTTGAGTAAGATAATTTGGGGTCTTATACGTACGAGTTTGTACGTACGATATGAAATGCTTCTGTATAGGTAAAGGCCTATAATTATTCTATCAAATTCAAACTTCATTAAACATCAACTCCAAATTACAATCGTCATTATATACGAGGGTTATATAGCAGACTACTTTATAATCTCCGATATTCTAATCGTTATTTTGCAATATGCATGAAGAGCAAGTAGGTTGCATGTATATATAGCAAAATTCATATAAGAAATCATAAATTCTGTGTTGTTGTTCTTGTTGTTTTTGCTTTTTACTTGTAAGTGAATGTATCGTTTGGAGCAGATATTATTTTACACCATTAAACACCTGCAGATACTATATATACTTTTAAAGGGCAATCCAACCCTTCTAATAAGTTCATTTGAATGAAAGCAGAAAAATCAGAGAAACAGAATGGCGAAAGTTTGAAATAAATCAGACCACTATTAAGAAAGTTATGAGTGTTTGAAATTTGAGATCACTATAGCTATGCGAATCTCAATTCGGCAATTTTATCAGTGGATTAATAAATATTGTGACGTAGTGCTGGATTACTCTCCCGTTTGTCGTGTAGAAAAATATCACTTATTTCTGTTTTTCTCCCAAGTGCCTTCACCCTCGGGGCACTACTCAAAATATATCATGGAGAGTACATTATTACAGGTCCTCTAAAAAGAAAAGACCATCCCGAGTCATACATTAATTTTATGAAAAGTTGAAATTTTAGTCTTTTTGTGTATTAGAGCAAGATGGGAAAGTTGTCCGCCACTACATCACATAGACATTATCAACCAATTTGAAGGGCCCATACCTATAGTGATTGCAACTTTCAAAAATTCGTAACTTTCTATTTTTCCCGATTTCATTCAAACTTTCATCATGCATCAGTATGCTTTTTTGATTTTTCTGCTTTATTCCAGACAAGTTTGCTATTAAGGTTGGATTTCCCTTTAAGCTCAGTTTAAGGGACAATAACTTCTACTTCTATATTTGAATCACTCTCCTTCCATGTCTCTTATAATTCTCATCTGTAACCCACATGACTTTAACATTGTCCCATGCAAAACAGCTAAATATACTTGGAATATTAATTTCATTTTGAACGATGCCCAACTGGACGATACAATCATTATTTCAAAATTAATTTAAAAAAGAAAAAAAAACAGAATTAAAAAAGGCTTAATATCTGTCCAACTCCATCCTGGTACTCAAATGTTACTGTTATAATACACAGTTGGTGAAAATTTGTTGTTCTTCACTTTATGTACCTTTGGTATATTGTACAAAGACCAAATCGTCCATCACTTTCCATCGGTAAGCTTTATAAAGGTCGGGGTTTTGTCCGGTCGGACAAGTCTTTTCACTTTTCATCCACTTAACTTTAACTTTTTTTTACAGTGAATCGTGAGATTAGAAACAATTTTACATGTGAGATTACAAACAATTTTACCTGTCAGATATTCCCCGAATAAACCGTGGCATGATTCATTTCATCGATGACCGATATTATCCTTTAAAAGTCAACATCGCGCAGTGAGGTAATTCCTAGAAAAATGCAGGCGACCATGAGCAAACATTTTATTAGTCGTGTTTTTCATTCGGACCCAAAGTAAGAAAATCTATGTTGACACGACGCACCATTTTGATATATGTAATGTATTTGGTTGACAGTTGTTTATGTCTTCAAATACAATTTTTGAGCAGTCTTTACATTTATTACATTTACTCAAAATATCAATTTGATTTGTAATCATGAGGCATATTATGCACGTATATAGGCGAATCAACTTTATTTGGACTATATAAGAAACGTACATAATTATGAGGAAAAAAGGGGGATATTGAAGATACAAAATATCTCCTTTACATAAACTTATTCAATATGTTTTGAGGTCTGGTCTTATACTGTAACCAACAAACACAGACACGTGCCTAACATAATACTATCATCAAATGATGTTAGCATGCTAAACGAGATAACAATTCTGTACCTCATTGTGGGGTCAATTTCTCTGCGACCCCTGCTTGCCACAACAAAGGGCTCTTCGGCGCAGGTCCCATTTGAGATGCATGTGTGCACATGCACCCATCGTGATGCTAAAGGCGGCGTCCAACCCTGGGATACAATAATCATGAAAAAGGAGAGTGGGTGTTGGGAGAGAGAGAGAGAGAGAGAGACACCGAGAGAGGGGAGAGATAGGGGGAGGTTGTAAGAGAGAGAGAGAGGAAGAGAGAGGAAGAAAAGGGGGAGAAGATAGATAGAGAGAGAGAGAGAGAGAGAGAGAGAATATAGGGATATACAGTATAGGGGAAATTGAGAGAAACTGAGTGGGAGAAAGGTGGAGATAGAGGGTGAAAGAGAGAGGGTGAAAGAGAGAGGGGGAGAAGGAGGGTGCAAGAGAGGGAGGAAGAAAAATGCGATGAGAGAGAGAGAGAGAGAGGTGGGTAAAGAGGGTGTATATTTCAGTGTAAAAGGGAGTCTAGTCCCTATGTCGCGTTTCTATTGGCGGGAAACTTTTTTGGCAGCACCTGGTGAGGGCGAAGGCGGAAAAAGGAGAAAAATAAATACCATAAATAGCGATAGAGAATGAAAATGGCAAGACACCTGTCCACCCCTGGGAAGATGATGGGGTTATCAAGATAACAAACACACTAGACTTGTTGGACTTTGACTCAGGGCACCATGCTAACTGAACTGCGGGTCGGTATTAAGAACTTCGTGTGTGCGTTCGGTATAATACCAGGTTCTACGAAGTTTTCACTTTATTCTTTTCTGAAAGAGAGAGAGAAAAAGAAATGCTGTCAAAGAAGTCATAACAGGAGAGCAATATTAATTGGCTTGCAGTACGAAAAGAAAATCTTGCGCATGCAGTCAAAAGAGATCAACAAATCTATGAATTAGATAAGACACGCGATTCATGAGTATGACAATTGACGTGATGATTATGGCGCCAATAAATCATGAACATTAAGGTGACTTCCCCCATTTTCACTAACTCTTTCTATTTTTAGATTGAAATCACCTTGGATCATTCTAAACTTGATATTGGGACTTCAGTAGGTTTTAAGCACATCTTTTTTCTGATGTATAAGCTAAAATTGTATGACCGTGACATTAATTTTGACGCTTGATTAATTTGTCCATTGACGATCTTCAGTTAACCGGCCCATTCGGGTGCCTGGATCTGTCTGCAGACGGTACCAAAATAAGTACTAATTTTGGCGCGCGCGATTTTTTTTTGGTCGCGTGCCAGAAGGGGACGGTGGCACACGCTCTGACACGCATCGGGGCACGCCCCTTGTTAACGGGTCAGGGGTACAGCGTTCCAGCGCTGTGGGATTGCGCAGTATTTATGGGCTCATCGTATATAGAATGATAGTCAACCTCTAAAGCAGGGGTGTCCTGTCAGTTGTGTACTTTCATGGTTCAATTGATTTTAAAACAGAAAATTATACAGACTGCCGTATAAGACTTCACAAGGTAAGCAGAATAATGTGATAAGTAACACCGCACGTGTCCCTCTCCCGGGGGCAGGGTACTCAGAATTGGTTTGGACGGGGTGTGCCGCTCAAGCCTCGAACCCCCTACTCATTTTTAAGGGTCATTTAGGGGATTTTCTCGAAGTAATTTTCACAATTTTCAGGTGTTTGCCAAAAATCATTTTGAAAAACGGACCGACGTTTAGGGATTTTGTGTGAAAAAGTGACCCATGAGGGCACACCCCGTACGTCTTAATATGTGAGTACCAGGTGGATCCAGCCGGCGGCAAGGGAGGGGCAGAAAAAGGGCCCACTTCGTGCGAAAATTGAAAACCGTGCCGGCCGATTTTCCGCTCAGTGGGGGTAGTGAGCACAATTTTTTTAAGCCTTCAAAATTGAAAAAAAAAATTCACCACCACCCCTTGAGCGCCAGGAGGGGGCCCATCTTCTTTTTTCCCCAAAAGGGTGTTTTTACATGTTTTTTTCTAGGGGAGGGGCCCATCTTCTTTTTTCCCCAAAAGGGTGTTTTTACATGTTTTTTTTCTAGGGAGGGGCCCATCTTCTTTTTTCCCAAAAGGGTGTTTTTACATGTTTTTTTTCTAGGGGAGGGGGCCCGGGCCCCTGGCCCCCTCCCTGGATCCGCCACTGGTGAGTACCCCCCTGGGGATCCCTCTCTTTCCCCGCCTTTCTCCGGGACCCTCGCATTCAGTATCCGAAGTGAGACTATAATAGATGCCTCCCCTCCGCTCCTCCGGCCCGGATAGATCCACGCTACACCACCGTGTATGTTTGCTATCTTACTGCAATTCCCATTATATTTTATGTCAAATAATGTGTTTTTATGTTTTTTGTACTTTGCATCGTGGTCCATTGTTGTTTTGTGTTAAAGCAGACGCTCCGTGATGTTAAAATGATATTCATGGTCGGTTAAACATGCCTATCCGCCATCCTTTCTAACCATTCAAACTTTATGGAGAGGAAATTGGAAACAATACCTACTCTTTCTATTGTTATCTTCAAGATAAACATCTTCGACTAGATGAATACCACTATGATATCCGACCATGCAGTCTTCTGTAAATTACATTAAAGACCTTGAACTAGTTTTGTGTTCACACGTGAACACGCAATGCATCATATCCTAACAGGGGGTAAGCTATATAGTACCCTGCTCAGAAGATTGTTTGACAAAAGAAACCAATATGTTAATTGCAGACCTATTTCCGAACAACTTGGTTTAAAATTAACCGCAAAAGGGGGGTGGAGGTGTTATTTTTCCTATACAACCAGCAGTTGGTCTGTGCATGCATGCATGGAGATAGCAAAGCCCAAATAAATTCAGTTATTATGACTTGTGCAAGTATTGTATTAGATTATTGAAAATATGGATATACAAAATATTATTATCCTCATCGCTAGAGGGAGTCTTTGAATACGGCGACTAGGTTCAATTTATAAAGGGACACTAGCGGCAGTGGCGGATCCAGGGGCCCGGGGCCCGGGCCCTCCTAGAAAAAACAGGCAAAAACACCCTTTTTTGAAAAAAAGAAGTTGGGCCCCCTCCCCTGGCGCCCAAGGGGGTGGCGGTGAAAAAAATAACCCTTCCCGTAGGGAAATTTTTTTTTCGGGTGCCAAAAAAAATTGTGCTCACTACCCCTGGCGCCCAAGGGGGGTGGTGGAAAAAATTACCCTTCCCGGAGGGAAAAAATTTCGGGTGCCAAATTTTTTTTTTTGCTCACTACCCCCACTGAGCGAAAAATCGACCGGCACGATTTTTAAATTTTCGCACGAAGTGGGCCCCTTTTTAGGCCCCCTCCCTTGCCGCCGGCTGGATCCGCCCCTGACTAGCGGCGACGACCCCCCCCAACAATAAAAAACAATAATAATGAAAAAACAAAATCAATTTGTTGTCAAATTTTAATTGAGAACTGCTACTTCATTACCCTATAGACTTGGAATCAACTGAATTTCATTTATTTTAAATCAATGTTCAAGTTTTAATCATTTTGATGATAATAAACAAGCTATTGCAGATTTTATGCAGATGAAAGCAACTTTAAAACATGCATTTTAATATTTTTTGTTTATCCTTACAGGAGCTAGTATGTTGCATTATAATTGTAAACTCATGGCATACAACGACAGTGAAGGATGTATAGATTACATAAAATTGATTGATACAACATTAACTTTAAAAACGATTAACAAAATGTGCTTGAAGTTAAATATTATATATGATTAGAATGCCTGTTGGCATCAGCTTTAAACGTATCAATTGGCCCAAACACTAATATTATTCAAGAACTTAACTGCATGCTGTGAATGTATACTGGTGAGTACTTTGTTTACCGTACACAAAACTGCAACACGGAAATTGGTTTTTAAATTTCCAGACGCCATAACCACAGCTCGCTTACATCCCGTTTATCTTCCTGCGAAATATGTAAAAAGTGATATTATTTGCAGCAAAGTTAGAAAAAACTTTCCCACGGTATTTTGGCTATTTTGCAGGAAGAAGTAGTAGCGTTTCATGATTGGCCTGGGAAAGTCCGAGGCAAGCCCCCCTTATCGGCTGTCACCAGACGGTGTCATATCATAACACCAAGCCGGACCTGCTCAGGCGCTCTTTATTGGTGCCAAGTGATGACTCCCTCCTTCTATAACCACTATCACCCACCCCACCCCACCCCACCCCACCACCGGTCTTATGACCCCTCTATTCTAACAACAGGTCTTGTGATTGTATCTTTACCTTAATCCGTTTTTACTATTTCCTGTAGTGTTTCCATAATTCTATAGCCTTGCGATTACCGACTTGAGGAAGTAGTTCATTTTAAAGTATCACAGAGCAATAACAAAACTTGATGTATTCATTCCATCGACTGTCAAGTTTCTTATTCTACCGCTGTTGCTAGGTTATTATTTTATTTTTAACATTTATCGAAGATGAAGTGAGGGGATCGAAAGTAACTCATAAGATGCAATAAAACACTGAAAATTATATTTTAATCCGAATCCTCCCGCACAAATTTCACCTCTCTATTCAAAGGCGTGTCTTGTGTTTTAATAGTCCGAAATAGTCATCCCACTAACCCATATATTTAACCTCTCTTTTATATGTGGTGATGTACCCTTTATAATGAAAAGAGCCAAAGTAATACCTGTATTTTAAAAAGGTGACTCACGTGAGCAGGGAAATTATAGGCCAATTTCTTTACTTACCTCTTTTTCCAAAATATTAGAAAAACTAGTGTATTCACGAACTATAAATTTCCTTACACAACACAATTTACTTAGTGATGATCAATTTAGATTTAGAAAAAAACACTCCACAAGTCATGCTATGTTAACACTCATTAATAAAATTGTTTGTGCAATTGATAACTCTTGTCACACAATCGGTTTGTTTCTAGACTTCTCAAAGGCGTTCGATACTATTGACCATACAATTCTTCTTCATAAACTGTCTCACTACGGTGTCAGAGGGAAGGCCCTTGAGTGGTTCGGAAGCTACCTTTCAGACAGAACTCAATACACCCAGTGGCGGATCCAGGGGCCCGGGGCCCGGGCCCCTCCCAGAAAAAAACAGGTAAAAGCCCCCTTTTTTTGAAAAAAAAGCAGTTGGGCCCCCTCCCCTGGCGCCCAAGGGGGGGGGGGTGGCGGTTGAAAAAAATTACCCTTTCCGGAGGGAAAACATTTTCGGGTGCCAAAATTTTTTTTTTTTTGCTAACTACCCCTTTATGTTCCAACTTATTAAAAAAACGAGTTACCTCTCCCGATTTCCTCCATTTTTCAAAAAAATAACGAGATACATTCATACCCCGCTAGACAGTCTCACAACTTCCACACTCCTCGAATGAGAACAGCTTTCGCACAAAAAACAATTACTTGCACCGGTCCAGTATTTTGGAATAACATAGATCCATCTCTTAAACAAAGTACCAGTCTATACACATTTTAAAAAAAAAGCTGAAAATTAAATTTTTAAACAATATTTGGATGCATGATTGGATGTGCCATCGCCGGTCAGCTGTATTGCTGATATTGCTGATACGTCGCTATACATGAATCTCGGTTTGTTTGACTCTCAACTCAATCCCTTTCTCCCCCATTCTACTGATCTAACCTCCTTTTTCTAGAGCTTTTGCAATCATTCATTTTCCTCTTTTTAAATCTTTCTTTCTTTTTGACTTCTACTACTTTCCTCTATATTTTTTCCTATCTTTTATTCTTTATTTTCCCCCCTAAATTCATAATTTCTTTGCTACATATTTGTTTTATTTATTGATTTTCTAAGTATACTTTGTTCAAGATATATTGTAAAATAGCATCTGAGGAACTAACACTTCAACAAGCTCTGCTTCTAGTTAGTTCCTCCTTTCTCGTGCTATTTCTATTATATTTGTCGTTTCATTGTATATTTTTTGTAATATACGTATTCATTGTATTATGTATCGGATGAGAAATAAAAAATCATTAAAAAAAAATAATAATTATAATAATTATTCTGTTACATCTGTAAAGCAATCAAACATAAGATGTGTAGTTTAAACCATAGTATTTAAAATCATTGTGTACTTTTGAGAGGCGCTATAGAAATCCAAT
The DNA here is from genome assembly GCA_037976565.1 of Mesocentrotus franciscanus. NCBI lineage: Eukaryota > Metazoa > Echinodermata > Echinoidea > Camarodonta > Strongylocentrotidae > Mesocentrotus > Mesocentrotus franciscanus. The sequence continues at coordinate 7,838,915 of CP137669.1, read as the reverse complement.
AATACATTTTTAATACATAAAACAGTATGATAATTCCAAGCGTTTAACGATACCGTTATTTCACTCTCTGTTTCAATGGCTGTGCATTCGTAGTTGTACGAAATGGTGTGTTTATTTTTATCACCTTCCCTATAAATCACATACAGTCAAACCTGTCTATAGCGACCACCCAAGGGAAACACAAAAAGTGGTCTTTGTAGGCAGGTTCCTTTAGTACATGTTTCAATGGGAAACCATTTTCAAGGGAAACAAACAATGTGGTCTTTGTAGACAGGTGGTCACTAAAGCAGGTTTGACTGTACTATTAAAAGCAAACAAGGAAGCGAATCGTTGTGATGTCATCCTCTAATCAGGTGTTTGTATTTCATGGAATGCCAACCACCGTCTAAGAAACGTAAACTAACCGTATTACCGAGAAGTAGTAAGGTCACACTTAAAGGGCAAGTCCACTCAAAAATAACTTACTTTCAATAAAAGCAGAAAAATCAGACAAACCAATCAAAAAAGTTTGAGCAAAATCGGATAACTAATAAGAAAGTTATGAATTTTTGAAAAAGTATGTAAAACTATGGAACAATGAGAATCACAACACAAACTGCCAAGATGGTTATCAGTTTGTGACGTCATGTCCTCACAACTTATCAATTGCTTTATATAGTTTAATCCCATTAATTTCCTTTTATCCCCAAAACTTGATTCCCCATGCCTTTGCCCAGGTTATATGATTTGTATCATATTGCGTGCATGACATTTCCCAAAAACTTTTATGAATTTTGAAGAATTTATACTATTTTCTGAATATTGTATTTCATAATTATTGATTTTTATATAAATAGTTTATCAAAATCCAATTTTTCATGATTTAACTGGACAAAAATTACTCTTTATTTGTGCATCCACACAAAAACATATTACTAAAAATCTAACTTGGATGCTGGTGTGAAGAAATAAGATTCTTAGGGTGAAAATAGGAAATTTATATTATCAATATAAAGAAAATAATTAGTGGATAGTGAGGACCATACGTCACAGACTCATGAGTGAGTTGCCAATTTGTGTAGTGATTTTCAAAGTTTTTCATGTCATTAAAAATTCATAAAATTACTTTCTTATTAGTTATCCGATTTTGCTCAAACTTTTTTTGATTGGTTTGTCTGATTTTTCTGGTTCTATTGAAAGTAAGACTAGTTATTTTTGGAGTGGACTTGGGCTTTAAAAATATATTTTGATTATGTACAGAACGAAATGAAGTCGATGTTTATTATAATAACAACATTCAACCCCTTCACACTCCATGCTTACCCCCGCTTACCCCCTCTCTCTCTCTCTCTCTCTCTCTTTTATTTCTCATTCATTTCTTTTGATTTCATATCGCCTGTAATTTTCGATAATATTTTGGAGGTTCAGACAATATTGGACCTTCTATGACTCTTTAATTATAGAAATTTTGAAATGTTATGAAATGTCAAAACCATTTACTTTAAACACGTACCATTTCACCAGTATATTTTCAAGGCTTATTTTCAACAACATGAAAGTGGTGAATATAATCTATGCTTGTAGTTGTAGTATTGAACTTTCTCAGGGTATATTAGAGAAAGCGTTTTCTACGCTCAGTAGCCTATACGCTATATAGCTATATACCAGCAAAGACGGACAGAATGCTGGAGTGGCCGGTGGAATAGTTTTATAGGGCACGCGTTTTCAATAATCCCCTCCAAATGTTTGATAATGATGACAGACCCAAATTTATGTCGCGTGCCCAACCAAAGATATCTCTTTGGCCCAACACATGGCGGTCTAATTTTCGAATGCCACAAAGAAAATTACCATTTTATAACCAGATTCAACATATGACGGCTGCAGTTACGTTTTTTCTTTGGAAGGAGTGATACTGGTGTTCGAAGAAACTGGTGTCTAATTTGTGTTAATCAAGATTATATGACTGCTGGGCAAATAACGCCATTGAACCTTAAGGCGCTCGCGTGGTGGGGCTAATTATACCAAAGAACATGATGGCAGGAAGCCGACTGATTCTTGTCTAACTTAACAATCAAACTAATCACAGCTCCTGTCCTCCTCCACGAAAACGACAGATGGCAAAGGAGGAGTAAACCCAAGTATTACGTAACACAGTTAATGAACATTTACTACGCGGAGTTATTAATTACCACACCACATCGCGTGGGTTTGCGTGTGACTGGGCATGTGTGTATTCGCGAGTGATATGAGGTTGTTTCGTCTGTTAACAAAACGACGCCATTTAATACACTGTACAGACACAGAAGGCAAACTGATGTATCACTATAATGTTTGCTCGGATTGTAAATTCAATTACATCATAATTGTGACTATGTACATGACGTGTATTTTACGATATGACGTGATTATTGCAAGGATTGGAACCCATTAGAGTAAGCAACATTCACGAACCGATATCACAACCATTTAATTTCCATGATACTGTCTTATTTACAAAAAAACAATCAAACAACACAAAATAAAACAAACCAAAACAAAACAATTCAAAACACACAAAAAACCTGAAATGATTTTTAAAATGCATCACTGAACAGATTTAACTACGGGATATTTAAATACGGGAGAAAAAACAACACCACGATTGAAAATGACTGCATCAACGCCATTACTAATGCTATTCTGAGATATGGCCTTAATTTCAAATGTATATGAAGAAAAAAATATTGGGCTGGAGATCACATTATATAGATGTTGAATTTGTTTCTTTATAGGCCTTTATGTCTGGGTGTATGTGATTTTAGCGAGACATTATGCTCATATGAAAAAATATTGCTGGTTCCAGTAATTCAATACTTTTATTCAGCGTAAACCATTTTGCTCTGCAAAATACTCTACACCAAACAAACACGATGTACAATGTTAATGAAGTCTTACTAGAAATAACCCCAAATTCAACCCAAGACAAGAGCTACAGATAATGACAAAACCCAGAGTCGAGTCATTTTTGTTAACGTTAGTCCTTGGACAGAACAAGAAAGGTAATTTACGGTTTTCTTATCAGCCCTCTCCAAAAATGGCTTTTCCAATCGACTTTAATTTCACAAGGGACTCATATTCGTTAAGTACAGGACAAATTTGAAACTCTACCCACGGTCAGTTTCTTTAAAGGCACATTCGAGTAGTGCACATATCCACGCTCCCCTCCCCCGAAAAAGAAAAAGGTTGTACATGTACATAAACATGAGGAATTCACGTTAATAAGAAAAATGATGATCCGCAATATTCGTTCTACAATTTATAATGAAGGTTTAAAATAGGAATACTTCGTGGTAACTATTATATATGAGGGCACTTAAAAGTTTGTTAAACTCAAGTAGACATACGAATACAATCTAGGCCCACCCCATCATTGCCATGCTTTACAAATACAAGAACAAATTACTGCCTTCTAGTTCCTGCCGATTTTATTCCTTCAATTTCTGGAGCTCACTCTTTTGTTCTATACCATATATTTACCATTTTTAACCAAGGCGTTTGATAACTGATTGGTTTTACAATAGATAAAGCCAGTCCCAAGCAGACCAAATGAACCATTCCTAAGAACAGAATGCCCGACACCATAACAAAGAAACTTCGTCGGTATCGCGTAAACCTCGGATGTTCCTTTAAAAAATAGACAAATCATTGGAGATCGTCTTTCGACAACGTTGGTCTGAGCTATCGCCATTTTTTTTTTTTTTTTTTTTGGGGGTCTTTTTTTCTGACTGCCGATTGATAGTACCCAGAGGCCTGGTCACCCCACAGCCTACTTCGAAGACCCATTTTTTAATGTAAACTTACAGGTTCTCTATACCGTGCGGCATTGTAAATCTTGGTTTTGAATCATATTTTACTCTGATTAGTCATAAAGACTATAAGGTATTTGTTTTAATTCGACTTGCGAGTGAACAACCAGCCTATTAGTTTCGTATGCAGTAATAGTAGTGGTTCAAAAAATGTACTTAATTCTAGACTATTGCAGGCTGCCATTGACAGTTTGCAAACTTGGAGTCGTAGATTAGAAAGGATTGGCCTCATTTCCGGTAAACCTTTCACCTGTGACCTCTCTAGAGAATTTTAAAAACAAGCAAAAATGATGGTCATATATTTCGTATTTAGGAATTTTAAATATTATCATTCTGAATCGTTACAAAAGTGTTGGAGGCATAAACCAAAATGTTGACATGATGGATTTGTTTAGCACCCTTACTTTGATGAAACCAAAGGCTATTTATGATTATATCAGGGTTTTTTCCCCCCTCAAGTAAATACATATCAAAAAGATAAACACCTACAAACCACTCTTGCTCGTGCGTATTATAAGGAGCAAGATACCTTTTCTCCTAAACAGCGAACATTTTATTTTCTGTGGTGGGAGGGCAAACAGATGGTCTCCTTAAACTTGACCGTTGAATGACCGTCGACATGGTTTGGTCAAACTTAATGGTCACCGTTCATAATTATTAACCTTCTCTTGTAATGATGCCAATAAGACCGTCGCAAAATGGCCCATCGATCGGATAGTGATCGATAATTTTGTGTACCTTTATGCTCAGTTTTTCAGAGCAGTTTTTATGATTATCCACTATGCCTTGTTTGCAATTTCCTAATCTTAGTGCATTATGAAGAAACACACACATAGAATAAGTTTAACAATATCTTTTGTAATACAACCAAAACAGCATTGAGCATCAGATTGTCTGACATTTAATTTGTGTTGCTGACGTGCTTTTTGTCGAAAGCTAATCGAAATTAGAAAGTCATTTTTAATAAAGCGATTGAAAATTGAAATTAGTTAGGCCTAATATTTAAAGTGGTAGAGTTTATCATTTTTCTATTTGCAACAATTTAAATATTAATGTTGTTATATTGAATCTAGAGATTAATTTATGTCAGGGTTCTCCTTTTCTCTAAGATGTTTGACCGATTTTAATCTTTGTCCTCATACTGTTTTCCCTCCGTTTCTCTCTACAGACTCTTAAAAAGTGCCAGGGACAAGTTTCTATAAAAGGACAACTACAGATGCATCAAGGAAAATGAGGAAAGTGCTTACTTTGATCAGATCTAGTTTGACATTCAGCATGAAAGGGTCAAATGTCAAGTGCAACGTCATGTCGACATGCTCACTTTGTTTATCATGCGCATGCGCTGTAATCATGATCTGTTATGGGGTCATGACCCAAGGGTAGTTTAGATGTCTTATCGGCGAGCGCACATTTTGGCAGATCAATTTATAGGAATGTTTAGAGAGAGAGAAAGAGAGAGAGAATCGTAGATGGTTAATGGAAGAAACAGTTTTGCATTGTTATTGGACTGCCGGATGGAGGAACTAAATTAACAGGTGGTCGCTAAAGCACTACCAGCTAACTCACTACTACATAATTCGCTGGAATACCGCTTGTATGACGTTGCATTCTAGTTTTGATATAATTCGTATGAAAAGTGTATGCCCATATAATACACACACATGTTTATATCAAAATATTTGTTTACAGTGAAGTTGAGAAAGAACGTAGGCTATTTATTAAAAGTATCGGGTTATTCATATTCAAAATCTCAATTTGTTTCGAGAAACTTAATCACGAAGCGAAGTGGATGATAATGCAAAGAGCTACGTGGAAAAAAGACGAAGTTGAAAGACTCCAAGCTTCATACTTTTGTACATCATGTATAGTCTGACCGTTTGCAAGATTTGTGTTCCATCATCACAATGGTATGCTTGCGATAGAGCAGAAGGATCATAATGATAGACAAAAATTCACATGGTGTCATAATAAGGCTCCACTCTTTGAGAGTGACCCAAAATGCAAGATCACAATTGATTTTGGGAGAAAACTACATGTCGGTTTACACCTCTCAGGTGTTAGAATTTGCAGAAGCAACCCTTCGGGTAAGGTTTAGACAGAGAGTGTACCTAATGCTTCGGTGCAGTGGGTCTTTCGAAGAGTGACGGGCTACACCCGGGGGCTTTGTCTTTCTCGACCTCGCTGATCGTTTCTACGTGAGCGAGCCCCGAATGGAACAAAGCTAATTACTGTCGAATGTGGAGAAACAAAGAGCTAGCACACGCTGCTGGTGTACGTCGTAAAGCCCTCGCGTGCCCCTCGTCCCTCGCTCGTGCCAACGACAAAACTGCATTGTCGTAGAAGTCACTCAAACAATAGTGAGTTACTATAAGGGCAGCGCCATTACATTCTGTTTACACGGGTCCTCGCGTGCCTATTATTCTTGTATGCCCTCTATTTTATCCTTAATATGCAGATGAGAAGTTAACTATCTCGGGAACTTGTGCAGATGGTACCCAGCTCTAGGTCTTAACTCCAGTTGGGTTTTATGCTTGTTTGAATGGCTTCATAGAAAAGGGTCTTTTTTATTGTATGGACTTCCAACGGTTATCGAATAAGACCAAAGAGCATAGATCAATAGTCGTTTTTAAGTCGCGTGCCCGGAGGAGATCTATACCCTCCTTTCATTTTTGTGGTCTTTTGTTATGTAAATGTATTGATGCCTCCGGATGGGGATTACGACAGACGCGGACTGGAGGACGCCCCCTCATCATGCTCATCAGATCTTTTTCTTGCCCTGTTGCGCAAACACCTTATTCTATACGCCCTCACCCATCATCAAATATTCGTAATGACCAGTTAATCCACCATGTCTAGAGGACAATCGCCTCCAGCTGGACAAAGCAGGGGTCTTCGCGTGTCGTCGCGTGTCCAAGTCACTCCTCCAAACAGCTTAATTAAATATTCATAAAAGGGCGCGTGGGGTGGACTTCTAAACTGTCCATCCTAAAACCTAATGAATTCCGACAGCTCCTGAAAATAAAAGATAATAGGAGTAGAGACTTTAACCCCTATCGACAAGTCGCGTGCCGAGTTAACACCCCTGATCTGGAGTTGATCTTTAGAACGGGAGATGGTCTTTATCTCTGGAATAATTTTGTACCCATGTGTGACTTGTTCCTGAAGAGTGCAAAGGTATTTGGTCTTATCAGCAGACTTTATGCACCTGTCGCATGCATGTAAAGGCACTCTTAAGGAAGGTACAATTGACATTTTCAGATGAACGATGATAAAATTAAATGAAAATGAGGGCAAAGTTGGAAGATGGTAAGAGAGGTTGACAATGCTGAATGCAAGTTAACCGTTACAAATCATACTCAAACCCATATCACTTGTCCATATACTTAGCTTCTGGTTCAGGGTGGTCAATGCCTTAAAGCCCCTCTAAAGTGTTAGGAGACCCAAAAAAATTAATGGCAAAATTTCACTTAAATTGGTTCATAATGTGAAAGAGGGTGTCATTTAAGACACATTTCTGCAAGGATTTTCAAAACAAATGTGTTTGAAGTCGAATATTGATCAAAGAATACAAAATTTAGGTTTCCTGCGTACAACAGAAAACCCAAATTATGTATTCTTTTATCAATATTTTTCTTCAAACACATTTTTTTTGGGGGGGGCGGGGATAATTTTGCAGAAGTGTGTCGTAAATTACATCCTCTTTCACATTATGATACAATTTAAGTGAATTTTTGGCGAATTTGGAGCTCCTAACACTTTAAAGTGGCTTTAACACTAACATAATTCCCCACTTTAACCCTGTATCAAACACACTATACGTATACCTAACCCTGAACCTAACTTAATAAAAACTGCAACTTTAACTGGTGCCTTGTATAATATTATTAAACCCGGAGCAAAATGTCGGGTCATCAGAATTTATTATCGACTAATATTACCTATAAATCGTGTGAATTGAACCTGGTGAAATAGAAGAAGGAATACTTTGAGAGGATTCTCTATTTGATTCGGAATATAACTCAACCAACGCTGCCGCCATGCCCATAATGGGTACCATCCATCATAGTTTCACCACCGCTTCTACACCAATGGTTCGCTGGTATACACGGCTCCAGTGAGATGCTACAATCACACATTTATTGTTAATTCGCAATATGAGTTATAGCCATCCCCAATCACATGATCTGATCATCCGGGCCCACACTCTTTACAACATGGTGTCCCGAGGGTTCGCATCAGTCTTCATGATTTATCTCATATTCTCCAAATGGAAAGAAAACGAGGCTAACACGACAACACCGGGACAAAAGTGAATCTACGCTCGTTTTTGATTAATTTCGTCCTAGCCATCATCAGAACATTACATTGGTGTTTATCTCATTTTTTTATTACAAAAGGAGAATGATGGATAGCCTGTGTTTCATTGTTATATCTGTACAATGAGCACGCGCGCCATTTCCGTGATGTATAAAAAACGAGAAAGGGATTATGAAGATTGATTGGGGTTGCATCTTTCGACCACCCTCTCCCAAAGACCCTCAACCATGGATCCATGTAGGGTCCATCCATCTAAAGGATAAAATAGCATTGACTGGGTTCACTGAGTACGTGTTTAAACTGTAGAAACACCGCAATGTAAATATAGTTAGGCTAGGCTGGTTAGGCAAATAGGCTTTTTAAAGTTTTGAAAAAAGCTTGGATTTACATATTAACCCCCTTTTCGGTCAATTTATCATCTGGGTGCAAACGGAAAGGATGGCTCACTATAATATGACAGACAGGAGCGTATTGTGGGTAATGACGTTGAGGGGGCATTGGCATTAATGGGGGTACCGGCATTTTAATGATGCCGGGGGGCCCACCGGTCCTACTCCGTGTTTGAAATAGAAAATAATAAAGCCATTGATTAGGGGTCTAGGAGTAGGGTTAGTATAGTGTCGCGTCAAATCACCCTATTTATCTCTCATTTTTCTGTCTTTTTATTATATGTAGAAGTAGAAGTACAAGTGTTTATTTTACCTGACTGCTAAGAAAGCATAAATGCTTGTTAGTAAGCAACCATATCATCATTTTTGTTTGCCATTTGATGGGGCACTTGCCTCCTACCTCCAGTAGCTACGCCATAGATAAAATATGTGTGAAAATGTTAATTCTGAAGGGTAATAACCTAAAACTTAATAATTTTTTAAAACTTTGATGATATACAAAATATTTTTCGATTAATAAATAACATGTTATCAAACACATAATTCATAGGATTCGTGTAGAATTCATGTGAATATCGTTTTATAAACCGTTATCATATCTATTAAAAGTCACATCATATCATAATTAAATTTGTTTTATTAAAATAATTTCCTTACAAAACGAAATTGCTAACTGGCTGGACAGTGTCGTCAAGAAGAATGATGGGACGTTGTATTGATACATGGAGGAATGTGGGTGTGATATTAATCATTGATGAAATCTGTAAGAGGGAAAACATATTTGCACCAACCATATAATTAATCATGATATCCATAAATCAAGTATTATCAAAATGTAAAATCTGAGGGTTGATTCAAAGTAACAAATCTCAATTCCTTGTCACTGCGCTATACCGGAAGAGTGACACATTTTGTGGTCTTCTGAATACCAGTCATTAATTCTGATTATCCATACTCCAGTGGGTATTGGGGGGAAAGTATGCTAAAGCCAGTCCAGAAGCATGTGAAGGTTATTTGTATTTCATTCAGCTGAAATAACCGACTAGACGGTGCAAATTTTCGATTAACTGTATGAACCGATGTGAATGTATATATTTTTTTTTTAAATAACCTTGTTCTAAAAATATGTGACCCTTCCCCTTTGTGTAAAGCTATAGTACTATATATTTCAACCAAAACATCAGTAGCGTCCCCACATAGGCCTATCTAAAATGATAAAAATCTATATTTATACATTATTATTTCGACTGAAACTGATGAAACAGGATATAACGCTATGCATTAAAAAGCCTATTTAATTGTCTTATCTTCTGAGCATAAATCAACTATTTACAAAGTATAACATGAAAATAAATTTTTCAGGTCATCCTTTGGATCTCGTTTCATGATAGAATAATGACCTTTGTACCAATTGTACGTACTCAAAAGCACACCTGTTCACCTGTTTCCGCGTTCAAAAGAGAACCATTAAATATTGTCGATTCACTTCATAATTGGCAAAATATCGTCGCATTATTTACCAGGGACTTCGCGTGCCCAATGTCGTATTGACATTGTGATATCGTATCTGGTTTAACAAGGCCTCAGCGCAGATTGTCTTTTCAGAATGGCTGGTTTGTTGGTTTGCCATAAGTCTTTTTTTAGTATGAAATAAAAGAGAATAGTATACGATAACGTACACTCTGTACCTCTGCAGTAAAATGGCTATGTAGTTGGTTATAAATGCTACATACTATGCTTTTTATTTACCAGTATATCCTTATCCTCAGTACTTCAGTAACAGCTACTGTGGGGTGTTATCAAATAGAAACTTATTAATATTTTGTTATTACTTTTATTATTATCGTAAGTGTAATTATTATTGTTATTATTATTATTATTATTATTAGTAGTAGTAGTAGTAGTAGTAGTAGTAGGAGGAGGTGTAGTGGTAGCAGGAGTGGTAGTAGTAGTAGTAGTAGTAGTAGTAGTACAATTGTAGTAGTAGTAGTAGTAGTGATAATAGTATTATTGTTAATATCATTACCACCATTATTATTAATATTATCATCATCATCATCATTATCATGATCACTTTCTTATCATTCAACTTTTTCTCAAAATCTGGACAACACCATATATATATATATATATATACTATGAGCTGTGTCAAAGTATAAGCGAGCGTCAAAGCTCAGGTAACATATAGCTGTAGACTACTGAGAAGAGAGTGCCATTTTCTAACAGGTGTTGTTAACATTTTATTATGATCTTTTGGCGAGTAGTCCTACTTCCAATCGGCCGTCGAAGTTGTGCGTTCCTGTACACGACGGCTACATCCATCCAGCGACCGAGTGAATAACTTTTAACCCCTGACCTCCGGTCCCCTCCATTGTCTCCTTCAACTGTTTTCTGCAAACAAAAGGCGCACGCTCGCGCACCTGCCTCCTGAACTAATAGGACATAAAAGGGCTTATGTAGAGTACTCAAGACTCGTGCCAAAATCGACCCCATGTTTACTCGACCAAGTCCAAACACACAGTTTTATGGTTCCTCTACTTAACGAATTGGACCTGGAATCCAGCGGTAAATCCTCATAACGCGAATTACCGCGCTGCATTTTTATGGATACAATTTGCATGCCCAAACGTTCCTGCATTAATGATAATGGCGGTTCGGTTAATCAACTTTGGACCTACATTTATTGTTTGTTTTTCATAATGAGCAACAAAAAAAGTTGTAAAACTTTTAATATGCAAATTGAAAAAAAGTAAATGTGGATTACTATATACATGTATATCATATCTCAAGGCAGATAGTTTTTAAATATAGATAAACAGAGATGACGAAATTCGAAATGAATAGAGACGGGTGTGTGGGGATGTCCAATATTCTTCTGACTACGTTTCCATTCCTTTCTCCCTATCTTTCCATATCTTTCTTTTCTTTTAAGGGCAATCCAACTTTTATAGTAGTAAGTTCATTTGTATGAAAGCAGTTTGAAATAAATCGGACCAATAATAAGAGAGTTGTGAATGTCTGCCAAATGAGATCACTCTTGCTTGCGAATCTCAAATTGGCAATTTTGTCAGTGGATTGTGACGTATCACAGACAATTCTCCCGTTTGTCGTGTATAAAATGTCATTAATTTCCGTTTTTTTCTCCTAAGTTCCTTCTCCCTTGGGCTGCTACTCACAATAGGCTAATATTATGGATAGTATATCATTATAGGTCCTCTAAAAAGGAGAGACCCTCCTGAGCCATACATTTTTTAAAGAAAAAGCAAATGTAGTTTTAGTCATTGTTTGTGTCGAAACAAATGGGAAAGTTGCCGGCATTACATCACAGTGACATTAACCGATTCCGCCAATTTGAAGTTCCCATGCGTATAGTCATTGCAACTTTCAAAAAAATCTTTGTTTTCTTCAATTTTGTTCAAACTTTCACCAGTCTGCTTCTCTGATGTTTTTGCTTTCTTTAATAGTAGTTTTCAAGAGATTGGGTTTCCCTTTTTCGCAATGCGATAGAAGAGGGGAGGCATGTGCCCTTCTCGTACTACTATACGTCACTGCATAATAGTGAAACTCTTCCGTCTGAATTACCATGTTCCTTCATAGAACTATTATGGTATCATAAAGTACATCTAGTATATCAGTAACCCTTTAATGTTAATATTACGACATTGTCTGCGTTTCGTGGAGTTTAATGACCATTTCTCTGTGGTTTAAATTACTCGCTTGCTTCACTGCCCATCCTCGAAGTTTGTTTTCAAGCTTTGTTGTGGGAAAGCAAAATAAACATGAATCTAGCGATACAGTCATGTACCTGCAAATCCAATACATTTTCCCCATCTCACACCACAGTACAATAACTCTGAAATGGTCCGTCAAAATTTCAATTATTTTCTTCCTTTTTTCCAGAGTAAATTGAATAGGGCTAAGCACCAAATACCGCATGAACATTTCAAACTTATTTAAAAAAGTGCATTTGATCCGATTTGCAGCAGAAAATCGAGGAAATTGTTTACTTTAATGATACCATTACCACATTATTTTATTATTGTAATTATACAAATCGGAAGTCAATGTTCTCTGCAGGTAGCTACATTAGTAACAAAAGTAAAAGAATAGGTAAGGCAAATAATGATTATAATATCCATTAGTGGCATACACGAATGAAATATCACCTTGATAATAAAATACAAGCTTTAGAACTAATATTTAATATTTTGTGGCAAACTTGTTTTTGTTTCAAATTTATAAACTAAATTTTTTATGGGGCATTCTCGTAATCTTGTTTAGGTTCGTTGTATGTATCGGTCTCAAGACCATAAACCTGCAGCACCTCGACCACAATGGTGAGACCATAATGAAACATAAACACAGAGACACTGCAGATGATTACAAGAAAATATGAAAGATATAATAACTTAGGTACACATTCCCTTTTTGATAACTTATAAGGATTAAATCTGAACTCGGCAAATGTCCAAAGGTGCTTCTAGCTAAAAACAAGCTCAAAAACGTGTGTTAAAGCAAACAAGAATGGGATAAAACTTAAAAGGAAACGTCCCGCGTGCACGCATGCACTTGTCGCCTTCATAACACGGAGATCACGTTGCTGAAGAAAGCATAAACACCCTTTATTATGCTGTAACATGGAACGCCGCCAAGTTTTCAAAATAACGCTCCTTATTCTCAGACCAGAAATGTATCCTTACAAGGAAGACAGAAAGAGGTAAAGCTGTCAAAAATATCAGGTCCCACGCGCCCGGGAGGTATGAAAGTTGGATAAAGAAAAGTGAGAAGAAAAGTGAGTCCAAGTTCGTGTAACGTGAAAGGTCCGCCGATTGCCGCCCATCAAACTCAGCGCCCTATAAACCAACCCGCTGAGTAGCTATAAAAGAACACTCTTTATACCGTCTAATTGTACTCAGCAGGGTCCGTTATAATCATTTCCCATGCCACTATAAATATAGCTGATGGGAATTATGGAGAAGAAAAAAAGAATAAAAACAACACGGAACAAATCATTTAAACAAGTTTAATATATTTTGTTTCTTATAGGTGCCTCATGCAACACCCCAAATAAATTATATAACGTTTTCAATTTATGGCGATAAAAAGAATGACAGGTCGACTCAACCCACTAAAAGTTAACAATCGTATCATCTTATAGTCTTAGTATGTGAAACACCAAACAAAAATTTTATAAAACAAAATCAAGAATCACATTGATACAAAAAGGCTTAAAGCTAATCTTGAGCTCTGCATTGTATGGGTAGGCCTATATATCGTATTTTGAGAGAAAATTGCTATGATTTATTCTGGATTGTTTATCCTGCAGTAGATTGGTTGTTTGAACCAGTGAAATAAAAACAAATGCACACAAAATTACTGGGCATCATCTTGGATAAATACCACAACTCCCATTTGCACATAGTGACCTGTTGTCGGGCCTACTTACCAGGATTCCCTTATCTTTCTATGCTCATTACTCAGCCACTATACATTTTCTACCAAAATTGTTTGGCACATGTCATTTATTTGTAATCTTGAACATTCAGTTGAAGTTTCGTTGGATTCTGTGAGAATTTATTTTCTATATTTACCAGAATTCAAGTTTATCTTTAACCTAACCCTAACTCAAAATGTTTATCGGAGTCGTAATACGCTCAATGTTTGTCAGCAATCATGTAATTTTCTTTATACAATACAAGTTATTACCACCAAGAATGTTTTATTCACTATGATTCTATAGATTAGTATTACCAACAAAAAAAAGCCTAGTGGCTTGGACTCCGTTAAAATTTTACCAGGAGCACGAAATATTATAAGGATTCATCTTTATCAAGTATGTGGAGTTAATGTATTCCACATTTTGGGATTCAAAAGGGGGCAAGATCGGTTGTGTCCACCGCTATAATGCCCTCAGGAAGTTAGGAATTGATCAACGCAGACATCTCAGACATCTCAAAGATAGAAATTAAAATAATTGCATCTCATACTTTCAAGTACCCCGATGTGAATTTGATTAGAACTTTAGGTCAAGATCGATATGTGTCATACTAATTTCTTAGATTTTTATATGACAGTGTTCTGTGAAGTGTTCACAACTCTCACAAATGTGTAGAGGCAGATATGAAATTAAAGAGAAATAATAAGAATCAACCGTATCAACATCTTGAGCCATTTTGAAGGGTTAAATGTCCAACACATGTGCATGGTGTGTTTTAATTCCTAGTCAAGGGTATACCTGTCACTTGAATTGTTTCAGGTTGTGAGAAAAGGTATATCCGCAAGAGACTCAAGGTGTGTTGTAAGAAGGAGACCGCATGTCGCCGGATGTTCCTTCGAGGTATCGACTTCGGCAGTCCTTTAGATCGGCTGCCGGCTACCACCACTAATTGCTCTCCAACCACGAGTGAAACACGTCTCTCAGAATCTTAAAGAGAAAATACCACTATTCGCCTAAATGGTCAGGGACGGACTGGGGCTAAAATTCGGTTAGGGAATTTCAATACAACCGGCTCATCTCACATTATCAACCGGCCCTCGGACCACGAACCGACCGGTCCTCAAGCCCGTGGGGGAAACCCCCTGAAACTACGCATAGCCAGTCTACGCCTGTTCGTGGACATCTATCCATGCAGGGTTTTTTTAAGGAAAAAAAAGTTTCATATGAAACGTATATGGTTGTTCTTCCTTGTTATATTATTCGAATGTGTGATATTAGTCCACAATGAGTATGAATTAACATTGTATAACTAGTTAATTGTAGATAACATGCGAAACATATCAAAATAATTTCCAGTGTCAAAGAGTGAAGATTTAAAAGTAATAAGGGAGTATACGCAGGAGCAGGTTCATCAACTTTGTAAGACATAATTAACTTCTTCTTAATCGAGCATTGCTTCAGATTGATACATCAGCTAGTATACATATATAAATGCAGTGGAGTTTGTGGTGGATAACTTGATATGACAACCAATTTCAGAAATAGAACTATTATTTTAAAGATGACAGTACCCCGTTTTGTTCGCAAACGTGACCCCAGAAAATCTGTTTGTAATTGTTTTCACGGTTATAACAAGAATGAGGTTTATTCAGTCCTATTTTGCCGGATCTCCAAAAGTTCGGTTGTCTTTTAAGGGTATCGTTCAATCCCGCTGTGAAATCGTATTAATACTCGGTATAGACCCCTACTGCTTTCCCTAATGATAATATTGACTTGATACAATTAAAGGTTATTTGATTGGAAATCAAAGGTGAGATATTATTTGTGCAAATTAATCCTTGAACAATATTTGGAGAGTGACACCATTTAACTGGAGGGCAGCACATCCTCGGCATGTCATGTTCACAATTAATATATAGGTATGAAAATGTGTGAAAAGAATTAATTTCATTGCATAGTGCTTTTCAATGAATGAAGCCATCTCAGGTCGAAAGTGGCGATATAGATAAATGTCTAGATTAATTACATGCTGGGTCGAGGCTCGAATCCATAGACTTCGAATCCAGACAATTTAGTGTTAAAACCACTCAACTTAGACAGTCTATCTACTTTCCATGAATGAATTTGATGTTCCTCTGGCATTCATGAATTTAGAGACAAAACTATTTGTGATACCACAAAACTTTTCATAGTTGCAAATATTAGATTAAAAGTAGATATAATTTTTCGTGTTTCCTAGTCTATACTAATCATCTTTTATCCTCTATTCACAGGCTATTCCATCATTCCTGTGAAAAACTATCGATGGGTTCAGCTAAAATGATTAGTTACGGTGAAAGAGAAACCCAAATTTCTTGGTTGTTTTCATACGGAAGGATGTTGTGGTACTGAACCAGGATATAATCAAACAGGGAATATACGTTACTGTTTGGGGAGAATATTCAGTTATAGGACACAAAAAACTTTCGAATTAGGAGTAATCTTTTAGGGAAAATCATGTTGAATCATGGAAGATGTACATTCCCACGGTTCAGTATGAAAACAAATCGTCGCAATATCAAAGGACGGGAGTGATGTCCCTATAAGCATTTTTGCTTTTGATTTATCTTTGGGGGTTTTATTCTTTATTCCGTACTTACACTAATATTCAGCCTATTAGCCTGATCCTTAGTTTGATAATCAATGAATTCTAACTTTGTAATAGAACAACGCAACGGTCTTTTAAACTGCACAGCGAGTGTATCAAAAGGGAGGCAGTCAAGGCGTGGGTGGGGGAGGGGCACTGGGAAAAGTGCGAAGCATCTTTTCCACATGTCTGTCTAATCTTCTCTCTCTCTCTCTCTCTTTCTCTTTCTCCTTTTCATTGAATTTTGTTTTGCCCCACCCGTTCCCCTCCCAGTTTTACGCCATTAACATAGAGATTAAGACTCTCGCGGGTACACATGATTAAGTGCAAGATCAGTTAGAATATGACAGTATATTAGAATTGATTACATCAAAAAGTCATCAGTTGCTGTGCCAAAGTTATGGTGTTAATTGTCATGAATTTTCGTCACATCGATATGGACGTTCATGGGGTGACATGTGTATCATTTGGTAATGTAATGTGACGATATTTAAGGCACACTATAAGAGATTATACTTCAAAAAGTATGTGCGTGGTATATTTTATTCTTAAAAGACAGTCTTACAGTTTCGAAACGTGTTGTATTTATCTCCATAATTTATCATTAATTGAACGGTGTCACTTGATGAACTAAACAGTTACTTCTTTCCATCTCCTATCTCTTAAAATAACAATGGACATACTGGATATCAATCTCCTTGCACATCGATTCCCATACTTCTTGAAATTAAGAAGGACATGGACAAGTTCACGAGTATTCCTTTTTTCAAAAAGGAAAGAGTGAAACGAAAGGGAATACCATTTATACATCTCATCTCGTATTGTGAAGAGATAAAAATTACCGTGAATTGTAAATGGCTGATTTGTTGTACTGTTCATGCTTTGGTAAAAGCAATTGATATGGACACGTGATACACCTCTCTATAATAGAAAAAACAGTTCCCGCCATGCAGGTGGTTTTTAGACACTTTAGCTTGTAAATGCGTACACCTCGCCAAATTTCAAGCGTTTCATCCACGCTTCATTTGCTATGGGGTCGACAGTTCACTTACAATTTTATGTACTTGGTAGGGTCTATAATAATCCGACTTTCTCATTTTTCTTAGCAATTCATCTCTTGTGATTGATAATTTGGATAGTTCCCACGGCATGTTCCAGGGATATGAGTAGACAAAGAAAGTAGACTCGATTACTGAGATTGGAGGCATTTTTTTTAAAATCCTGTCTCCAATTTGATTTTTTTTTTTCCTTTTCGTTCTTAATGACTTGGTGAGCCCGATAAGGAAAAGTTCATTCCCAATGATGGAATACAATCAATCACCACTATACGTATATGCACGCAGGGTACTCTGGCCATATGTAATGCATTACTCCAATCGGTGTCCAATTCATCGCCATCATAACTTGGGGCCATTCGATATATGTAAGCGAGCTCCATATACTTTTATGGTCATTCTCTAATTGGTGTCAGCGATTGACCTTTGAACTGCAACTTGCAGGTTTGTTAGGCTATGATTTTTGTGTGGACATTTTACTATATGAGTGACGAAGTATCTTAAATTAAATTTCTGTATCCCTTGTAAAGCTAGTGGCCATGGTAGATGTTTCTACTCATATTTTTCAAGTGCCAATAGAAATATTAGAAAATATGTCTACACTGCAATAAAAAAAAAAAATATATATATATATATATATATAGCAACAATTGGCCTACTAATAGGAAATCTGCAAAGCGACGAAACATGTGAATTGAATGATTAATCGAAGAGCTGGACTAGTTAAATTTGAGATGACCTTTGTCACATAGACCACACGTATGATTGATTTCTTTAAAATCCTGTCCAATTTTTCCTGATAGCCAGAAAACCATCCACTTTGTCTGATTTGTCGATCCGGTCCCGTTTCACTCGGTTTCCTTTAAGTAAAAATGAGTCGTTTTCTTTTAAAATTGCAAACTCATAGGCATATAAAAGTTAAAACTAATTTTGTTATATTTGGGGGAAAGAAGGATGTCCTTTTCATAAAAAATAAAATAATCTATACCCATTTCGTCACCCTGTCTTTATGAGAAGTTTAAAATTTTCCTCCCAAATTGTGACTGACCATATGCGCTTTAATACACTATTATAAGGGAGAAACGCATACAAAAGCGAAAATATGTGAACACCCCTAAAACGAGACAAGTTCATAATCCCTTGCATTTAATCCGGACAGTGTCTTCTCTTGGAGATGTTTAATACCTGAATACGACAGTTTCCGGTATTATTTCAAACTTTTAGGCATGCAGTACAGGTTTACTAAAAAGCAGGAAGAGAGGTAATAAACGAGCATTGTTAATTACAAAAGCCTTTCAATTTTGATTAGCTGTCTTGGCAAAGAAAGGTAGATTTTGCGCACACTTTGAATCACTATTGTGTTTTTTTGTTTTTTGTTGTTGATTGTGTTTTTTCAGCTTTTCATGCAAATTTTCTTCCGTCTTGTATGATCATTCTTTACATTTTATCAACTTTTGTGCAACCTCCCATGCATGGTACATGTATCAGGAATCGTGCAATGTATAACAACAGGGGAAAAGGGTATCCCATCAAGCACCGCATCCCACTTAATCTCAACCTTTCTCTTATTATACGAGCCCCATAAATATCTGCACACAAAAGCGCGCTACTGTTGATGGCTAACACTGTAACAGTCCTCGAAATCCTAAGACTTTTCGTGGGCCTGCATTCACTCAAAAAAGTATAAAGAAACTTTGATCCCATGAGCACTTTCTCTCCGACACAAAGAAACTTCGATAGTAGTAGTATGCCACAACATTATAAACATGGCTTATGTTAACAAAACATATTTTGTTGATAATATTATTAGCAACAAATATCGTTCACTTGGCATGGGACAAAGTGCATGGACTTATAAAGAACATTTGGGATCCGTCTGCGTTTTACTATCATGGTTATCAGATAATATCAAATTAGGTGGATTTTTCTTTACAGGCGAATGTGTTTTCTGACCCCACCGTATAAGGGTATGAATAAAGACTACGTTACGTCGTGCGATGCATGGTTATTTACAATCCAAGATCTACTTTGCATACACCTTGAGCTCTTGAATGAATGGACGTCTTTACTATAACAGCTGGGCACGCGACCAGAACAATAGATGCAAACTTTTCCCTTTCTTTAGACCCAGTCTTTTGGTACGTGAGTGCAACCTGTTCTTAGCCAAACAATGCACGCACCCGCGTCAGTCTGGGATGACGGACAAATACACAGGGTAGAGAAAGAAAATCACGAGGAGGAAAAAGGTCAGGGGTTACGATTGAAAATCTCAGCGAAGGAGAGAGAGAGAGAGAGAGAGAGAGGGGGGAGAGAAAAAGTGAGTTTTGTCCGCTTTTGTGCTGGAATTTCCATACATGAGTCTCTTTGTTGAGGAATAGATTTCTTTGTCTACTTCGCCTTGTTTACCTCTGTATTGTTCAGTGAAAAACGTGTGGCTTCTCTTTACAGGTCTCCATTTTTATTAGTAGCTTTACAACCCATCTGTCGAAGGTATATTTTGAAGACTATTGGAGTACTAAAAACGTTCTTAAACATTCACTCAACCGTCTATCACATTCAGTTATTGACAGCTTGTCATGACATAAGTTCATTCAATGCAACTCTACATTCTAAATTAAGAAAATTGAAACAAATTGCACGTAAACAATTAACATCAGCTCCACAGCCACTCTTCAAGAATCTCTTAATAATTATATTATTATAAAATGACAATATTCAAGCCAAAATCAACTGAAGATTGACATCTGCTAGTGAAACGAAATATTTTGGGGGGAGGGAAGGTTGCACTTTGTGTCATTATCGGTAGCGTAGCTATGGGGAGGTGCATGCCAATCCCCAAACAAATGGCAAAATCATGAAAAGAAAAGAAAAAGAAACAGAAAGGAAAAGAAGGAAAAATGAGAGGGAAAAGTGAACGTGAAATTGAAGACGTCACAACGCTCTACCACACTCTCCCCATATGAGAACTGTGCCCCCTCCATGCTGATGCTCCCCTCCCCCTCAATAACTTGACACAAGCTACGCCACCGATTATTACCCCCTTTATTGGATTGTGCACACTCATTACTCTTGTATAGCAGTACAAAAAGTCACCATTTTAAAGCTGCACTCTTTGGTAATCAAACCACAATCTGACAATGACGTTCGTATCCTACGATATACCCATTTATTACCCGGGTGGAGAGAAGCTACATAAATAAAATACCTGCTTGGAGATATTGTGCCGTAGCTCGAACCCACGGTTACGAAACCTTTACAAATTTAACATTATATTCAAAGAGCTATTTACACGTCTCGCAGCGGCATTGACTATTTATCGTATAAAATCATAATCATAGAACATCAATATTCTGTTTTGCATAATCATGAATAGTATGACTAATCAACTACGGTATTAATAACGATAGATATAAAAGAAAACAGATCAATGGGGGGATCTAACACTCATTAAAATCAGGGGTTGGGCCTCTATTCTGTCGAACTACAGTCTTGACAAATTATTTTCAAAAGCGAATAATCATGTTAGAGTTAACGATTATTTGTATTTAAAAAAGCAAATCACATTCCTTTCATTTCAAATACTATTTCAAAGATCGTTTCTCTTTCAAATACGTTATCTTTTACTTTTAAATCCCATCTCTCCTATCATTGCCTATACCAGCCTCCTCTCTCTCTCTCTCTATCTGCTTTTCTCCATTCCATACTTCTCTTTCTTACCCTCTCCAATATTCCCCCTTCCTCTCTCTCTCTCTCTCTCTCTCTCTCACTTAAATGAATTGTGTAAAATAAGTGACTTGTAGCATTCTTTAGATAAACAATAAAGACTTATAAAACACATGTTACTAAAAATAAATGTCCAGCTGCATGTACAAAGGCATGGTGTAATTATAATTCTGGCGGGAACTTTAAATCGGATTGCACCGAGGATGAAGCTCTCTAAATGCATTCCGTTACTTCAAATGTACTTTCAGTAATGATAAAAGAGAAATGACAGCTGTGTGCTAAGCTATGTTCAGCAACACATAAAATCATTGAATGAGCTAGAATTAGAGCCTCTGTATCATGATGTCACGGTTACGTGAACGTCAAGCATGAACATACCATCATTATCTGTCTGTTTATCTTCCTCTATCTGTGATCTAATCTGCCATTTATCCCTTTTTTTCCACAAAAAGCCCGTCTCAGATTGATGGGTTTTGAATACCGACATGCACACCTACAGCTGCTGGCTATAATCATAAAATTGCTTCTATACAAAGACAAAATTAACATATTAAAGTTTCCCGCCCATTCGCTATTGTTGTTATTATCATCCATCGGCATGGCGTCGCTGAAACTTTTTTAATGGCGGCGGGGAAGGTCGGCTAGACCAATCTGACAGAGAAATCGTCCGACAGGAGAGCTAAATTTACAGGAAAAAAATATGCTATTTCAAAAGTCTTCATATTGCGGAGCTTTGGCAGACAAAATGAAAAAAAAAATGCCTTCAATTAAAAAGGGACCCTCCAAAACGATGATAATAATAATGAAGAATATATGAACAAAATATGAAAAGAACAAATTTTACCAATATTCTCCTTTGCCTGCCCTAACTAATCTTCAAGGACGTGTAAGCTGTGCTTTAATTATATTCTTTCTTTCTTCATACCATTTTCCGATCACAAAATAAACTTCCACTTTCCACTAACTTTCTTTATAATGTACACTTGCATAATATGTTTGGAAAATATACAATATATGCATTTTTCCTTGAAATTATAAAGTAAAATATAAAAAAACGACAACACATTTCGTTTTTTGTGACATAATGAAACTTATGAATTACGATCGTAAGGAAGGAGAAAGAGGCATAATGTGGAAATGGAATTTCACGCATGCGTTTAAAATTTCAGCCACAAATACTTTAGCAACTGGGGAATGATTGATAACTGCAAGTGAAATAACCTCACATTGTATCATCTACACGAATACCGACAGTAACAGAAAGAAAGACAGACGAAAATGATGAAATTGACGAGCTCGCAAACTGCATGGTCGCGTGCCGAAGTAAAATTTACAAGCAAGACTCGAGTCTGGTGGCGTGTGCGTGGAATATTTGGCGATCCTGTATGTCATATTATTGACAGGGGATCGCGGGAGGGGGGTCTCATCTTTTCCGGCATTTGAACGTTAAACGAGTGTGCATTCGTTAAAAAAAATGATAATAAATTATACGCCTGTTCATGAGAGGACTAGTAATGTGATAGTGATCTTAATTTGATTCGGGATATTCCGTTTTCACTTTTCATGCTTTTAGTGATTGTATATGTTTTGTAAGTTTTTAATTTTAAGATTGGCGAAACGAAATACCCTAGGAAGAGATTTAATAGAAAGAGGTGTAAAGATGGAATGCTTTCAATGAAGATTTGGAGAAGGACAAGCTTCTAACCATGGAACTATGTTCTAAATATTACAAAAGGAAAAGTAAAAGTGGCACGGAAGTTAGAAATTATGTTCATCATCACTAGACATATTCATGAACCACATAATCATACTTTGGTATTCTCTTTTTTAAATTATTGAAGTCATTCTCTAAATGGCCTGATAATTACAGCACAATAAAACCAACAGCACTACGGCGCCAGAACCTCTCCGCCACATACCATCATAATGTTAACTCATTGAATACGGTGACTGCGGCTTTGTGGTTACGATCGTACGTTTTTCAACAAGTCGGTCACTCATGGCTTAAATTGGTCCAACGACAAAGACAAAAACCCAAGACAAGAAGACTTCTTAATAGATTCTTGGTGTCACGCCCACCTTATGTTCCTTCCTGCCCTTCTTCTGTTCATCTTTTGTTGTCGTTCCTGAGACACCTCTATTGATTAGTGTCTGTTTCTTTTCTTATTTAGATTACTTGTGCGCGTGGCAGATGGTTCGTTAAGAAGGCTATAAAAATCGCCTAGCATGTGCAACAATGGGCTTCCGGCCTGTTGATTAAGGAGAAGATCTTCTATCCAACATTATCCTTTGACTCGAAAAACAAAATGTAGAACTTTGACAACTGGTTGAGGACTGAATCAATGAGCCTAGTCACAAAATGCCACACGAATATATATTTTTAAAAATTTGAGTATTCTTTCAATACAAGTAATCATGACGTGATTTAGAGCTGCCAAATTCATGATAAACTAAAAGCTAAAACTGTTTTCACACACATATACAGACACAAACATAATGTGGAGAACACATCAAAACAACATAACGATAAAGTTGTTCAGTGTTGATATTCCATTTGGCACGTTTGTTAGATGGTAAATGTGGATAAAAATATACAGATAGAATCTCGTACATGACTTTCTACCTCCTCTTAATTTCCTCTATACTATAGGGTTGTGGTTGGGTTAATTTAAGGGTTAGATATAGGGTTCACGTTAGTCAAACGGCTGTCACAAACTTGTATTTATGTAACGGCCGTCACAAACTTTCTTTTATATAATGGCTGTCACAAACTTAGTTCTTAACTCCATACTGCGCATGAGATGGAAATGATGATTTTAAACGAGGACTATACTGATGCGTACGACCTATGGTTCACAACACCAGTGGGTTTCATTGTATACAGGTCAACTGATATAAGAGAATTCTCCTAAAATGTTTATATCATTTTGTTGATAACATGCAAGAATGTGGCCAAAATTGGCCATCAATATAGTTACTTTTATGATGTGCATTTTAATTCAGGTTATTTTCATTGTAGACTGTCTTCATTTAACATTATTTCAGAAAAGTTCCTTGATATAGTTACAACTAAATTATGTTTCGTTTCTAGATATTTTGTTTAAATAATGCTCCCACAAGTTGCCATAAAATACTATCGTATGTACCACAAGAGATCACTAAACTAGTTCAGTGAAACAACATTGACTAAATCATGTTCAAGAAACCAATGTTTTAAGTTGTATATGGTAATGCAGCTAAACAGATTATCAAGATATTATAAGGGGAGTATCAACGTAATGTTATATTGAAAATGCGTGTATTTTAGTCCTTAGTGTAAAATTTAGAAAAAATAAGGGCGAGATGGTTTTAGTAGCAATTACTAGATATAAAGTCTGGTCATGCTGATTTTTTTAATGTTAACAAAAATGTGTTTTCCGATTCAATATCCCAAAGAACAGTCTTTTTTTAATATTTTTTTTTACATTAAACAACTTTTATTACAACACACAAGATTTATATCTTACTGAATATGTATGTATAATACCGATTACAATCTTCTTTGTGTAACCGATGTGGGTTGGTGTAAATTACCCATTTTTTGAACGCCCTAAACATCAAAGAATGCCGTCCTGGCCAGCATTATTTTGTTGTTCACCGCGCAAACAGCGGGCAGGCTATGAGTGTGTTCATACAGAATTTACCAATTGTTATGCAAATTTACGTGTGTGTACGGATTACGCTAAGAAAGCCGAGGCACGTGTCCAAAACGATAGTTTCCACGCGAGCCTTTCCATTTACCTGGCCCCTTTTCATAAAATTGATTATAACAACCCATAACATTCTCTAATTAATTTTGCTCAAAGCAAGCAGACACAATGATTTCAAACGCTTACATTAATTGTTTCAACTAAACTTGTCACTGAAAAAAAAATTATGAAAGATGCTGTTGAGCATCAAGTATTGAAATTTATATGACACTTTGGCCAATAGAGACGAAAAGCAAAGAAATCATAAACATTATTATGGCAATTTGTGAAAAGAGGCCGCGTTATGACAAACACCGTTTCATTACCACTGGTAGTATATAGTGGTACAGTTTATATAAATATATTTGACTGTGTTGAATTCATACAGCAAAATGAACGATGAAATGATTTCATTATTAAACCTAACGATGAAGTAAATACTTGGGGGAACCTTCACACAACACAATCATGCAGTATGCACCATGAACATGATGAGAGAAAAAGGAAAGATGCTATACATCGTATGTTTCTTCCGATGTGTCATGATGATCAGAATTGTCTTTATTATGCATCATAGACAAACAAAATTACACCTATAACAAATCGTAGAGGTGACGAAGGTGAGTGATAGAATGTCAAAAAGACTCATTATAGTGTTTATAATTTATGTTTTACGGGGCTTATGAATTAGCTTTATCAACCGAAACATTGTTTATCATATCAGTCGGGTCTCCTTGGCTAAAATCACCTGAGTAATCAGTCAATGTGATTTTATGTTCACAATACACTGTCTTTTCTCAATTATCCTTTAAGGATTCCACTTGGTATGTTTATTGCTGTAGAGGTACGATATAATCATAACGTGTTTGGCACACAATAACGAGGGGTGGTAAAGGCCATGTTGGGACACCGTAACACCCCCTCCCCGACCCCACCCCCCTCTCTCTCTATCTATCTATCTCTCTCTCTCTCTCTCTTTCTCCGTCTTTACTTCTACCTCATCATCGTTCCCCACCTCCATCCCTTTCTTTATTTATTCATAAATTAAAACCTGTCAAGATATTTTTCTTCTCGATATTATGTTGACCTCAATTATAGTCAATATTATATTGGTCTCGTTATAGCTTATCCACTGTCATGTTTGCTGCATACACTTATTACACGTGCATGATAACTATGTAAATAATCATGAGTTTGAACTTTGATTGGCGGTGTTACTAGGAGCTTGCTAATCATTTGGAAACGTGTGCCTATAGAATTTCAATATGATAACAACATTCTTGTAGACACTTTAATGGTAGGAACCATTAATGTTAAATGATAAGAACCATTAATATTACATGATCAATGATAATAACATCATTAGTCCCATGTCACATGCATTACAAAGTTTGCTTTATAGCAACTTTCTATATAAAGCTTTTCACCTGCCAGCTCCGTATCTATTGGTATGTTTAGTAAAGTGTGGAAAAACACAAAAACAAAAAAAATTGTCTTTTTGGTGGATATTTATGACTACAGTGACCTTGTAGTAGTGGCACGTGTTTGGAACAGGGCTAGCTCGTATTTGCATATCATTACAGGAAGTTGTCATTCACAAACGTACGGGTTTCCGGCTTTTACCGCGCGCTCTGTGAATACGGCTCTCTGATTGGCCGTAGCAATCGTCAATGAGACACACTCGGGTCAGGGGCTCTCTTGCAGAACTGGGAAGAAAATAATAGTAAAACCAGACAACCGAACGGGAGCATTATGAAGGAAAAAAGCAAGACAACCACCCTAACAACAATAGCAGACTAACAAACGAAACGCAGGTGCAGGCAAGTTGCTTGGACCCAGCTGACCACACAATTTGAATAGATTGAAAGAACCCAGTGATGAAAAACCTTCTCGTGGACCCATTCAAGCTATTGACAGGAGGGCACGCGTCCCGCACAATAGCAGCACACTTGCTGACGAGGGTAGGGCCTCGTTGAACAAAAGAACTTTGGAGAAGTTGAGGGGGAGCCTCAGAACAGGAAAAAAAAAGTGAGGGACAAGGCTAATATAAAGACCTGGCCACTGAGATACGTGTGCCGCCGTTATACCTACTCTTTGTCGGAGAATAACCAACTGAAATACATCAGACTGATGGAATTTGAATGGTATTGTAACTATTTTTCCAGAAAGAACCACAACTTAGGCCAAGTTCTACACAGAAAATTATGAAGTTTATCGAATTTAAAGACAAATAATTATAAATCAGTGGATAATATTAATATAAACTTTGAAACAAAAATAAAAGAGTTAAAGATGGAATCTGACAGGTACCATATTCATAAAACAATTTCTAGAGTCCACTAGTTACTTGACTGTTAGCTTCAGATGTCTTATACATGTTGTCACCGTATGAATTAAAATGTTTTATTGGTAGTAAGTTTTAGGCTTCTAGAGTTTGGCACGCGAACTAATGTTGTATCTTTATATACAAACTAGAGCTAACAAAAAGTCCTATAAACTGCCAAGCTTGAGCATGCAATTAGCTATAAAACGAAGGTTTTAGTTAACAAACATAAAAGAAGAGCTCAGTGAGGAGGAAATAACAGGCCCGGCTTGTTTTGTAGAAGGCACATCGATAAAGAACATTGGACCGTGGCAAGAGATAATCCGGATTTAAAGCACACACACACACACACACACACACACAAATCCAGCACCACGCGACCACGGGACATAATCCTATGCATATGCAAAACAACGGCACGAGCCGAGGGCTGGTATATAAAGCAGAGCGTCTTGCTAAGGCGGAGTTATTATCCAAGAAACAGTCCTCACGAACAGTCAAACTTTTGATATACTTGGAACTTACGAAACCAGTGAAGATAGCATTTCGCCACAAGTGATACCACATTTTACCTGGAACATACTCTTACAGTCGGATTATACGCACGTGCATCCTTCTCTGCGATGATAAAGTAATTCTCGCGATTTTTCATCAATTTCTACATTTATATCATATGGATGAGCAACATTTTTAGTTAGATATATAGATATATATTTCGAATATATTTTTATTTGTTGAGTTGGAGTATATACACAGTACTGTCAAATTTGACATTATACTTGTGCAACACGAGAACTTGGCATCAGTGACAAAAGTAGATTGCCGCCCTCTCTCGTGATTATTTGTTCAGTTCTATCCTCAAAACCAAGGCACGCGTGTGGGAGCTCTGATTGGTCGGCTTGTCACACTTATGGGCGGGGCGTAGTAAACGCAGAGAGAGAGCCCGAAAATGACAAAGAGAGCAAACCGAACAAGCTAAGTTGATCAAAGCTCGCAGACTTGAGAGGACTGATAAGAAAGGAATAACGGATCGGCCGCACTGCCTTCTTGGCGTGCTATGTTTTTTGGAACTATGGGGCGTTTTAACTGGAGTAATACAGTGATTTTTGCTCTGCACTGGATTAGCATTATTTCTAAGGTAAGAAATTTTGTTTTATACACCCTAAGTTTGTTCAATTTCAGCATCCGAACTCACCCACCAATAACCATAGTATAACTATAAGCGGTTTACTGTTACCGAACGCCGATAACGGCCATACGCTCAGCCGAGAGATACGGCATGTCGAACGAACGTTCAGAACATCAATGATCCAGCTGCATCGCAGATCCATGAATGGCAAAATAGTATATTAATATTTCCCGTTTTTGTGTGTTTTTCTACAGGTCACATCAGCTGCAGGGATATTCGAACTTCGCCTCAACTCCTTTTCCAACGACCAAGCCAAGGATATCAATGGACAATGTTGTGGGATTAATACAAGTACTGATCAGTGTGTCGGACCATGTAGGACATATTTCACAGTGTGCTTGCTCCATTTTCTTCGCGAAATTCCCGAGGAACCCTTGCCAGATCAATGCACATTTGCTTTCCGGAATACATCTGTTTTGGGAGAAAATTCTTTCGAAGTTCACGATGGATTAATACAAATTGCTTTTGAGATCGACTGGCCGGTAAGTAACCTTTTCATTGATACAACAACACATTGATAGTCGTCTTTAGTTTACATCGATGATTTTATTACCTTCCATTATTTTCTATTTTCTACGTTGTAAGAAGGAACTTGAAATTTGTGAGCGTGTGAAAATTCTGTGATTTTGCTTTCATCAATTAAATCGATAAGATGCGCATGATGTTTCTTGTGGTGGAGGGGGCAATACCTGCAACTGTACTAAAAGCAGCCATGGTTGAGTAGCCCCTTTCAATGAAAACTGAACTCATCTTCGAAGGGGGTATCTCCTCCATAATACCATCCCATCAACCATTATCTACTATCCTTTCAATCAAATAATGCCCTAGTTTCTCCTCGGTGGTATGTAATATAGAGTGGGCTTATAATACAACAGGAGATGAATGAGATTTTTGTTGTTATGTTTCAAAATGTTAACGACATCGTCATTATCAGTAACTCCAATATCAAGTAACATGGCTAATACACCCAAGTATTTTATTGTTTTATTGTGATAACGACATTTCTTCCTCTAATTTACAGCGTGATTTTTCACTCGCCCTAGATGCCTGGCATGACGAGAGCAGCACAGGGTCCAATGATGGTGAGGATTTATTTTGATTATTGTGTAATTTAAGGGAGATGGAAAACATTCCTCTGACACACCCCTCTATTATGTCAAGAAAGGGCACCTGTACTATTCACATCCAAACAATAGCGATTGTATAGTCATAAC
Organism: Mesocentrotus franciscanus; assembly: GCA_037976565.1. NCBI lineage: Eukaryota > Metazoa > Echinodermata > Echinoidea > Camarodonta > Strongylocentrotidae > Mesocentrotus > Mesocentrotus franciscanus. The sequence continues at coordinate 7,809,087 of CP137669.1, read as the reverse complement.
ATTCACCCCAATTCGACACATTTTACTTGTGTTAATTGTTTTTAGTGTTCCTTGTCAATATTTTCTTGCTTTTATTAGTCCTTTTATCTAATAATTATGTCAGTTTTTTCTACGGTTACTGCTTTAAAAAAAATTATAATCGTGTTGTTACTCCAAACTATGTAATGGCACATGACATAATAGGCTATAGGATAGGCCCACACTCATTCTAATGCAGACTACAATTATTGTATTGTGCATTGTATTATTATCGATACTAAGACTTGTTATTATTTAATGATGTTGTCAGTAATGTATTACAAACGATACTTGGTATACTACGGTGCAATGTTTTAGTGTATCAACAACCTGGTCTATCTGGATTTACATTCTTTGATGGTGACGATAATATTCTGGACACTTCAAACTTCAAGATAATTTTCCCTACATCTCGTCGAAACTTGCGTCGTCATCAGCTTCTGCCATTGCAAATCTTGGATTTATATTATACTAATTATGGATCGCTATCACTTCACCTGTAAGTGACACCAATGAAGAATTATGTTCCAGCATCACCCCCCCCCCCTTCCTCACTTCACTGTCTTCTTCGATTCAATGGATGTTAATGCGTGTAAAGGCTCACACCCCGCCATGGGTACATTCTTCAAAAGTCATGTCAATAACGAGACACTCATCTGTTATCGAGGCATCTTCTTTCCACTCGCTTCCTTGCAAGCTTACATGCTCCAGCTCATTGTGGATTATTATTATATTGTCACCAACACGGGCTCACATCAGGTAACAATTGGCAGGAGCACACGCGTGGACTATGTTTGGAATAATACGATGTGACATATCAACTTGCTAAGCGAATTAGCATCTCTCGGAGTCATCTCTTCTGGAATACTTACTATGGACGCTATTTCATTTTCCATTCTCCTCTGTGATTCATGTTACATCCCGAGTCGTGAATACGTTTTTGTACCATTCCAAACTCGACCTTTCTTTTTACTTCCTTCTTACGTCCAGACTATAATGGATGATCATAAATGACTTCCGCCTGCAGAGCAATAAAATGTCCTCCCCCCCCCCTGCCCGCAGTTCTTCGATTAGAGGGGTATAGTTTTGACACACATGGTCCGCACCTCGCCCCTTCATGTCTTGACTTGTGTGAATCAAACACCGGATGTGGGTGTTTTCTTGATACCTTTGATACCAGAATGGACCAGCAAGAGTGGGCTTTATTTGGAATTTTACTGGGGAAAATATTCAAAACGAAACTTCTGTTACATTAAGGATCATTTTGCTGCATGCCGAATGAAAATCTGTATCATCCTTAAGAATACTAAATGAAATTTAAGGGATTATTCATCAATTCACCATCTCTGAGGCCATATTGGTATGGAATACTAACGGCCTGGAGAACGAAGCACTTATCGCCACCACATATCATGCGGTTGTAGAGCAACTAGTAATTTTTGCCTAACTGTACGACTGGCATAGCTGGCTGCGTGAAGCCCTCCTATTCAATGGACGACAATCTCACACTCTCAATGCATTTGCATCGTGTACTTACATTCTGAGGTTCGATGATGTAGGCTACATTATATTGATGTGACTTTTCTATGATTGTTTTTTTTTTGTAGGCATATGCCTGCAAATAATTATGATAGAGTACTTTAATATTAAGGTCATCTATGATGATTGTATAATGATGCCCTCAAGCAGATAGTCGATTCATCGTGGTAGTTACTATATCATATTTTCATATGATTGATAACGTCATTGCTGTGTACCAGCATGTTATGAAATATTCATTATTTTGATCATCGTTTCAATTTGTTACGCGTTTTCAATCACTAAGGGTCATAATTCTTCTATTGTGTTATTATGGGTAGTTGTTTATGATAGTGCATTCCATTTTTCATTCGCGTGCCTTCAATTATCATACGCAACTTGTTTTGGATGAGAGGGCCGTGGGAATGGAGCCATCTGCCCCAACCACACAATTTTAAACTGATATAATTATTTGCAGTATGCCACACACATATCCTTCACCCGTTGAACTTACATTGCCACTCACCAGAAAGTGTGAGAGAGAAAGAGAGAGAGAGAGAGAGAAAGAGAGATATATAGAGAGAGGGAAAAGAGAGCCAGAGAGAGACCCTTCTCATATTTTGCTACATGTTAATAAGAACGGCTCAATTGAAGGACACTGAAAAATTCGAGGTGAAATTTGGGTAATTAAAATTTTGCATGAAACCGTGGGAGCGCACTTAGCCAAACACCCGTTTCATGGTTGTCGCGGTGAAATTCGTACCAGCTCGTCGCTGTTTCACGTCGATTTGAGCATGGACCTAACGCAAATGATTTGAGCAACACAGGCGGCCTATAACCGATCTAGCGAAAAAGTATGCGTTTCATTTTGGCAATTTACTGTAGTGAGAAGAAAACGTCCAATTCCAAAGCTGGTAGATTTACGGTTATCTTGTCGACCAATGCGAAGCAGCTGGTACCAGTATGATTGGTTGGTGCTACTGGGGTCGCTTGTGTTGGAATGCCGTCTATTTGCAATGAAAATACATTCACTGGTCGCTCTCCACCAAACATCCTCTGCATATAAGGACATTTTTGGAGGCGGCTAAGAATAGAACACAGATTCTATGTTTTCTTCATCATTTCCTTCTCCAAAATGAATTATGAATGTGGAAATGAGATGCTAAATAAACTGATGACCGCTTGGCCCCTGTTTGTGATACCAAGTGTTGCTCATCTTGAGGAACGAAATGGTAGAAAGGGTGATTTGGAGGTCAAGGTCACGTGACTGTATATCTATTGGGAGGGTGGTCATTTGATAAGACAGGTGTACATTGTAGCACGCCTACCACGCGACAGCCACGCGATCTAAACACACCTCTCATCAATAGTTGGCCTTGGACCAGAACCCCAAAACCGCGGGAAATTTGTAACCCGTGATGATTTTTATGCATCGATAAAAATATTATAAGTGTATATTTGCGTGAAAAGAAATCTAAATCATAATAGCTATTATCAATGGACTAGGACGGTGGTATTGTAACAAATAGAACGGAAAAGGAGTCTTCTTTTTTAACGCTATACATGTAGGCCTATAACCTACCTGTTTCCCACGAGCTAGGAGTAATGAGCAGATGGATGGATGGCAATCCATAATGTGGTAGAATAATCATGCAAATTTTATTTTTTGATGCATGAATTCACTTCACGTGTAAGCGATATCAATGACGCTTGGATGGACCGAGTGAGTGTTAGGTCAAGCGATGCAAAATGAACCAGTGAAGGAGAGAATAATGCCAGCCGGAGGGGGCTTCTTAAATCCAGGGCAGCTATGCCCAGTCCAATTACAATACCAAGAACCAGAGACATTTAATCTATTATTATGTTCATAAATGAAGATGATTGAAGAAAATCACAAGGTTACTAAGTTGAGATATGACTTATAAGATTACAAATTAAATGTTGTAATTCAACATCATATTAATCGTGTTCGTTTCTTTCAACCATGCACAGGAACCCGAAGGCGCCTTGAAACCCTGCGGATCCATAGATCGTTGAACGTCAGCTCGGTGTGGTCGAACTATACTTACCCGACGTCGTTGCACACGCTGGACTACTCGTACCGTGTGGTGTGCGCTGAAACCTACTACGGGTCCCAGTGTCGAGACGCCTGCAAGCCGAAAGATGACCTCTTTGGGCATTACGTGTGCAATAGCCAGGGTGAGAGAGTCTGTATGGAAGGATGGGAAGGCACCTGGTGTGACCGTGGTAAGTAAAACAGATTAATCACCACTAAATTGTTTTAAAACAAAACACCAACCGGACACTGATAGCTCCGAATGATATTGTTATCGTAGGTTTATTTACGAGAGGCCCGAACGACATGCGCCAATAATAATGTTTGAAAGAAGATAGCAGTGTTGCCTTGTGTTTTGAATCGGACTACTTGAAGAGATAACACTTTAATATTCCAGAATTATTTACGTCCCTACTTGAAGAGATAACACTTTAATATTCCAGAATTATTTACGTCCATCAAATGGACAGAACATAGAACATCGTTTCATTATTTCTTTTAAGCATTTTTCATTTCCAACAAAATTCGATGCCCCAGAAATGTACCGTTCAAATTAAGAATGAAAATAAATCAAGCCTTCAAAATTGAGTCAATCATAGAGGCGAGGTATCGAACATCCTCCTTTCTACGCGGGGAGATTATTTTCCTCCGTGGTCTATCAGGAGGGATGCCATCCTTGGCCATTTCTCTAGGGTAATTGGAAGGATGTGAAGGGAGATTGAAATAAAATCGCACATCGTATCTGGGATTCCGCGCATAGTCGCCCCTCTCCACCATCACGAGCTCTACTCGCCAACTGCCAAATTCAATTTAGACCGGAGTCTATTCTTTCCCCCCGTTCTAACCCGCTACTTCGAGATGTCGAGAACGATGTGAAAATTGAGAAAATTTTCCATCATGACAAATGAAATTGGATGAACTTATAATGTTTCATAGACAAACGAAAAAAGGAAACGATTTTGCTTAGAATTTCACGAGTGGTTAGGTTACTCTTTTTTTGTGGCAGTTTACGCTTTGATTTATTTTTCATTAAAGAAAAATTAATTCAAATTCTTGCAAATCTGTGATTGTCGATAATTTATGAAGCCTAGTGAGTTACTATTTACTAGTAATAACTCAGTCAGTGAGTGATGCACACGCCATCAAAAAATAACAGACTATATTCAAATTCTATGCCGCAATCGAAATGAATTGACGTGTAATTTTCTGATGTTTGCACTATTCAGTTGTGTATACATTACGGGCGCATTATGCAGGCAGTCTGATGCTTTTCATGCATGGCTGTCCGTATCACCATTCATATACTCTTACCCATTTCTCAAATCAGTTCCTTTTTAGTCCGTGTTGAAATACGAGAAGTCTTATCGATCTAGAGTACATACAATACCCAACGTGGTTATATACAGTACACGCTCCCAGCGACGCATAAAAATTCCCCCACTTTATTCGCATTAGCCAAAATCCTCCTGATGGCGTAGTGCTCATCATATCTTTTTTATTGCATGGATTGGCTTTTGACACAGGCATCGATTGTTTTCCATCCATCTATTTTTCATAAGTCATGGCTGTATGAATGGCTTGCCTACATTGAGTGTGATGGATCTTCCCCTTTTTTCTGTTTTATTCCGAGGGCGCATCTGTAGAATTGTAGCGAACACCTGGTCTTGTGCCATTGTACCGTTCACGTGTGATAGGTTGTGAATAGAAGGCACAAGGATGGTATTGAAATCCTCTTTCTGGTGGCATGGAAACCTCTTTAGAAATAGCATAATGCTGGAAAACACAATGTTAGATTTATTAAACTTCACATTTTAAGGCTCCGCGGGAATTATTGTATGATTCGCACGTCTGTTAGAGAAAGCGCGCCAATTTTAAGGTCACGTGCAGACTAGACATTTTGTATGAAACATTTTGTGCCAACTTAACATGAATTGAAAATGGGTAGACACATCGAATAAAACGTTTACAGTAAAACTAATTTTATTGAACCATCTCATTCAAATAAAATTCCTCTCAGAGTGAGAACAACCGATTGTTGGCTTTGGTGAATCAGTTGGAAACAAAGCGAGTATGTTAAAAAGGGAATACATTAATTTTGTAAGGGGACATTCCTACATGTACTTTAGAGTCCAAGCTTCCGTGAATGCGTTTTTAAAACAAATAATTATTGTATTTCTACATGAAACCAATGAGTTAGAATCCAAATCAATCCTCGCTGATTGAGTAATGATGCTAATTGCCAGCAAGGTTGCGGACGAACGCGCCCAGAGATTTTTTTTCTAGACCCAATTTTGAATGGAGGCCACAAACGGGCCCCTGGGTTCATCTGTGAACTGTCTGCATTGATCAATGGCCTGCGATACAGAGAGCACGCGAGACAGACTCGCGACTAGAGCTCTTGAAGCACACGCGACCTGAGAAAAACCACGATTCCACTATGCATATCATTAACATAATGAACTACTGCCTGCCACTCCATTCATTTCCCTCCTCTCCAAATATCGTTAAGGTCGGTTTTTGGTTTGACCCCCATCAAAATTACGGGAATCGTGAGGGATAAGAGCCATCTGCTCATATAGCTATCGGGATGTTTTTTTGTATTATTTCCAAGTTCAGGCCTATAAAGAGTATGCAAAATAATGTAAAGAAATCGGAAGCAAAAATACGTTGGTATTTGTGGCATCAACAACAACACGTCTTTGTATGAGACTTGTTGTGATGGCAAAGGTACTATCACAGGCAGAAATGTCACAACTACCTCATGCAGTTTTGCGTGGGTGAAGATTCATTGATGAAGAAGACGCGAATTCTTATTAACATATACAACCCCTCCAGCTGTATTTAAAAGGGATACAGTGGAGGATGCATGGGGATTTGGAGCGCTTTTAAGATTGCGTGCCTCGATCTACTCTTTCCTTCACAATTTCAATTCATCTCGGCGTAAAATGGCGCTGAGCTTATCACCCTCGCTGTGTCGGAAAGCCCGAAGGATTTCATAGTAAGCGGTTGGGTCAGCCAGGTTTTTCCTCATCGATTCAATCTTTACGTTTGTACAGGATTCTTTACTAAACACTCAGAAATAGGAAAGGGGAATGCAAGGCAAGAGACAGCACGAGCAAAAAAAAAAACTTTAAAAAAGGAGAGGGATAGCGATAGGAAGAAACTCGATGACAATGAAAGTGACAAATTCAAAGATGTTAGTTGTGAAGGGTGTTTGGTTAGATGCAACATGAAGTCTCTAGAGGTCTCCCCAAAGAGGTAGGGATGTTGAACATGAGCCGAAGACAAACATAGCGCAGCCGGGGAGCGAGGGCTATGTCAATGGGCTTGTATAACTGCTTATATTGAACCACCAGGGTAGCTGCTAGACCATCAGAGCATGCGCAGTAAATTTAGCTTGGCAATTTTTCTTCGGAATAGCTAATGTACCATTGATTCAGCAATTTATTTTCATTCATCAAGTCTAATGCGTTCTTTCTCTTCTCATATCCGCCCTTTCCTTACAGCCGTTTGTTCAGAAGGATGTGTGCATGGCTCCTGCGACTCGCCCAACTCCTGCAGGTAAGAATATGTAGACACAACCCTTTCTCGAAGATTAAAGTGATTGTTGAAATAAATGTTCCTCTAAGTACTTTTGCATATTATTTCTTTCTTGACAAATACTGTCATTTTATTTGAAATCACTTATGATTAACTGAATGTTAAAGATCTCGAAATTCGAAAATGATGTGATGGATAAGGTAGCTTTTAGGCTGAGTAGATGATAATTGACCCAGACGCCATTCTTCCCCTGCCTCTGTCTCCTTACCTTCGATGCAACCTCCCTCTTTCTCTCCATCCCATTTTTCTTATCCAGTAACTCTGATCCCTGTAGCGAACAAGGTCGGTGTCTTGAAAACATATGAATATTAAATCTGTAAAACGCAAACGCCTTTTACCTCTTGGAAGATTATGCGCCACGCGTGTCGCGATGAAGCCGCGGCGTTGATTAAATTACAAGGTATACAGGAGAGCGGTGCTGAGCTCAAATGCCCACGTCTTGTTTCATTAGCAGTACCCAAGATATGTCAATGGCATATGCAGAACGACTCCGACTCGATCGTCCATGATGATCTTGTCACGTATGATAAAGTAATACACACTTATTAGGTCCGTGGAAGTTCAATTCAAAGTTAATGAATTGAGACTAAACGTGGATAATTCGATCTACGGATTTACACGTCACCTGTTATTTAGCTCAAAACTGCATTATGTGAACCATATTATTTATATAACATAGAAACCCAATGAAATTGAGCAAATATTGGACTGAAATTCTGATAAATCAATAATTTTATTATATATTTTCTTTGACAGGTGCGATAATGGGTACAAAGGAACCGCATGTGACCAATGCGAGACCTATGCTGGCTGTGAGCAAGGGACTTGTACCGTACCAGGGGAGTGCGTCTGCAATGTAGGCTGGGGAGGACTCCTATGCGAAAGAGGTAAATATCTATCTAACATCAATAACAATGAAGAAAAGACCTTTATAGAATAATAATGATAAGAAGATACTCCTGATGTCATCAAAGAAGGCACTACATTATTTTTAGTTGATAAGGATCCGATGACATACTAGACAGAAGTTAACCTTTTTCTCCCTCACCCTGATTCAGATCTGAACTACTGCACCAACCAGCATCCATGCATGAATGGTGGTACGTGCCGCAATGAAGGACCCCTGGGCTTCCAATGCTACTGTCTACCTAGCTTCACTGGACACACCTGTGAGACAGCTGAGGCTTGTCCTTGCCTCAATGGTGGTACTTGCAGGGTAAGGAAGCATCCTCATTACAAAGTCTTACCAATAAACGTGTGTAGCTTGTAACGTTTGTGGTCTTCAAACAGTATTTGAGTTAAACCCCCAAGACAACGTCATGTGACTTACGTGTATTCTCTTTTTCTTGTATTTACAGAGTGGTCCTGATGGCTACACGTGCCTCTGTCCTGGTGGTTACACTGGGGATTATTGCGAGATGCAGGTTCCTCGATGTGACTCCAACATGTGCATGAACGGCAGCACATGTATTGAATCATTCGATGGCTACCGTTGTGCCTGTCAAGAGGGTTACATCGGCACTCACTGCGAGATCCGTGACCACTGCTCTTCATCGCCTTGCCGCAACGGTACGTTACCATGCACTACTTATTTAATAAATTATTTTTAAAAACATCGAATGAATGGGCGGGTTCTTTTTCTGGAAGAAATAATGATAGAATTTCACGACATGCATTCAGCGATAGTGAGACGATTCTAATATAAATGTGACAGTTAATATAGACAACTCAACTAATCTGTACATTTCATTTTGTTGTTTGATGCAGGAGCTACATGCCTCAACAACAACGTGGCCTATCAATGCAGATGTCCAGATGGCTTCCGCGGAGATCAATGTGAGGAGAACCTCTGCGCAACACATGGATGTCAAAACGGTGGTACCTGCCGCGCAGAATCTGATTCGGTCCACTGTGAATGTCCTCTAGGATTTAACGGTGATCACTGCCAGAACAACGTGAACGACTGCGCCGCGTCACCATGCAAGAACGGTGGAGTTTGCTTCGATTTGGTGAATGACTACCGTTGCGAATGTGCCTTCGGATTCGGCGGACCCAACTGTAGCGATCATTTCACCGTTTGTGATGGAGACAATCCGTGTGAAAATGGAGGAACCTGTCTGCGAGATGTCATGGGAGGATTCATGTGTGAGTGTGCTGAAGGATGGAGAGGTACAACATGCGCCCAATCTACTGGTAAAGTGCAAACACCTAAGCCTTCTACAGACTGGCAGCGTGGTTCCCAACAGCCTAACCTCCGTGCTACCAGTTCACCCATCACCAACTTTGGATTATCGGATACCACGCAGCTGGTTATCTACGTTGCTTTTGGATTATTGGTCATTGTGCTCGTCATTATACTGATTATTGTAGTGTATAGGAAACAACATCACCCTGATCCAAGACAAAACGACCTGGAATCAAATACGACATCAACACCAAATAACAGGAATAGGCACACATATAAAGACAATTTTTCGCAAGAGGAAAAAGTACTGCCTCTCTTGAGCATAAGTGAAAAAGTGTGCAACAAAGAGCAGGACACATATAGCAAAGCAAATTCGCAAAATACGTCGTCAGCTTTGCAACATAAAACAAATCACTACTCAATTAAAGAGTATGAAGGGCCGCCGCCTTCAGTGAACAAATTGATGATTATTCCAACGTCATCAAGTATGAATTATGCGCCACAAGCAAGACATTCTTATCCGAGATATGACTCTGAAGAATATTATTATTATGATGAAAAATCAGTGCAACTTAAGAGAACAGACTCTTTGCAAACGCCTAGTCAAAGTTCTTCATCCCAGAGTACGCCTAGACACACAGGGACGTGCCCGATCTCACAAATATCGTAAGTATACACATCGTAGTTACAATGCAAACAATCTAACAATATTATGTCATGTTTTCCACATTGATCGAATGAAATAGTCGTTCAATTTTTTTCCAGGCAGATATGGATAACAGTAGAGGTGGGTGGATGGTAGAGCGTACATACTATGTATCTACAGTTGATAAAGGGATATTCTACCATAGAATCGAATGTGCAGAAAAATGTATCATGATTATCCATCCCAATCAGTTCCAATATGTAGAAAGGGAATGAATTCCATATCAATCAGCATACATGCATTTAATCGAGATCGTAAATTTCCAAGGAATGATACTTGTTTTCGATGAAAACAGAAGAGTTCAGCGTACTACTTCGCTGACTGAGTGAATGGGAAGGGAGTTTGATTTCGACAGATAATGCGTTCATGTAGATGCTGTAGTCATGGTTACAAAACGCGATTAGGGAATACATCTTCATTCTGAGGGTTGTTGTCGATGATGTGGATTAATGAAACTCTTCGTGGAGATAAAAGGGTCGTCATGTACATAAAATTCACTCGTGTTCTGTAGATTGCCTTCACTTGCACTGCCGCTTGAATCGTGACAAAAAACAATACGAGAAAGCTTCCACCATGAGGTATTAGATATGAAAAGATTGGGAATTGGAGTTTGAAAGGGCTTATTTGAGGTGACTCTAAAATATTGATGTTCACGGACCTTGTGTGGAATTAATTTAACTTCTTAACATGAAAATGGAAGTTGTTTAAATAGTTTTTTATCCCAAACTAACTAAAGTGATTCTTCCTTTCTCAGTCATTTTGGGAAACAATGACAATATTCTGGAATAAATTGAACATTTTATGGGCGTCAGTATGATGTAAGAGAGATTATTGTGACTATGTTTAACTGTATATGTAAACATTCCTCCCTAAAACAACAATATTTCTTTACTCAAGTTAGAAAGATACTGTGGTTTTTGTTTTACATGTACATGTATGTGTTGCATAATGCATGAGCTGTAATAGCTTTTGACGATGGATCAGATTAATTAAAACTGCATGATCGAAACGGTGACGAGAAAATGTACGCGGTAACAAAACATGCTATTCTCCACGTAGTAGGAAGCGACAATCAATATTCTGCGTACTACTACTAGTCAACCAGATTCATATTAGCTTTATCCTGGTAACATATGTTCTCTTATTTTTTGTCTTTTTATAGGGCTGTGGTCGAGGATAGTAGGGGAACGACAACGCCGACGTCTGTCGGATTACACGCAACTGAGGTAATTATCAGCCATCTTTTCTATTTCATCATTGATCTCTAGCTTAGCATCAATCAATAGCGTTCCATTAAGTTGTGATGTTTTACCGGCTATATGGACGAGGTTTCAGACCATAGTCTTCATCAATCAGTGATACAACCTAAATATAATTCTCAGCTTGGGTGACCACGGGAGCAATGCTGACACTGTTTCATGCTTTTGAACTTGTTAAATAAGTTGTTTTGTTTTGTACTTGTTTTGTTATATTGGATAAGTAAGTCATAAAAACATTCCATCCTCTAATATTGGATCAAATATATCACCCAAATTGCCTTTTCTTTATTTTGAGTTACTGTAGAAAGATATAACTAGTTCAAGCAGTTACATTAGGATGTCTACTATAACACCAATGTACTTTGTTATCTCATTTCGGCGCCTTTATGCTGTCGTAAATGTTTTGAAAAGTTTTGTTGAGTTTTGACGCGGTTATCTCAATGAGCGTTCAACATTATCTCGAAAAGTATTGACGATATATACATCTAAGGGTAGACAAGAATCCGCCTTGTTCAAGTTTCACAACAAAATCATCAGATCGAGCGATGTTTTGGCTGACTTTTAAGATATAGCAACAATTATTGATATACGAATGACTATATTGTATTGCTGGCGGGGGTTGTGTACAGCGCGAACGATGCAGCTATGTGTAGGTTTGATGTGGGTGATACTGTCTGATATGATAGTTGTATGATAACTTGGGCAATCATTGGTCGTAATGATGGGCATACTATAGCTTGGTTGTCTTTTTAATACAGTGTTCCGTAGATGACATGTTAGACGGATAGTCTATGGTATCAGTGTGATGGATAGGGCATGGTGGAGTTTAGATAGTAAGGGAAGAGCCACAGGGTGAGCAAGTCTTAACGGCACGCAGGGAATGCAGGTCGTTTAGATGGGACTGACCTATCACGGCACCAAGCCTATTCTACTTAGCTGACTATGTGTTTCATAATAACCGTTCGGATTGAACTTAAGCTTTTGTATGATGGGGCATGTGACATATTTCAATTTAATTTTATAGAGAGAGACAGAGTTAAATCAAAATAAAAAGTGTCTCAAATCATGTACACTTAAATGACTTCAATTTGCCTTAGATTACTTTATTTGCGTGTCGAAAAGTGTAATGTTTTCGTAAACTAAACGTAAGAGGAGCATGATAATTGTATTGATTTGTTTTTGCACAACTTTGGCAATGAAAGTAAATACATTACAAAATGGATTAACAACATAAAAATATGGGAGAATGAACGATATCCGTTCTTTGACGCCAGGCAATTTGTAATACCCTTCTGAGGTGCCATTCGCGTCTAATAAGTAGGGGTCACCATCCACGCGAGTAAGGTCAGGTTACTCCGCGCTGCACGTAGGCTTGGACTCCAACCAAATCACAGCCACACTCTGCAATAGTCTTCCACCACTACTATATTATTACAATCAAGCGTTACAGGGGGAAAATAATAAATTGATTTGATTATACCTTAATCATACCTGGAACTTATTTCTGTATTAGTTTTCATGTTACTTGTTTTATTTTGATTATGGACCGTGAACGATACAAAATTACAAACCTGGAACAATCAAGCCTTGTATAGTAAAGGAGGCATTGTAGAAAAAAGGGGCATGTCAATGGCGGTGTATTGTTGATGCATGGCTCGCGGCGCGATTAAATAGAGACTATTTGAATCACGTGGTTATTAGGGGTACCAGGTGCAAGCGATGTAAGGACCAATCGCGTGCCTCGCCACCTATGTCTGCCGCTCTGCACGCTTGTTTGTTGTCATAACATTCATATGCTAATGAGCTCCACAGAAAGACCATGTTTTGGTCCAATATTGGAGAGAGAAAAACGACAACATTCGACAGAGTGTTTTATTAGATATGGGGACCGCGACAAGAAAATGAAATTAGTTTAAAAATCCAATGTAACTGCTTGAAACAAGTTATACAGTAACTTACATTACTTGATTTGCCTCTGTAACCACTCGTAATAACATTAGATTGTTTTCTTTCTCTGTATATTTATTTGATATCGTGAACTTACCATTGTTTTCATTTGTATTTCCCATGTACAGGTATGAGACAAGGAGAGGGGGAAGATGTTGCAATATTATTTTCTTCATGCGCTATGTATTCAACGCTAACACCCACTGCCATGGAACAGCGCCGCTCATAGGTGGATACCCAACGAGAGAAAGAGAGAGGGAGAGACTTAATAAATAAAATGGAGGGCGCCGAACTAATTGATCTAAATAAATATCTTTTAAGAAAAATTATCGCCACCAAATTCTATGCACCGTTTAATCTTTCATGCCATACCAGGTTATCTGGTTGAAGCAGCTCTCATATCCATTTGTCTACAATTTTTTGGAGATAAAAAGCCGTTGTGTGCCTTTTTGGAAAGATAACAAGACTTATGATAAAAGAATTTAAATTATTGTGTTCTTTTACACGCAGCAATATTTAAATGATTGTTATTGTTATCTGTAATTTGCAATCGACAATTTAATCATGATTATTCACATTCGAAGATCCAATAAACCAGGCGCTCACCAATACCATATCCCAAATCATATACGAGAAACAAGGGAAGGAGAAGAAGAAGAAGAAAAAAACAGGATTCACCAAGACTTATTCTTGGCATTATTTCATCATTAAACTTTGTACAAAGTTTCACAAAATGTGCTGTATCTGAAACATATAAACACGTACAATATACGGTTTCTGCAAAACGTTCAAATTCTGTAGGCTATAGAATGTTATCAGTGGAGCTGTGTTGTGAAAAGTGACATTATAAATATCGGGCAGAATCTTGCCAATTTCATTCAAAAACTCGTGTAGAAATTCATCACCGTTTTATTGGACTTGCTCACCAGTCTTCAGTACGTAATTATTCACTCACACTATAGATCAGACATGGAAGTAGCAGTCGTTTTTGTATTCCAAATTTGCTACTTATATTTATTAAATATGAGAAAGAAAATGAAAAAAAAAAAGATTTAATAAGAAAAATTTTAAAGTACACATTGTAGAAAATGTACTACTTCTTCTACTATTACTACTACTGATGTGTTAAATTATTGAGATATAAAGTTTTCTTGATATATTTTATATATTTTTGTGAGTTGAGATTTTTTCGTTTGATTCTGTTATTTAAACAAAAGTTATGATGTGAAGCATACGTTTAATCGTACTCTTGTGACGTATGGTATCGAGTCGTTTCCATAGAATTCCATCATCATTCATTTGTTTAACTCAGAAACGGGCTATAAATAAAGCTGTGTTCTGGAAAATGAATTTTGATGGAGGTCTAACGGACGGCAAATATATGAAAAACCATGTGGTTTTTTTTATAAATTAATTCACTTTGTAACTTAAATTTTTGCTATGCAGAGGGACCAAAATGTAAGTCGTTGTGCTCATATCTTGCGAGCAATCGTGTTATTGTTAGCTTTACCAATACAACTCATCACAAACATTAATATTTAAGTGTTTTTGAGAGATTCAAGAAAATTCAACAATATTGTTCTGAATTAAAGTGTTCACGCTCTTGGCCAATTTTACTACACATTGTTAAAGTCATTTTTGTATATGCTATGTATATTTCTATAGCTCAGAAGTGTACAGTTTGTACATAATGTGGATAAAAACAAAAAATTAATTCAACTTCAAACAACTCTCGTCGTACGTTGAGCACTTATTCTTGGTACTGTTGTTGGCATTCGAAAAATCGAATAAAGAAAACGCAAAAAAGTTACCGCCGAAAACTCGCTTGTATTTCTCTTTATATTACCGTAATCGTAAATAAGAGAACTTTTGAGAAATGTGAACCAATAGATGTTGAAAATGTGGTATGTTTAAGAGATCAATTATGGAGAGAGAGAGAGGAAAAGATGGATAAAAGAGAGGTGGAGAGAGAAGTTAAAATTCGAAAAGCTAGTTTGGAAGTTCTACAATTATGCTATAGAATAAGAGATTATGTAGATTTGTGAGAAGGTGGCAAAATGGATGAGAAAGAGAAAATAACTTAAAGAGAGGCAAAATAGAAAAGGAACATGGAAAAGGGTGGGGGTATGGGGTATGCTTTTAAAATGATAACAGGCACAGAGTGTCTGCCTAAAAAAAGAAATACATGTATAGCAAATCTTATGAAGCATAGAATATTAGAGATATAGTATGGTTTAATACACATTGACCCTGATCATTTCTTTATACAAACAACTTCTAAAAATCTTCTTTTTTTAATTGCAGAGTGCCAGAGTGGATTGGGTTTGGGGTTCCATGGTGGAAATGAAATGAATGGATTTGTACATGACGTCATATTTGCAAAAGAAAATTAGTTTGTAAGATTTATAAATGTAGTTGTCCTTTTCCACTCTTTCCAATGACTCTCCCTCTCTCTCTCTCTCTCTCTCTCTCATAATAATAATGTATTCATGAACCAAAGTGGATCCTATACAAAACTACAAAATATAATATTGGCCTCTACTACATCTATTTTTTTTTATAATTTCAAATTAAGACGGAACTCACGATAACAACGTGACGGAAGTATAAAGAAATTACGGATAAACAAAATGACATACCGGTACATTTGACTAAAAATATAAGAAGGGGTTTCTTTGTCTAGGGTTGGCTGCAAGGGGAGAAGACACGTTGATTGGGGGCAATCTTTCCGATGTGTGGCTCGAAAACAGGATTCAAGAACCAGATACCGTGTGACTTTTTGCACATCCGCGCAAAGACTGTGCAATAAGGTGTCACTAATCCTAACCACTTACCTATACTTAACGATTCTCCTTGAGCCATTACCAAATCCTCTAAAAAAATCACTCCCATTTATCTTCCCCTGAATCTCCTGGCCTTTCAGAACTCTCTATTCAAGAGACATGATAGTTTGTAAATACAACAACAGCACACAATGCGTATCGTGCGTTTACCGTTTTACTTTCTTTCTCTGCGCATAGCCCTGTTGTTTACAACTCCTTTGTGGCCTGTAAAGAAGTTTTCTTTGGAGGGTAATACAAGGAGCTTCACCATAATGGATACGGGTAACAAAATCCTGTAGCTTTCCCACGGTGAGATGTTCAGCAGACCATTGATATTCTGACTCATTTGATAGTAAAAAAAGATATAATCGAGAGAGAAAGAAAGAGAGAGAGAGAGAGAGAGAGAGAAATAAAGAATGAGCAGCACTGATTGTAGTACATACAAGTCATGTACATTATCCAGAACACCATAAGAAGATAAGATTTTGATTACGTGGCAGGTATTTTATGATCGATAATCAACCCTATGAAAAAGAGGATTTATATATAGATAAAATATTAATAATACTCGAACCACTTTTGCATGTGTCGACAATTTCGAAATGTTTTTCTTAGGTGCCTATTTTAGACAGACAGTGAGAGAGAGAGAGAGAGAGAGAGAGGGAGGGGGCTGATACTGCAAAAGTAAATGCATACAAGATTTTGGAAAACATTTTTGAAAGAATATAACTCACACCAAAATGAAAAGTGGAAATAACATACTAAAATGTATGGGTAGAGTGAGAACGAAGACCCCCCCCCCCAGAAAAAGGGAAACATAAGAGAAAGACAGACAAGACAGAAAGAGAGACAGAGAGACAGACGGACAGACAGAGATGGGTAGAGACAGATGGGAATAGAGGAGGGAAATGAGGCTTTGTTAAATGGAAAACGGACATTAAGAGACAAGGGATGATTGGTCTAGTTATAATACTGTTTGCAGGACCAGCAGTAAACAGAAATGTGTGTCTGTCTCATCTCTAAAACCGATAAGATTCCGGAAATCAGGGCCTAATTCGTTTGTTCATGTATAGCCGTAAATAACAACGACTATTATATTCGAAACCACTGAAGATGGCATATTATATATACTTTTTATGCAGGTATATGTATATGGTCATGAAATCACTCTGATAGATAGGAGACCAACTGTATTCACTTTGTATAATATAGGCCTTGGAATAGTGGGCAGAGATTGATAGGAATGTAGAATAGAGATTTAATTAAGGGGGAAACATGCGGGCATGGTTATTCTCATGCATTTTGACCTCATGAAGATGTGCTTCGAGCTGCTTCTTTCCAAAATGATATTTACAGTTATACTAACGAAATCTACACCAACACCACAGTCGCCATTGTCTTTACCAGAGTTTTTTTTTACGTACTGGTAAAACTATATGGTCTAAAAGTTGATATTCCTACCGTCCTACGGCACATAATATTGGAAATATTATTCATCATCTCGTTAAGCATTCTGTCTTTGAACAATTACCGAATGTTTTACCTATGTCATCATGAGTTCTGAACACACTAAACAGCACCTAAATGATGAAATTACATTCATCGCTTTTCATATCTTGGAACTATGGTTGATAAGATGACAATATGCATAAAGAGATTTGTGCAAGGACCTCTACCAGTTTCCCTCGTCAGTTTCCCCACGTCCCGGTGATCGCTTTAGATCAGATAATATTTAATCTGACTATCATGGGTGTTCTGAATGATCGGGAATGGCAGAAACCGGACAAATACACGTCCACCAGTCAGTAGTGACTGACAAGGTCTCGCTTAGATAATATTATGACGCGGCAAAATCGAGCCTGTTCTTTAGGATAATTTACACGTTAAATACAAAAATTAAAAAAGGGAGCGGTTTACCGCGTCATATCTGAACGAGGCTCAAGATGCCTTATACCGGTTTACCTTTGTACCGAATACTACCGACCGACGAGGATGCATGCACCCCCCCCCCCCACCCCCAACACACACCATTATGTTTTCTCTGTTGTCCAACACGGTCTCATCAATGGTCATCGTGACTGGGATGAAAGGAAGATGATAATTGACCATATAGTATGACAAATCAATCAACATCACCATCCAGACCAAGCCGACCATCTGGGATGGTCTAAGAGGGAGAAGGGGGCATCTTTAATCTAAGGTATATCTAGTGGTGTTAAAGGAGAAGAAAAGCCCCATCGAGGACGAATATTTAAAGTCTTTTGTTTAAGATTCCATGTTTGATCGATCGATACTGGACCACTCAAGAGATTCGCAACGAATTCTGGTTTTACATCACATCCTCAAATGTTTGCATAAAGCATGTGGTGCGAAATCATTTCTCGAAAGGATCTGACATTTCATTAAAGAAAAGTAGTAAATAAACAGACCACGTAGATTGTGATTGATTACGTGTTTACAAAATACTGTTTCAAGTATGTTCTTGCAAGTGGTGAATCGCCCCGTTGCTTTCCGATGTATTTTCTTGGATCATGGAACGAAATCCGTTTGATTTTGAAGCTAATCACAAACCAGACCATCTCTTGCTTCCAATAGATCATTCTAATCATAACTGAACATGATAGTGATGGGATATTTTTCATGCGGGGATACAAGGTATAATGTTCGGCCTGGCTCGGTGTCTTGTATGCAACAGTCTTCATCTTTCAGCGCTTTGTGATTATGATACAGGGATTAAAAAGCTAGGGACTATGGGAGAGAGGCAAGCAACACCAAGGAAAATATCTAGAGCGAACAGATCTAGGGGTCAAGTCCACACAAAGCGTTATTGAAATAGATAGGACTGTATGGATTGAAACAAGACTACATTGTCCTCATCGTATATAGTGTCAGCTCATCTCAAGGATCTATATAATAATGAGAATAATAATGTAGATACTAATTTTGTTTAACTAGCCAGGTAAGATGCATCAGTATCAATGCTGTTCTTTCAGAGGGCCCTGCAATTTCCAGGTACCCATTTACACCTATAGGTAGAGAGGGGCAAATGTGAATTAAAGGCTTGTCAAAGGACATTACTGCCGGGCTGGGATTCGAACCCTCAACCCTTGGATTGAGAGTCAAGTGAATGAACTACTATAATATACCACGATACCTCCACTATTTTTATGATGCCCATTCGCAAATGTAGGCCTATTGTGATGATCATGTCACTTCATTTTCCCATGCATGTCAAAACTATTCAAACATGAGACTACAGTACAAAGATTCGCGAATCATTGGATCAGATAAAGCAGTATTGGAATGGTGGTTGCCCCGAGGCAATCATCATTGATTGTCACAATAAAGATCAATATTACGTGAAACTATTTCATCTTATTCATATTCTCATCATCAAACGTTTGAGCTGATACCTGTTTTCAGTTCAACTAATCGATTTTGTACTTCATTCGAAACTGTATGCATAGATGACATGATTCATCACTAAATATGGAAATGAATCCGCAAGAATTGTTGAAATGTCAATCAGGGAGTTAGACCTAGACCTTGTTGAAACCATGGGCCTACTAAGACGGATGCTATATCCTTAATTATTCACCTGTATGTTTCTGGAAAGCAAACTGTATCTACATAAAGCTCCGATGGTTCAGTGCTGGCCAATCATCGTGATATTCTTCACACTGTCGACTTCACGAGAATCCGGCCAGTCCCGGTGTTCGTAAACTGTTAAAAAGATTCACCAAATAGACAACAACCTACTATCTTTCCAATATCTTATTTTTTTCATTTTGGTCTTCACAACCGATCGATTTTAGCACGGTTGTACCGGATTTCTAATTTCCCAGGTGAGTTTGTTTGGAGGACCCTGGACATAGCCTTTTACGTCATAAACGTGAAGAATGTGCTGCGACATAGGCCTTTACATCACGAGACATACTAACGCAATGATTTCACACGAGATAATCATATTATTTTACCAGAGTGTGAGAATTTTAATAAAAGTACATACTCCTGCCATTCTGTTGCGATTAGTATATTTTTCAGGTAAACATTCTGTTTAGGATTAAGTGATTACAATCAACCATAAAATTGCACTTATAGTTACTGAAAGCTTGCCTTGAATCATATACTTGGTCTAGTTGGGTAGGACCGTGAGAGTTTCTCTTCAGACTCCTACCACTGATTGTCGATGGCTCCTTTGTTTATGTCATGGAGAGCGTGATCAGTGAGTGGCCTTCCCTATACTTATCGATCCAAAGACCAAAATTTTCCTGGGAAAGCAGTGATTGATTGGAAAGGTTTTGTCCTTCGATCAACTCGTTGGACGTGTCAAATCGTTGGGATCCCACGCACACACCAACAACACGAGGTGTCGTGTGGCCCACCAGCTGGCGTGTGCTCCCGGGGTCAACATCAAAAACCCAAGTTCAATTCCAGGGGTCAGAGGATGGATGGGGGAATTAGAACTGGACCGTCATTTTGGTCCTGTGCTTAGGAAACACAATACTCATTAAACTCATTCCTGTATCATATTTATTGTGCTCACCGGTCTATGTATACAAGTAAGCTAAGGCAGAAGGTTTTTTTTCTTCCCATTTTCATTTTGCGGTGTTAAATCAATTATAGTAAGGCCTATCGATCCGTCATCACATTTGTCAACAGTGAGTCATAACAATGAGAGATAAATGTCAAAAACCCGATCATGATTCGTAATGAAAAATCAGCTATGTTGTTAAATCAACATGATTTCAAGCCTGAATTAATTACCATACTTATTATCTAATCTTAATCTAAAGACATGAAAGAGGACCAAGAAGGTGCAATGGTCTAACCCATACAAAGTTAAAACCATGTTCAATTAGATGGATAAAAGTTGTTACGTTTGATATCAGTCTAAAACGAGCAATAAACAAGAAAACAATGAAAACAAATAAATTGAATACATGACGATTCTGTATAAGTGTAAGAAGGATAGTGTCAATACAGTCCCGGTATGAATACCATCATCTGTTTATTACAAGGATGCCGAACAGACCTACGTCATAAACACAGGACGAAACTTTCTTCATTAGAGTTGGTGTTGACGACTCGAATCGACAGCTCTTTAGCGCATTGTCACTTTCCACCAAAATCATGTCCTTGTACTTAGGTTGACCAGATACACTTGGCTATGACTCTCGCCTTATAATTGATTTTTCTATCTTCACCACTGTTCACTCGATCGCTGGGGCTATATGCCCTTGGACGCAGTTAGATGTATAGGTGTATATTGTGTGGACGTAGTAATTAGCCTATGAGTTAAGCGTATTCCTATGCTGGGGTTCCAGTATTCGTTGTCAGCCAGACGACACACGAATTTTTCTTCTAGGTACATTTCGCTTGAATTAACTATATTAATGTAATACGAAAATCGATATTCATAAACAACATAAAATTGTGTTTTGAGATATGTGTTAATAGAATACAACTACAGTAGATTAGGTAGATATGACTGGCTGACGTCTCGTGCCCGAATATCTAATCAAAATTTTATGTAATTTATTGAAATCCAAATCCTGATATAGAAGGATTATCATAAAAAAACAAACAAACAAAACAAACAAAACA
Source organism: Mesocentrotus franciscanus (assembly GCA_037976565.1). Taxonomy (NCBI): domain Eukaryota; kingdom Metazoa; phylum Echinodermata; class Echinoidea; order Camarodonta; family Strongylocentrotidae; genus Mesocentrotus; species Mesocentrotus franciscanus. The sequence goes on along the minus strand of CP137669.1, from coordinate 7,787,369 downwards.
AAGTGAAACAAATTTAAGAGATGCTGAATAGGAAAAAAGCCTCAACAAAGCAAAAGCGAATTGTTTAAAAACGATACTGTACATAATTATGATCGCATTGCACTCGACAAAATTAGTAATACACACATGACATGTATTTTCATCATCACATTCAAAATAAAACACAGGAGGGGAATGTAGAGGATATAAACAATACCTCAACAAACCAAAAGTTGTATTGTATACAAATAAAATAACTTTACTAACTAACTTATCAACTTTCCAGTTGCTGCCCGAATATTTAAAATTTCGGGGAGGGGGGGGGCTGCACCCTCTTATATTCTCCTTGCACGCCTAGGATGATGATTATTTAGTTAAGATGTACTTATGCGTACTTTCTTGTTATGATTTTTCTTCTTTGCGTGATGTTTAGTCCCTATAGTTTTAAGATATCGCTTTATTCAAAAGCTAATAATGATCTCATTTGCGAAGGGTCATCACACGTGTCCAGGAAATATAGTTCATAATAGTTCATTTGAAATGACTTTTGTATGACTCAAAATCAACAATGGGACTGATTCAAAATGTTAGAATAATTGAAAGTGACATGGCAGTACCATGGGAGTCTAGACTGTTGGACAATCAGTGAATTTAGAGATGATGATTCGGAAACCTCTAAGGTCTTAAGAACAGGGTGTCTCATGAAAATGATAATAGGAGTCAATGTTTTTTTCTTCACCCAATCTCTATCGCTTATTATAGTGTAAGTAACTACGAAACATTAATTGTTTGTGAAGAAAAGAATATATTATTCTTAATAAAGATATTCTTGTTTCTATGAATATGATATGTTGAACAACGTCAAATTAATACGTCGCCCACAAGTTTGCAGTATCTACAATTGAACGATATTTTGTATATATATCTGTCGGGTCTATATTGAATTTGCGTGGGTATATCCCATAACAAGTGTTCTGGAATGCATGTTATTGATTGTAAGGTGATAATGTTAGAATATGATGATTGTAAAATATTCATGAGTATATCAACGTCCAGGCCATTGTTTTAGAAAAGTCTACTTACCCTATAAACGGAGCTGCGCATTGCCGTGTTTGGGACCTAGACGAAACGTACCGAAGAAAGAAGTGAGGAAATAACCAGTATCCTACCGCCTTAACCCCGGTCTAGGGGACAAAATATATAGTCCTTGAAGACTTAATCGAATAGGGAATATCATTAGATGTGGAGAGATGAATTATCTCATTTTCCTAACGAGTTGATTTCATATTAAAACACAATGGTAGCCAGGGCAGGTGATCTGAAAGAAGCACGTCACCTGCACGTGTGGCCATTGAGTGAGGTGTGCAATGGGGAAATCTAGCTTTTCTAATTGTAGGACCAACATGTGATAATTGAAATTGCCAATTTGGTTTACTTATTTCTGAGTGACTGGATTATACTGCATTGAATGATGATGAAAATGAACATGACCAGGGCATGATTATGAACTAATTATGAACTAATTTCTTCTTTGGTTTTTCTCTTTTTTTTTCCATCCAACTTCATACTGTCCTACGTATACAATTTATGTGTATACGCAAATGAACTATAATTGTCAAAATTAGTAACGTTCCTCAGCTCCTAATATAGCTCTTCATTATGCCCATTGTCACTGGTGTGTTGTGTACAATATCTCCATTCCTGCGTGCTGCCCGGTATTTTAATTATGCATGCACAGTTGTATTTTAGCGACTGCAATGGCTTATTGTATCTGGGTCGCCTGGGTAGGGAGTGGCAAATACAGATTGATGTCTCTCTCTTGAGAAAGTTAGCTTCGTACGTGGGGAAGTTGAGCATGTGTCGCATCCATCAGATTACGAAACCATTATATAAAGTATTCATCTCCACCGTCGTTCACATCACCACTCCATCTGTTTTTCTCTCAAATTCCGATATCAATTTTTTGCTTCAAACCGTCAAACAAAAGGCTAGAAATCTGAAGTGTATCCGAGTCTTCGTCACTTCCACCTCTCCATGTTTGCACAGGCAAGACATCAATGCAAGTAATTACATTTAAAGCATCCCGCTAAAGAAAACAACTCTTCCGCTTTCGTTTGTCGACAAACTTGACCAGGCCCGTCTCGATTGTTCAAATAAGAGAATGGAGACATTGGTGAGGGGAGGGGAGTTCGTTTGGACATCACATTAACTTTGTATTTGTACTGAATCTTATTTGTATTGCTTTCCATCCCATCTTCATCCTCTTCTTTGTTCATTATCAACGAAAGGGCATAATTTTACGAGCCTTTGATGAAAGGGCAATTATCATAATTGCTAATTATTCTAGGCCTATCATCTACAAGTTTAGAGAGAGAAAAAAAAGGATAGGGAGAGAGATAGAGAAAGAGAAAGAGAGAGAGAGAGAGAGAGGGGTAAAAAAGAGAGAGAGAGAGACAGAGAGATAGAGAGAGATAGAGAAAGAGATAGAGTGAAAGAAAGAGAGAGAGAGAGAGACAGAGAGACAGAGACAGAGATAGACACGAACATCAGATAGTTCGACAAATCAATGTTTAAAAATAATGAAATTATAGCTATCGTGATTCCTGAATATCTTATCATTTGATTTTATCTTTGAAATTTCTGAAATTTAAATGTTCATGTAAATTTTGGGACTCACGTGCTATTATGATCACAAAATTAGCTCCTGGGGATAACGGTCGGCCATGGACTCTAAATCGGTTGTATCTCTGTGGGTCGGCATATACCCTATATGGTTATTATCTACAGATCTTCGATTGTAAAATAAGCTGAAATACTGAATGGGATACATCGATAAAGAACACGTACTTCTAAAACAACTTCTACTGCAAAATAATGGCGCGAGTTGGTAACAAAAAGGTTGTTATTAAAAAGGCGATCTCCGAAACATTTGGCGGTTAACAACTGGGGTGGTGTCACTTCTTGGCTGAAGTAATTGGCTCGCGTGCCATTCATTAACGGCGATGGCTGGTGTGAGTTAGGCCAATTTAAAATGAAATTAGTTATAGGAGTGGTGGTAGGGTTGAGAAGGATCCCCGCTACTTCAAGTCCACCATATTAACACAATTCATGGACTTCTCTCCAAAAGGATGGGTCATTCGACCCTTCTTTGTCGCGTTCAGTTTAGCGTGATTGTGGATAATTATATTGAGTTCGATGACATATTTCCAACAGTATTAGAAAAAGGTTCAATGTATCATTTTCACGTCAACAGGTTACCGACACAACTCATAAACAGTATTTGCATGACATTTCATTTGAACAATTAGGTATGTGAGAGTGTGAGACAGTGAGTAGAAACCTATGTCGGAGTGGAAGCTTCTGGTTCACCGGGATGCAGCCAAGCACAAAACAGCAGGGAGAAAATGTGTGGCATCCCATACACGATGGGACCTCGTGCGTGTGTTGCTGCGAAGTTGCCGACACATACTGAGTGCCAATTTGAATGTTTACTCATGTTGCTTGTGGAATTGTTTACCTGTTGCTCGTGACCAAGCACTAACTTTGTAATTAACCCTTCAATGGCGGTAGGTCCCCTGTCATATAGCCTATCACTAAATAGGTATAACATTTCTACATGCAAATTTGAAATTATGAGGTACCCTTTTTTGGGGGGGGGGGAGGGGCGGGGGTTTCCTGAAGAAAAAATTGACTAGGCCTAACTTGGATGATAGTACATTTTTTTCGACAAATAGCCGCAAAGGTCCAGTGACGACAATGACTTAATACTTAACAATATTACTTTACAGCCTCACCTCTTCTCTTTTAATTAAACGGCGTACATCTTACCATGGAATTCCTCCTTCATTTTACTGATGGCATCTCTTTTGTACCGGTCAGAGAATTTCCTTTCCTCCTGAAAGATTAAGTATTATACATAAGTACATAAAGATGCACGCGGGTGAATCTCAACGTGCACTTAGTGGAACGAGATTTTGGAAAGAAAACACCAAGAACTCGTCAAGCGCTTGCTTTGATTGGAACAGGAGGCTTACCTCAAGTTTTCGTTTCAATCCCCTTTTTGCATCTACTAATAATTCTTTGCCTTAAATTCATAAATCGTATTAGGTATAGTCTTGAGCTGGATGTGAGATGAGTAAGGAGAAAGATAAGTAAAATATGATATCATAAGACATGAAGAACAAAACAAAAGAGGGAGGGGTTGAGTTAGGTGTTGGTGAGGGCATTGGATTACTAGATAGAACTTGCACGTACATCACATCCACTTTAATAAAACATTCAACCTTACGATACGAGAAGGTCAAGTCCTATCCCATCAAAATACTAGGAAGTCATGTGACAGACTGATAAACAAGACAGTTATCCAATTCATTTCATGAGTTCAAGCAGCGTGCAATCACGTGTTAATGAAGCATCAACAAAGTGATGCCAACCACAAAAATTATGGCGCCCTACCATGTCTACAGTGAACACCCATTTCAATTATTCGATGAATCTATGCTATGAGTTCGTCTTTACCAATGACGTTTAGCTTGCGACATTAAAGTTAATGGAAACATGATCCACTGAAAGGTACAGATTCAATCCTCATATACCCACATACTATAAAATATAGACTTTGGTGTTGCTTTCTTAGAATTCTTTCCCCTTCATCGAAATTGGTAAATGAATGCGTGCGAACAAGCAATCTCCGTTTATTGATCACTATTTTGTGATTGTCGTCTGACTCACTCACTCCCACTCACTCCCACACCTCAGAAGCGCGCAAACCATAATATTAGCCCACCTTTATTTCAAAGCAAGGAAACTTCCTATTAAGATTTGTGGATGCTAATCTTGACTTCAATTCATATTATTTCTTTTTGTAATCATGGTAATGACCTTAGTTATTTGACTCCCCGTAAAAATAATCGTACAATTGGTCGAAAATTTGTGAGCAGGAAATGGCAGATGACCTGTGAATATGGGCGACGAAAGGAACAATTAGAATAAATGTTCTTTCCACATGGTCTGAACAGGCGACCTGACAATGACCGAATGAGTGAGTTCCGATTGACAAATGTATCTTTTCAAACTATAATTATAGCACCATTCATCCATTGAAAAACAAGGTAATTCATTTTCCCCTTATGATTTTGTATAGAAACATATCATCATCATCTTGAATAGGAGTGTGCTCAGTAAATGAGAATTGGGAGAAAGTACAGAGAGCATTTTGATACTAACATTGCACACAATAATAGGGTTTGGGCAGCACGCTGTTCCATCGTACTATTTTCTGTTTTTATCTTTTGAAATCAAGCTGAGTAAATTTTAGAGAATGAGAAAGATAAACATCAACACCAAAAAATCTATGAGAACAATACCATTTGATTATTCGAACTTGATTTGTTCAAAATGAATACGCGACTCCTTTACTCGTTTATTGCTATATATTCATAAGTAAACTTGCATAGTCATTTTATCCGTACTCTTCTTTCTAAAGCCAGTATTCAATTTGTTTTCTAGGTCATTGGTATTCTCATTGCTCAATCTGATTTGTTCTTCTCTAGTGATTTTGTTATGAAATCAGAGATGCCTGATCCCAAATTGAAATTAAAATGAGAAGAATTGATGAATAGCTATTATGCACAACAGATTTGCGTGAAGAATAGATCGAAGATTATGTTACAGCCAACTTCGTGACGTCGAATTGGCAACGGCTTTGTAAGCTGCAATCGATCATAAGTTACATGATCTAGTTCACCTTGACACCGGTAGCATTTAGTCTGGCCGTCATCGCATGTCAACCTCAAGACAACGATCGTTTGCAGACGACCTTTAATTACAATCACCTTTGTTCTCATGTATTCATCGACATGTACTAATCGAATAATGAGTATTCCAATCGCAAGATGCCTATGTAATGCTATCTTGAGTAGGCCAAAACTGTATCCGATGAAACGCGAAATTAGATGACAAAAGGTTTTGTTTTTTTGTTTAATATTATGAAAGCATATTTTCTTATGTGCTCGCTTAACATGGTTCCCGCCAAAACCAACGGGCGCCAAACAGAGGGAATCTGATGATGCAGCTGCAATGCTTCACATCTCCGACTTCACTAGATTTCTCTCCGAACCATCGGCCATGGTGGGATGATCAGAAACAATGCACAATCATTCGTCCATCTCAGGAAACTGAGAGAATTAAAAAAGAAAAAAAGAAGTGACAATTCGCATGGATGCAGTCGATGCATGACGACTCACAAAAGACACTCATTTTCCCCATCTCGCGTGCTCTCTTTTATATCAACAGCCATCTTTGCTCTGAGGATGAACCCTTGTGATCAAGCTACCTTGACGATGTGCTGATTGTGGTTTGCATTCATACTCATAAATAGACGTCAAGGTATTCATATCATATCACCCGTTCTCTATTCATTACAAAATCTTCTCTCTAAACTGCCACCAGAGATTACCATCCCGCCCTAAACCGTATAATTAGCTGCCTTTTCCAGCAAGCTTTATGGCGGCATGGCGACAAAGTGTAACTTCCGGCGCGAGCCACTCACAAAACGCGTGCTAAACCCTTCAAAACGGTCCAAACCACGGACCCCTTTTCAAACCTCTGTAGCTTAAGCCGGAAGGACATGTCCTATGGACATACTATATACCACGGGTCTTCCATGAAAAGACTGGTAATATAACAAACACAATTTCCATTTTTTTTTCTACGTGCACGTCGATGACGACGAAGATCAGTTTTTATTTCACCCATTCCCGTGAATCAATTAAAGCAAACCGACGAGGCTTATTCAAGCTTTCAATAGAGGCAATTAAAGGTTCATTGTGCGCACATCGTCGTTGATACTCGCGTTTTAATGAAGATTGAATTTGGGGTTGATTAAACGAGACGAGACGTGCTCAATACTTAGCTTCAAGCACCAATCAACAGATAACTTATTTGCAGTATTACAAAAAGAAGGAAAAGGGGGTGAGATAAAGCTTGTAGATGATCAGGGGTGGGGAATGAGATGGGGGGGGGGATGTCAAAAATGATAGTAAGCCTTTGTAGTCAGTTATTGGACTCGCATGCTTGATTAGCACGTGACCATTGTGACGAAGGACATTGTCTTTTATACACATGCACACGCTCAATCTCGCGCTCTTTTTCGCGAGTATGGAATAATCATTATTAGAAAAATAAAAATAAAAAAAGGAGTAAAATCCCCACGCGACAAAAGACATTACGAATTCGACTGTAAAATTCATCTCGTGCTCGCGCGTGGCTAACTTTCGCGATGACAAATTAACAATATTGATAAAAAAAATTCACCGTTTCGTCTATTTTCTCTTTAACGCACGATAGGTAACGCAACGCTGGCTTCGAGAGAACGAAATATAACGATATTTTTGTAAAGATCGATTTTTACTGTCAGACCTTCAATTATGATGTAAATGACCGGCCTTTCATTCTTATGTAATATAAAATGTACATTCATTGACAAAGATGAGCTGAGAATGATTCTTTGAAAAATAACAAAGATGTAATAATTATTAATCATTTTGTTGTTGTTGCTCATTATTAAAATCAACTATTTCTCCTTACTCAAAAGTTTATATTTTATATTCAAGCAAGGCTATGGTGAGAAGACTTATCTAGCTAATCTGAATTACGAAATTATGCGGTGATCCGTACAGCGCCACATCATTTTGATCATCCCGTCTTTATTAATGGTCATCGATTAAGACGATTATCCATTTGATATTCCGGCAAAAAACTACCAGGCATCCGTCATCCCTTTTCCCAGTATTCCCGTCCATCGCCCCTCATCAACCTCGCACACCCCTATACCCTGAAAGACATCGCTACCATGTAGACTGGTAATTTCGATTTGATTGGACTAATCGAAGTGAATAGAGAAGAAGAAGAAGAAGGAATGGCAGTAGACAGTATAGAGAATGACCCTGACGCCAAACTGACTGAACCCGTGATGTTTAATAATCAATGGCGGATCCAGACATCTCTGGCAGCGGGGGGAAGGGGGGGGGGACAAGTTCGAAAATTCTATGGCAAGCACACAAAATAAGATTTAAAAAAAGTTCTTCAGCCTGCATGACTTTGTATCTCCTTTTCTTCCTCCTTTTCCTCTTTTTTTTCTCTCCATGTTTCCATGGTGGGAGGGGGACCCTGTCCCCAGGTATCCCCTGGATCCGCCACTGTTAATTACTACCAGTGGCTCTCTCTCTCTCAAACACATTGGCGCCCAGGTAAAGATGTTAAATTAGCCACCGATCAGTTCAGCTTCCAATCATGCTTCTATACTCACCTCTTCAAATGTAGAAAGCTAATAGCCCACAGAAAACCAGACGCCAGAATTTTATAGCCCGGTCATAATACTCGAGTACAATCAATTGATAATGGACCGAAAGTCGTTAAAGATATGCATACTCACTGTATTGATAGGTCAAGTTGTTCATTTTATCTACCATCAAGTAAATTAGACAAAATTTTATCATTAAGAGTTACAATCATCAATTAGACAAAATGACAGAGAGATTGGTCGTTTTGTTGTGATCAATAGCGTACTGTTATTTACGAATTACTTATCTCAACAAATATGTTAAAGAGTATATAAAAGATTATCAAATATATATTTTGTGAGGATATATAGACAACAGAAGGAATATCTGAATAAAAACAACATTCACTGTTTGTCATTATTATATTAATTTTAATTCTTGGTATTTTTTTTTATCTCACAGAGACATAAGTAAAAATCAATCAGGATTCAGAGCAAAGTTTGACATTATAATCTGGCGTCAATACCTCTGTAACCAGGTGACTGGTTTTAAAGACTAGTCATTATATCCCGCCCTTTTGCCACATAAAATGCTGTATTTTACATGACGCACTTTATGCAAATAGCTTTAACACGTGACCCAACACCATTAATTTGTTAAAACTATACATTATTTAAATCCACTGGCCATGTTCCTTTTATATATGCAAAATACCATGAACTCGTGAACCCGCTCGACTCCTCGCAGTCCGTATCACGAGTTTGACCAATATACATCTCTTCTTTGCCTCCTGTTTTACAGACTTATCTCAACGTGTAACATCTATTTTTGGTATCCTACATCTACGAAGTTACGAGGGCTACACCTCGAAAGCAAATAATATCGGGAATTCAACAAGTTAAAGAATTAAAAAACGAACAGGTATTTAAATCAGGAAGTTCCTATTAATTTTGACCGTAACCGAAATTCAAAAGAAGCCCAGTACTGGTTAAGCCCCATAAATCAATTTGTCAAACTTCTGTGGTGTTGATGGATACGGACAAAAAATTCTTAAATAGCTGCATTTTTGTTTTTTTCTCTGTTATTTTCTTCGAAAGCTGAGTCACTGAGGAACTAAGAAGTAAAATATGCTTTAGACGTAATCCACCTGGTATGTCTGGTCTGGTTGTGTTTCTTGTGTATTTAACCTGCATTTAGTAACGCTTATACAAACTTCGAACTGTATTAAAGTGAATTATTAGAAGTTGCCTATATCCAAAATATCAACAAAATCACACTGAATATTATTGTATTGGGACATTTCCTATTTTTTAACAGGTCCATTTGAAGGTGTTCTTTACATTTTCAGAGTCTTTTGGTAGTTGAATATAGTTGGACACATTTAACAAATACAACATTGGTAAAGACGATACAATGATTCGAATACAAGTGATTATCATTTTGTTAAATTCTGTATTGTACGTTAGTTTTAGCCAATTCTCGCAGAATTTCTAAAACACTCTTTTAAGAAACCAAAATTTCGCTGCGAATTCGTTTATCATTTATGAGGGATTTGGACAGAATTATCTGGAGTCAATTCCATTTTCAGTGTTAGTCAATACTTTTTAAGATATCAAGATTAAGACAGTCTTGCACTTTAATCAGGGGAGAATATGAGAATAGGTGTGTTCAAAAGAGAACCAGTCATACAACATTACAAGTGCCTTTATCATACATGAAAACGAAACAAAAATGGCCATGATGGCAAACACACGTGAACAAACATTGTGTCATTCACATTTCTTCTTAATGATACAATAAGAAGGGGGAAATGAACGTCGATCCAATATGTGGTAAGGTATATTTTTTATGAGCTTGTTCGAAAATTCTGGGGTTTACACGTGTTATTTATGGGGATTTTAATTCATTTCTATCGACAAGATTGATGTATACTCGCATCATGAATATTTATCAACATATTATTACCAAAGAAATCAATATCAAATGTTAGTAATAATCACACACTGACGCACATGAGGGGTTTACAATGAGCTAAGGGAGACGGCTGCATGTAGTTATCGGTTCTATACAATTATGATGTGATTTGATGTTAGAAGTTAATGATTGAAAGCGATCATTTATACTCCATCTACAACCACCCCCCCTCTCTCTCTCTCTCTCTCTCTCTCTCTCTCTCTCCCTCCCTCACTCCCTACCTCCCTCTTACTCCTGCATGTGTTTAAAAAGGAAGGTTGACCCTTTAGCATTATTGTTTCTGGTTTAGAGCTTATTTCTCACGATTTATCGAAGCATATGTAAAGGAAGCAAATAGACAAACAAACAAACAAATAGACAAACAAACAAACAAACAAATAGACAAACAAACATTATCAACCAGGACTTTTAGAACGTTACCACATTGCATGTATGTTCTTGTGTTGGGATGATTACAATCTTATAGCAGAGGGAATGATCGACTGTTGGATACCTAAGCTCGGACTCTAATGAGTTAAAATAAATACATTCACGTACTGGGTTTGAAAATAATGCTTTTGATTCTAATAATATAATGATTTTAAATGTTTATATACTGCTAGAAAACCTTTAAACATATACCCCTTATTTTGTATCCAAGTTGAATCATTTTCATGGCAGAAAATCGCCATGAAAATGCATTTCTGAAAGCAATTATATCCATAAAAATCAACCTATCAGCATGATCAATGACATGTCATCGATATGAGGCGGGGGTGAGGGGGTTGACAAAAAGGGAAAAGGTCGTCTAAACTGTTTCCACTGCTTCAGACACGTAATGCATTCCATCATTGATTTGGACGTCATAACAATCGAGACAATTTTTTGAAATGTGCTACGCTGAATACACAACGATTTGACTGAAACTCTATTATCTAACGTAGATTCAGACTTAGAGGGGCCGCTCCATTGAGTGGGTCTTCTTCCGAACATTAGTTATTCGGTCAAAATCCCAAGTTTTGTAGCATGCTGTTTTGAAAGCTTACAAAATAGAATAAGAGCTTACTTCATGAAAAGTACAACTATCCCTCTCGAAAGTAAATGTCTTTTACTATGAGTGGGAAATTAACCTGATGAGGTAACGGAATTTCGGAGAAATGAAGATCAAATTCAGGGATATGATTACTTGGTTAATTCAAGGTTTTGGATAATCGTAGAACCTTTCTACCGCCCATTCTAACCGATTGCAATGTATATATTCCATTCAAATAAAATAAAGGTAGAAAGGATCACATCATGGAGAACGGAGGGGGTGTATAAATTATGCTGTTTATGGGTAAGATGCTTAAGCATGTATATGGTGCAGGAGTGGCGTAAGAAAGTAGGGGAAGTGAGGGGTTGGGCAAAGAAAGGCAGAAAAACAAGGTGACACAAACAATGTAAATGGGTAGATAGACAGAAGATGCATGGGGAAAATACAAAACGGAAGAGAAAACAACAAATCACTCATTTCAATGTAGAATTAATTCAGACAATAACGGTATAGGGAAAAGTATGTAGCATAAAATGGAAGGAAAAAAAGAGATAGATAAATACGCAGTCAGAGAGAAGTGAGAGATGCAGAATAAAATAAAAAAATCGGGCGAGATATGGTGGAAGTAAAGTAGATTAAGAACAAATCTTGACTCTAGGGTTTGGGCTTGATGTCGTACCGATGTAAAGCAAAGAAAGATTATTTGCGGGAGATCGCCTGTGGCGGTGTTGTAAGCCCTGAATCAATTGAGCAATTCAAAGCGCATTATTCAATTTAATATCTCGGGATTGCATTGCCCGAAAACAAGAATCAGAATAATAGGATCTTTCTAGGAAGTAATGTGCCGAACAGTAATATCAGTACATGTGCCCCACGTCGAATACGTTAAAAATTAAATTTCATTTGCGAATTTGTCATCGTCATCACTATGTTAATGGGTGATATAATGCGTTGTTCACAAAATTTTAATTTTTTTCAAACGTGTAAGAATACACAATGTACACCAAGGACAATTGTGTGTATTCTGCTTATTACCAGGCAGAAAAGATTAGTTATTTAGCCAAACTAGGATTCACCATTTTGACTGGCGAGATGAAACAAGAACTACATAATTGGGCTGATCACGACTTCGCAAGCCATCCACAATTGTTTTCTTTTTGCACAAAAAAAAAATCTACATTACTGGCATCATGATAAAAAAGCCAAGAATTTTGTATGATACCTAAAACCCTCTCTTTATGAAAATGAGATTTATTTCCAGCCATGCCCGACGTAAAAGTATATAGCGAGAAACGCCCTTGGGCGGTTTAGCATTGTTCGGAGTAAGGTGCCGCCACTCAAATACTCTACCATCATTACCATGATCGTGAGTGGGAAAAATACGTATTACTTTGCTAAGTCGATTTGGAGAAGTGAATGCACTTTCTCAGTACAACGCATCTCTTTTTCTAGCAAATTTGAGCGTCAAGATCAAACAAATATTGTTATTTCATTTGTTTGAATTTAAAACTTGCAAATTTGATTCGCGACAGCTGATGTAGGTTAATCTTAAAATCAGCCTGCTCATGTTTTTATGGAGGTGTTTCTTTCGTAGAAAATGATTGAAGTACGATGCATTCTAAAGTAACAGATGGATTTGCTTTGAGAAATGTTTACCAGAATATTTACCAACGTCATAAATGATTTCTTTGAATTCCAGCATGTAAACTTATATTCAAGTAAAAATTGGGGTATTCTTTTTTTGTATGTCGAAATTGACTTAAAGGAACAAAGGTCCGCCATAATTATGTACTTTGATGACATATAATGGACCTGAATAGTGTTGAACCCATTACACCTTCCTCGAAAAGAAAAACGTGATATTTTGTCATATCACTTGACCAAAACAAATAGCTATATTTTATTGAAATTGTAAAGTTTGTAGGCCTAGTAGCATGGAATCATACATACATCAACAGGAAAGTGATAAACAATACAGACAAAAATGACGGAAATAACAATTCCATTGAGTAAAAGTACAGATTCAGAAAGATAGTAAATGAATCCCTCAGTATATCTGAATTCTGAATATATTCTAGTTTGTGCTCATCATTTCATCGACGGTGTGGAATTGACTGAAATCAGCGGAAAAGGGGCTTGATAATATGCCGACAGCAAGCAGCAGCCATTCACCGGCTTGCATGAACCCACTACCCTGGATCAGCAATGACTGCCAGGTACGCTGAAAATAGATCTCACAGCTGCCAACTATTGCAAACAATATCGAGTCTGTGCGTTGTTCTCTCTCTCTTTCTGTCCCTCTCTCGTGTTATAATGTCTAATCCTTGTTTATTTCTGAATATCTTACTTCTCTCTCTCTCTCTCTCTCTCTCTCTCTCAATCTCCCCCTCTCTATATATAATTATGTCTGTCTCTCTCTCACTCACTCTCTCTCTCTTGCTCTGTATCTCTCTCTAACCCTCGATATATCTTCTTATCTGTTCATCTGCATGTATGTCTTTCGTTTCCACTTTCTGTATTTCACCATTCTCTTATAATTATCTTTCTGCCTTTATTTCATTATTCAATCAAGACTAATTGTCTTTAGAAATCAGAATCTCTCCAGTCTCTATCTTTTCAATGCATGTGCGTTTGTGTTTATCTCCTCTCTCTTTCGTTATGTTTATGTTGTTTGTCTGTTAAACGTTATCACCATTCCTCTCATTTCTCTCTCTCTCTCTCTCTCTCTCTCTCTCTCTCTCTCCCTTCCTCTCTCTCTCTTTAAAATATGTCTACAATATTTTAATTGGTATCATACCATGTACCCGTTTTGCATAAGGAATTCAAATAAAGGCGAATATACGCATCCACAGAATATCAATCAAGTCTATATGTCTTGTATGGTCAGTAGCATCCTGTAAAACTGAATAGCAGACGATATTCAGAATAATATTAAGAACATTCTAATTGGTTGTATACCCTATCGTTTCCTATTGATTCAGTATGTGACCTCAGCTAAAAAAGAGCTTGAGCTGGAGATTCGATAGAATCAAGAGTCAATAGTTGTTATTCTTAAATTTTCCTTTTGTCATGAGTCGCATCTAAGATTTGGAGACAATGACCAATGATAACGTTTAATTTGTTGATATAATACTAATATTCCGCTCTTATATAGCGCTTAATACATCAACAATGTCTTTAAGCGCTTTACAGATATATTATTACCCCGGTCATCGGACTCAGGCTTGCCCGCACACAATGTATGCACATTCTCCACTCCCTGAGGAGCATTCCAGCCAGGTGTCATTTTACAGACGCTCACAATGCTGAGCAAACTACATTAACTTTCGCATCCTACAAGGTACCCATTAACACCTGGAGAGAGGCAAATGTAAATTAATGTCTTGCCAAAGGACGTTAGTGTCGGGCTGGGATTTGGACCCCGTACCTTGTGATCTGCAGTCGGGTGACTTATCCACTAGACCACAACACCTCGATCTACAATATATATACATTAACACTTGCAATTACTATAATATAGGAAGTCTTTGGGGAAGCCGACTCGACACAGCGGTAACTCCTGGAAGTATAGTTCCTGCTGTTACCATAACAACGCCAATACGTCATTACGTAACACGTTTAGTTGAGGGTTATTGTAAAATTAATATTTCCGACTCCTTCAGGTTAGGTTTTAAGGCATGTTTCTAAATTCTGAAAAGGGAGAATCGGAACTTTTGGAAGAAACACAAAATCGTTGGTTTATCGGTTTTCCTGCACTTGCCATTTCCAATTAAATATTGTCACTCACATTACTTGAAATCTTTTAGCCCCCTTTCTTAAAAGAACTAACGAGAATTCATCATCATTCGTTTGTAATATGACCTTATTTCAATGGATATTGTGCTCATAGTTCTCATCTACTTTGCTAGCATTTATTAAGCTCGGTTTACAGTGTAGAAATCTTTTCACTTTATGAATTAATGAGTCACAATATAGTCATACAGTGATATTAATAAGCTCATAACAAACCCAATTAAGGATTTATTTAATCAGATCACAAACACTGCTTGGATATTGTATCAATTCTTTAATCTGCTTCGGTCAGGAATTATAATTGTCGCTTGTTTGGTAGTTCCAGCTCGATCCCGAGTTGTTTGAGCATAATGAGAGCATAATTGACTGAAATGCTTATCATTCGAATGTTTCATCAATGGGGTCTTTACAGTAATCCTTTCCAAAAACCTTCACAGTAATTACTTCAAATAAAGCAGAAATTGAAGTCCTAATTCCTCATATCTGCATGTATGCCGTTTTAAAGTCTGTTTTAATTCGTTGTTTCATCCTCGGAGTGGAGTTTGAAGAGGGATTAGACCAATCAGAATTAAATGAAACTGATTGCGGGAGGAAAGTGGATCAAACACATAAATACAACAAATTAATAATGATATGATTCTAAAAAATAATTATAATTTGCAGCAATCATGTGAAAAGTGGTAATAGGAAAAGCAAAATAGATTGAATGCAAGCAACAATGAAAAATATTTGGAAGCATGTGGAAGACTAATGAGTCGACATAGTTCTGAGGGCAAATATTAAATAATTGGTTTAAGTTGATAAGAGAAAGCAGTGTCATTCCAGCGGATAGGATGATCTAATCATCAGTTAGGGTAAGTTCAGTTAAATCGATCCGGATAACATTATGATGACTAAGTTATAATGTTACATAGTCTTAGGATGGTATTGATGACTGCTGACGAAAGAAGTTGTTGATGATCTCATGAAAAGAGCATGTTTATTAAGAATGTTATTCTATACTGAGTATGATTATGGAAACCATTAAAACTAAATACCTAATTCACAAATGACACAAAACAAAACAAACAAAACAAAAAACAGAAGAGAAAAGAAAAACACGAAAAATTGAGCTGGTTTAGCCAGCTTTAGAGGGGTGGGTAAAAAATAGATATGAATGATAATTATGCTCATATATTTTTTTCCTATACACCTACAAAATAGTTACAAAATCCTTTTTGTAAATACCTGCCCAACCCCTTGGCTGACAAAGAATAACGGGTAGTCCTTCTACCCCTCTCTCCCTCCCCCTGCCCACCTCCTCGCGGCCCCCTTTCCCCCACATCTTCCTTCCCCCCTCTCTCTCTCCCTCCCTCTCTCTCTCTCTCTCTCTCCCTCCTTCTCTCTCTCTTACTGTAGTTTCTTCTGAGATATAGATGTCTCTCGGCTGAGAATTAATGCTTCTCTTATTTTAGTCGGGGAAGTATAATTAAGGGCGTACATGATAAAGATTATGATTATGTAATGATATTGAGGCGTTTTCGTTCTTTGCTGTGCGTGGCTTGAATGTGATTGTCTATTAGATTGTGTAATATGCCTCTATTCTATATTAGGGCATGTTCTATTATAACGTCAGAAACCCAGGGCTGCATACGTCATCCAAGTATTTCTAATTAGTGTTCATTTCATGGATCTGATATCCCTAACGATCTACCTTCTCCCATAAGATCTCTGAGCGAGTTAAAATAATTAGACCAAATTTCTAATGATGTTTAGTTTATGGTCAAACGAGCAGAGCGGTGATCCATTTATCTTGACCAGAACTTGGGGTCAACACGACTAGTTGTAAATCCACTGCTCCTCAAGCCAAGAAAGCTACTACAATCCTCCCAAGTCCAGCACTCTCACATTCGGCCCGGGTCGGCTTGATCAGGGGATACCTGATGTCCCAAAGCAATTTAACAAGAGCCAAGCGGCGAATCAAATATCAATTAAAGCCGTATTTAACGTCTCTTGTTGCCCATCACTTATGCATTAACGACCGGAGATAAAGGCTCAATGAAGCGATGTGATAGTAACTCCAGTCTCCAGAATACATCTCTTTGCTTTCTTATTACCGTAGTTTGGTCATATTCGTAAAGCTGACCATTCCTTGAACAGATGGTCAAGATTTTGTGGCTTTTGAATTTAATCATTGGGCGACTTATAAGCAAAAGCTGCGTGAAAACAAATTAAAGATGAGGCCATTGCACGTAATACTTTTCTTTTGAATTTTAGAATCTACATAAAGCACTGTAACTAGACTGACATGAGCGGATTCTATTCAGAAATATCTGAATGGTTTAGAAATCTGTTTGATGGGGGATTTCGATATCAATAGACAAATATGTGTCGTATATTTTTATTTCTTGCAACCTTTTTTTACCCGATTGACCAAGTTCGCAATAAAAAAATTGATGTGTCCAAAATTCACTTGATTTGAAAATCTTGGAAATAATGAAGTGATGATTAATTGAGCCCTACTTAATAAGAAGAAAGAAGAAGATACACCTATCTTGATCGTGATCATGATCATGAAGGGATTTGACACTAAAGATGAATATAATCAAATTTAGTGAAATGTTATCGACATGTTTGTTTGAAATCATGAATTCCGAGTTAAAAGATACTTTCTTCAATATATGAAAATACATTTTCTGTATTTGTTTCGCCACTAAAGTTATTCAGGTAAATATGCAAATAAACATTTCTGCTAGAAACGGACGCCCCCTCCCCACATCGCGGAACAAGCGAAATTTATCTTTCCACTGTCTGATGGTCTATATGAAGTAGCCTATAATAAGCAGTCTGAACTGCTCAAAAATTTGACACAGGAACATGTCCCAAATAAAATGATCACTATCCTACAAGAAGTCTTTAGAGGAGATAGAGCGATTGACGGTGCAATCAGTCCCCGCCCCCTTTTTTTAATGGTGACGTCATCCATGATATCGGACCAATTACGATCAATCAGTGCTACTCGAAAGATTACGATAGCTGGGCTACCCCCACTACTTCTATGCAGGACAATGATTAAACACACAAGGGTGTGTTTTTTTTCTTCAATCGGGCGGGAGGGGGTGACGCTACACAACCTGATTATTTTTTTTGTTACAGAAAAAGAAGGGGGAAGTAATCATCTTTGTCGTCCTATTTAGCATGGCTTCTTTTTCCAGATCGTAGAATACAAGGTTTCAAACGACTACGATTTTAAAGGAAAAAGAAAATCATCGACAGTCCTCTTCATAAGACAACACAGATTGTGTTTTCATAAATGAATATGTGTGTGCTGTAGGAATAACAAGACCTGGATCGTGTACCTGACATTGGGTATGTCAACTTATTCATGTCAAGAAATGCTGAAGCTAAAATAGCATCGGGTAGATTTAATGTCTAATCAGGCTGAAGAATGAGGACGAGGGCAAGGGAGAGAAAGTTATAGAGAGAGGGGGAATATAGAAAAAGATGTAGAGACAAACACATTTAGGAGAGAGGGAGAGAGAGAGAGAGAGAGAGAGAGAGAGAGGGTGGGGTGAAGGGAGTGATCCCAGGGAGTCGATTCATAACAAAAAATATCATGACTAAAGTAAAAACTACAGAGAAATATCATGGACCTACAACGAAGTATAGGTCTATGGAAATATTAACCAAGCACTTTCTTGATTTGTCAGAATGTAAAAGCTTTAATCAAAATACGGAAATATGAGAAATGATATTCGTAAATTGACAATGAATTCAATGATTCATGTTTCTCAAAACTGTTCAGTTTCTTTTTCATTGAGGCAACAATAAAAACCTCGAAGTAGCCCCCAAATCAATGAGATCTATCTGAATCCGATGAAAGATCTTATTTTTGTTTACTTGTACGTATGTCCTGCTTGATAATTCACCAATCAACACCATTACCTCTTCCTCTGATCTAACAACCTCTCATTCTGGGGGTATTGGAGAGGTTTCAGAACTAAACATGTCAATTTTGTACATTTTCACTTATAGCGTTAAAATAAGAAAAAGTTTAAAAGGCTCACAAATTTTGATCGATGGCTTAGTTGTGATTTTCAATTCACATGGAAGTCTCATTTTTCTTTATTGACAAGCACAAAGACCTGACGACGGGAACCAAACGCTTTAGATTAAAATCACTCGATCTACTGATTTGAAACCTGTGACGTAGGCCTAGATGATTTTGTAAATTTACGCATTTGTCACGTGTGTCGTGACGTCACTATGGCTATCAAGAAATCTAGATCACGAAGTGATTGACCCCCTGTTCTTGATATTGTGTCTGACAAATTTAATCACATATCAACAAATTATTGTGCTTCTTTAAGATGTTAACAGTAGTAGTAGTAGTAGTAGTAGTATCACCATCTCGTCATCATCATTATCATCATCATTAACAGAAATTGTAGGCTTAGAAAATTATTACATAATTGCAGTTACACCAACAGAAATCTTTATACGGCATTGCTACCTCATTGTAGCTGAAAGTACCCATTCAACTGCATAGCTCTACCGCATAACCATTATCAATGATTTTGCTCAAACATTCTAATTCTTCTGAACTCTCAAAAAGTTCAAACCGAGAATCTTCGAAAGTTCATCGAAAGGATACCACAGGTGATGTTAGATATACCTGTCATCAAAATAGAAAATGTTGTCATATAATGTGGTACAAACGGATGAAAGTACAAACTAACGGTACTGCTTTCTTCTTTCCTCTCATCTTTCTTTCTTTCCTGTCCATGACAGAAACAACGTCACTCGATTCCACAAGAGGAAGTTTTTGTTGGCTTGGCGCCTATTTTTGTCTTTACTGAGAGCGCGGCGTGTTTTATCAGTGGCACACCGCGGCAACAAATTAACCCTAATCGGTAGCTTGGAGATAACAATGCAGAAGAAAACACGAAGACGCCCGACATACCTGGCTGGAGACGTGACAGAATGAAGACAGAATGAGGAGTAGGGTGGGGAACCATCGGAATGGGTGCTCAGGGGCATTTTATTCAACCCTTAAGAAATATTAGTAGTGGAGGAGAAAAAGTTCGAAAATATCAATTGATTAAAAAATAACTATGCAGAAGAAAACATGAAGAAGCCCGTGGTTGGAGACGTGACACAATGAAGAGAGAAGGGAGAGAACTGGAACCATCAGGATGGGGGTTCAGGGGCAGTTTATACCGCCTTCACAAATGGTGGGAGCCAAGGAGAGGAGATGGTTTCTTCCTTCTTTTTAAAGGTACTATGTCCCATTTGCAGCCCCAAAAATGAAAAGGTTAAATTCCAACGGCATTTGAAAGACAATACTAATTTAGAACTTCCCTAAAAAAAGAGGGGGCTTGAAAATGTCTTTAAGTGGGAAAATAACGGCTACTAGTTGTCGAATCGACTTAGGAGCTATGTGTAGTGATATCGGTCACATCCCATATTTTCCCCTCTTATTTTTGCTTTTCGTTTTTTCTACTTCTAAATTATCGTCTTAATTCAATAACCATTAAATATCTCATGGTATAACGAAACCCCCATCCCCTCTCCGAGCATAATTATTTTAGCTTTGTCATGTCAAAGAAAGCTCATCCTTGCCTATATTCATTATATTGAAATAGTTTCCCAAAAATATACCTGCCTTTCGTTATAATTATTATTCGTGATATAAACATGAAAATATGGATCGAGTTATACCCTCCAAAAAGTCATTCAAGTGAACATAGGTGTCGTAAAATATCAAGAGCAGTCCCCGTTGGCGACGGCTATTCACTGTGATCTGATGATATCATAATTGTGTCGACCATTTTAACAATCTAATATGATACAGCATTATCGCATCATTGATTAAGGGGGAAAACCGGGGATTATAAGCAAACAACATAAATATGAGAAGCCCCGTTGGTCTCATATTACATCGTTAAAATTAAATCCCTCTCTTGTTGTATAACCTGTCCCCTCTTACGCTTGTCAGTTTTATCCTCTTGACAGAAATTGTCATTTTTTTTTTACGAGTGGCTCACGACCACGGTTTCCCTGATCTCTGACATGTTTACCAAATAAGGATTTTTCTAGTCCTTAAACCCTCTGCTTCCGTAATGTTTCCAAGTCGTTAATATCTATGAGTTCCGTGCAGACTGCACGTTGAGGAGTGAGGTCAATACATCTATCATTATTTTCAAAAGTCGGTTAATGTTTTAGATGATGGCGTCCGATTGATAGAAGTGTATAACCCAATGGGAATTTCGTTATGAAAGAAATGAAATGGGAAGTTCATTTACATTAAACAAAATGTTGTTTAGGCCTAGACAGTAGTAACTCATAAAATTTGAAGAGAAAAAGGAGGAAGGAGAACTAAATAAGGTGAAAATTTGGATGAGGAGAGAATATTAGAGTACCAAAAATCGAAAAAGGATACTATTATAGAATGGGATTAATGATAATATTAAAGGTAAAGACCAGTTTTGGAAACGCCCCTCTCTCAAAAAAAAAAGAAATGGAAGCTCTCATTACCAATCATGTGAAAGAATATGTTTTGACTAATACTTATATGCTAGATGATCAACCTTTTCTGATCGATTTCACAATGCAATCGCATGACCAGAACTGGTCTTTATCTTTAAGCACGTATAATAAAGAAAATAAAAGAGAGACGGAAGAAATGATGAGATGATAAAAAGTAAAGCAAAGCCTTTGATGGAATTAAGGGAAGAAAATTATTATAAATAAGAAAAGATACTTGTGTCCAAATTGAATATATGATAATCATCATCAAAATATACAAGCCTACGTATATGCAAATTAATAATTTATTCTTGGATAACTGTAAATTGATATTACTAAATATTTCCATTGTTCATAAGGACAACTTTCAGCAAGTCCTGATTTCTTAGAGTTACATTCCATCACTCATCACACTGTCAACAGATATGGTGAAGCTATGCCATTCCATAGATCATATTCCGTCGTGTTTCCTTTATTTCTCTCTCTTTCCCTTTTCTCTGTCTGTGTTTACATACTGTCTTGTTTGAGCCTTTGTCAGAGTTCTCTTCCGTCTACATTCAAGAAAAAAAATCAATCATCTTCTTTTTACACGGTAAAACTGTTCTCTCTCTTCCTCTTGGTATATTCCTCAACAATCATTCTTTCCTGCATTTCTTCGTCCTTCCCCTTCCTTGTTCTTTCTTCTTAATCTTATCCAAATCTCAACGATTACTTCTTTTCATCCAATTCTATACACCTGTGATTTAATCTAATCCGTGGTGCTCAATCTGAACATATTATATTGATTATTGATGACTTGCTCTGGTATGCGGATACAAATACTGGAGCATTTATCATGTAATCTTGAACCCCTAGTAAACCTGATCATAATTTTCGTTAAATGAAATTTTGAGGCATTACTGGTACAATGAAAATATTTCTGATGCATGGATTCTGATATGGATTTCAGTTCAAACTTCAGTTATTCATTGACAATTCATCACAAGAAAATGTATCCACATTCGCTGAAATTCACTGGTTCCTCTAAAGTTTGAAATTGACCATTTGCAACTACTGTAGTAGGCGAACTACAATGATTCTCCCACATTGGTTACAACGATCAGCATATACGTAGTTAGAGGTTGACTAAATTTGTGACTAATATATTCATCTATTATGCATCCATATATCTATGATAGCAAGGAGAACATGAAATAGTGAGATTTTTCCTGGCACTTGTTAAAAACGGTGTTAACGTTTCAGACATCTTCATTGAAGCTTTTAACGAAGTTGTTCCTGGTTTGATTTTCCTTCAGATCTATACAATAGTCTATAATTACGAACAGAAAAATAAGTATGGCTTGTGTTGTTGTAGTTACAATACTTCTGAGACTTTAAGCGGTGAAGAATTTGAAGAATAGACCTTGTACAAAACCAATTACTTTGATTCTCATTTGAGTACTATAAAACTCGGTAAGCTTGTTACCAGGCATTACATTCGACAGCCTTTCTTTTCTCGCTAATGCACTTAACTCCTTAGGGATGAACTTGACTGTTTTAACAAAACTTTTGTTTATCCTCTTAGCGGTCCTTTCATCTATCACTTTCCTCTTCCTTCTCAATCTCATAATCTCGGACAGAATGCTTCTGTGAGCAGTCATGATTTCCATCCTTTTCCTTCTTTGTTTTGAATGTGCACCATGCATTTCCGCATTCTCACCTGAAATTTCATTCACAACAAACATTCTTGCACAACTTACACATGGGAACATCAGTGCCCTCATTGTTAGGCAAATCGAAACCAGGCATTTTAGCACAACTACCGTCATATTTTGTTAAATCTTTGGTATAGAGAGTTGTTAACAATTTTAATAGGCGTAACTATTACCAATTTTGCAACATTTGACCCAACATCCATCGAAGTACATATCTTTCTCTATGATCTTCCCGCTTCTCTCTGTTTGCATCTCCCCTCTCTACCCCCTCTTTCTCTCTCCCACTTTGTTATTCGTTTTTTTCCATCACCCCTCTCGCTATCCTCCTCTCTCCAAGGCTAAAAAAGAGAGTATCATCGAGAGACGGTCATCAACATAAATGTATAAACAGCAGTAAATCATTTTTCCATTTCCATTTTCAGATGCATTCCTTTGAGGGTGTTTATTACAAAATAGCCGGGCACGCGAAGCGGTAACTTAATACGGCGCGAATTTCATCTCGATATCTCCCGAATATGAGAGGAAAGGAAACGTCATTATCGAGATATCTCAATGCTTTCTATTGATATCGTCAGAGTATACGTCACATCCTGGGAGCTTGATAGCCATTCACCACGTAGTGTGCTACTAAATATACCGTTTTCACTTTGCCTTGAGGTTGATGAGGAATGGAGAACATGAATAAATGTTCTACTTCCTGTGAACCTCTGTTCATTCATGGTTGACTTGAATCCATTATTGTAGTCAATGAGGATCGCATGTAGAGAAAATACCATAAGATAACTTGAGGAGAATCGTTTCCAAATAAAAAGACTATTGCCTGCTTTACATTTAAATGCGCTTGCCTAACAAAATATTAGAGGTAATTTCTTTTTGTCTGTGATTGTATCGTTTTCAACCATGGCATAATGTTTCATAGTTTAAACAAACATTCCGTCATGAAATTGATATTTTCTTTCAAGATGGTGTGAGAATGAGTGATTTAAGCGCATTATTACTTGTATCTTTAGACTTCAGTATGGCATCAATTTCAAATTGGAATGACTAATCTATTGAAAGGGAATATAGATTTTTGACGTTTTTTAGTGCAAGGCAATGGGAGGGGACCTCGAAAAATGCGTCACAGAGTTGCCATTTTGTGTTTTATTGATCGCAACTTCAAAATGTCATAACCTTCTTATTTTTAATCGGAATTTGCTCGAACTTTCACTGGCATGTTCTTCTCATTTTGTCTGCTCCTATTAAAACAAACTTGATACCAGGGTGGACTTCCCCTTGAACGTTGTAAGCTTTATAGGACGTGATAGTGCACAACTTGTTTGCGGCGGTAAATAAGGAGAGAAAAATCAATGCAATAAACAGATTTCCCAGGAAACAAAGTTATGAAACGTGAGTGTAAAAATCAATCTTTTAGCGGTCGATTTTGCACTGGCACTACTTTCATTTGAGTAGGTATCAATTCCACTAAAGGGGGACGAAAGGAGAGAGAGAGAGAGAGAGAGAGAGAGGGGGGGGTATGGTAGTGGCATTGATACCACTGCTAACCAATTATCGAATAGGAGATGTAGAGCTGGGTAGACTTTCAAACTTTCAAACCATTAAAGACGAATATCATTACTCATCATTTGTATTGCGACGTTTGCCATTCAATACTGCATCCTTTTAGGCTATTCCACCAGTCTTAAAGTTTCACCAAAGACTGATTGTACTTTTTAACATAAAATTTATTGCACAAGTTGAAATTTTTCGATTTTTTTGTCTCCTCTTCATTGCTATACCATGTATACAGTTTACTGTATTTTTGGTTTCAAATAGGAAGAGGGGGCGTACGCCGGTTCCATCGCACATTGGATACGTATGTATAGGACTAGTAGCGTCCAACGTCTTCGTTCAAATTATCATATTATTTCAAAAAGATTGCCAGTTTCCTCATTGACTTTATTTAACAAAAATTATCATCGCCTTAATTTTACCAAAAGCCGTTGACCTATACTACTACGATTAATAATTTACTTGTGATAAGCATGTTATCAGTGGTGGTAGCTGCATCAACGAATAGTATTATTACAGCTAGCATCTTCTCTGTTTTCATCATCAGTATCATCAACATCATCATTGCTATCGCCAAAAATATCACCAGCACTACCTCCACCACCATCATCATCATCACCATCATCATTATCACTATCCTTCTCGTGACTACCATTATCATTCCATGCAACATCATTTTCAATATTTATTGTTATATATAATTATAATAACCTACATCATCATTATTTTTGGCGCCACTGTCACAACCAATAATATTTACCAAGCCAATCATCTTTACTATTTCCATCATCATATTCGTCATCACCAGCTCTATTAGCATCATCATCTTCATCAAGCTCGTCACTATTTCCATTTTAATCTTCGTCATTACCCAACTACCATTGTCTACCAATACCAAAATCTTCATGAACTTCGTCGTCATTTTCATTATCATCACCACCTCACCACGGGCTAACCTCGCCAATCATAAAGACCGCTATTCATAACGTGCAATTTCCTATACGTGAAGGACCGCTATTCACAAAACGGAAAGGGGGCCACTAGGGTCGCTATTCATTCATTGAGGGTCATTACTCATAAGGACCGCTATTCATAATACGAAATCTGGGTCGCTATTCATAAACATGAGGAAGGGGCGCTATTCATGATTTATATTGGGGGTCACTACTCATGAGGACCGCTACTCGTAATACGAGAATAGGGTCGCTATGCATGAATAGCGACCCTCTTCTCTTATTATGAAAAGGGACCCCTATGAATAACGACCCCGGTTTTGTATCATGAATACCAACCCTCTTCTCATATTATGAATAGCGAGCCTCTTCTTCGATTATGAATAGCGGTCCTTATAAATAATGACCCTTATGAATAATTACCCTTTTCTCAAATTATGAATAGCGAGCGGACACCCTCGCCACCAGTACCAACATCATCATTCAGCCCCCCACCCTTCCTCCCGATGACTGACATCATCATCATCCAGCCCCACCCCCCCCCCTCCACGATGCTCACCATCATCATCACCACCACTACCAACATCATCATCATCATCATCATCATCACCACCACTATCAACATCATCATCATCATCGTCATCATTATCACCACCACTACCAACATCATCATCATCATCATCATCATCCAGCACCCCTCACGATGCTCACCATCATCTCCAGGAACGGACGGACGAACCACGGACGCTGGTCGCTTGAGGTCATGGTTATACCAGGCCAGTTTCTTTTGTGTCACTCGCATCCTTGTCATTCCGATGGACCGTGGGAAAATACAACTCCATCTCTCTCCTCACCATCATCATCATACCCCTCTCTCCTCCACTCCCTTTGAATCATCTTGCTCTCCCCTCCAATCTGTGTGTCATCCCCCGGCATTCCGACCTGATTATCTTCCATAAGAGAGAAATTTGTGACAAGCGAGGTGCCCCCAATGAGAGTGTTTGCTATTATGATTATTTCCATATCATAATCATTCAATCTACTATAATGTGGGTGTGATGCAAGTGAGAACCAGGTAATCAGATTTGTTTGGTATGAAAATGATTACAACCATTATGGCTGTATGGAAATTAAATCAAAAGTTTAGAAAGAAGTCGATGTTTATTCTGGAAGTAGGTGGTTATCAGGTTATCAGTGATCTAAACAAAGTATCTAGACATCCATGGTATCAATAACAGTCTTGGTTATGGTCCGTGGATATTCTCATCACCTCTCTCTCTTTTAAAACCATCATCATCATCAGCAGCAGCATCATTATCACTATCATCATCGTCACCATTATCACCCTCATTATCGTCCTTATCAATATTATGTATTAATTTAACTTCATTATCATCAGGTTTCTCTCCGGCTCTGCTTTCTTTAGTACTTAATCCATCTCGTTATATTTTTCACTTTTCATAATTATCACTGTAGAGACATTTTCCGACAACATTAATCGATTTCATATAGCTGGTTTCCATAATTGTATAGCCTACTTTATTATGTCCGAATATAGTATAGCTCCCAATGCCCAATTTCCATTTACACAATACGAGGCCCTGTGGGTATAAAATATAGGACGTGAATAAAGAGATAAATCAAACGGTTCCTAGCTCCAGATCGAATGCTCATTTTCACTCGCTCTCAAAAGGGCCTATTCATCTACTTTCAATTTACCAAGTTTCCGGTCAGAATATGAATTAAGCCCCCTTTTCACCCCGACCCTCCTTTTTTGACAAAAACTTCCATTTTGTGGCGTGGCCCTAATCAGGTTACCCTCTGTGCGCAGTACCCATGGCACGCGAGTCGAGTTATCTGCCGAAACTAAAACCACCAAAATCTAATTTCAACTTCTAACAAACCAATTACGATATAGAACCAATGGTTTTGATAAGAAAAAAAGTACGAATGCCTGCAGTTCGTTCTCTCTTTTGCTGATAGGGAAGATTTTTTTGACAGTGCTATCACAGTAAGGCACACAGTTTGAAGTGTAGCCTAGTTCATTGGTATCATGGTAGTATTATGTGTCGTGTCCATAGTAACGTCAGATGTGACTAGTCTTCAAATACATCCCCTTGTGTCTTTATTTACATGGAAGAAGCCTAAGCCTACAAAAGGATGCGCATCATAGGTGATACTGTAATTATGATGATATAGATTATGAGGTAATATTTGTCACTCCATAATGAAAAACAACATCCATCAATAACAACAAGCTTTATTTGTTGACATAAAAATATTGAATGAGCCTATTACTGATGGCCTTTGATATTATCATGGAAATTGTATGTTTTGTTGGCGAAAAAAACTTTTAAAATTAACTTGTTTGCTAAAATACAAGATATTACATAGAATTACTAGGCTTTTCTATTCGCTATGCCTTGTCTTTTCTTTTAGACTTGTGTATAATATGCAGTGTATGGTGTTAATTATTTTTACCTTTCACAAAAGTTAATGCAGCCTTTAGGAAAAAGCAAAAATCAACGAATTAGTTCCTGAGAAATCCATTATTTTGGAGAAAATGGTGATTTTATTCAGTTGGCACACAACACTAATCTTATAGTTATGCATGAAACTATATTGATAACATTTCATTTTGAGTTCAAGCCGTCCAACTTGTGTTTTGGAAAATAAAGGGATCTTGATTTGTTCGTTTCAGTAAAAAGCGACCATTGACATCAATACTGAGAGGTCTGAAAGACTAGACTGGGCTACCTCAGCGAGCTCTCGAATCTGGCTCTGTACTGGATTTTGGAGGTCACAATAAACGAGGCCCCCTGGCCCGAGCCGACCCCGGGACGCGTCGCAGAGGCACACGACATTCCGATACCCCACTACCCAACGGCACGCAACCCTTTGCCAAATAAGGAAGGCGCGAAACGAGAAGCGTGCGAGATCGGGGCTCGCCAGACCAAATATGGAGGGAAATCCACGCGACCCGGGTCTATGGCCGGGACCAAGCGAATCTACGACCCAGGCGGGATCGCAGTCGCTTCTCTCATCCGATGCCGAAAACATCCAACCCCACCCTGCATACCATCATCATCATTAATCCACATCAAACTTGACAAGACGTGCATCTGTTTTTCAGACCAGGGGTACGCCATTTCGAAACAGAGACCCCATGCTTACACCAAAACCTCTCCAGAATAACAAAAAACGCGACTAAGCAACATAAATCAAGAACTCTTTTCATCGCGAAGCTTGCACGTGGCACCAAATTATTGGGGTAAAATGTGGTAAAACCGGGACTTCGCCATTTACTCCCTTTATCAGCTGTGTTCTATTTTCGGGCTTCGCACAAACACTTCTATTATTCTTCTCCCTCTGCACCAGACAGTATATTGGCTAGGTTTCATGCTTATTAAATTTTCCTCTGGCATTTATCACGGAGAACTAACTCTTTTCAAGAGTATAAATGAGAGTAGAAATGCACCCCTCCTTCTCCCATGTTTTACCACTTGTTTTTATTCGACCTCCTCACATTACCCCTCTCTTCTTACTTACCAAACCTTTTCTCCATCACGATCATAAAAGATTAATCAAAGCTCACAGAGAAACCGATGAGTGAGTCCCATTTCCTTTCTCATTTACATGCACGGTGGCCCTATGGTATACTCAATGATACAAACCATGTTTTAATAATACACACTAAAGCCCCCGGAAAGAGTACGGGGAGTTTGGAATGAGGAAATCTTCTCCCCTGGATTTCAAGTCCCTTGGATATGCTTTGAGGTGTATAGATAAGATGAAGTGGTATTAGGTGTATTTGGAAAGGAATCAAACATTCTGTAATTGAGAATGTTTTCACATGGTTTGGGGCTATTTCCGCCGTAATGGATAACACACTGAACCACATGAGTTTTGGGAATAGGAGTATAAAATATCTTTAAAAAAAAAAGAATTGTCGAATTACTCAGAATTTAACAAGTAGTTTAAGTTGTAATAGTTTAATAACTTTGGGGACAGTCACGTGATATTTATCATGAATCATGTAGACATGTAGATTCGCGGTAGAAAAAAGTGGTTTCAAGACAAACAAAGAGAGAGAGAGAGAGAGAGAGGGGGAGTGGGGGGGGGAGAGAGATAATAAAGAAGGGCGAGGGAAATAAAGAGACAACTGAGGAAAGTGAGAGAGGGAGAGAGAGAGATCTCAGGAAAGCTATGTGAAGAAAGCTGAGCAGGAGGGAGATGGAAAGGGGAGAGAGAAAATAAGGGGGGTGTGAATGAGGAATAGGGAATAAACAAAACCATGCACATCATTAACCGTCGTGTTCTTCTTTAATATTTGCCCTTCCAAAATGATAAGCCTTTCGTCCGACTGCACATCTTTTTATTCTTTGAATTCTTAATCTGTTTAGTGGCACCACATCCTCATGAACTGAACTTTAATGAATGAATGATCATTGGTTAATAATATCAGTAAATGAAATAATGATGCAGGAGACTTAAATGTCTTTTTTTTGGGGGGGGGGAATGGATTGTCAGTGCCCTTTTAATCTGTGCTCCCTCCCCGTGTCAGAGAACCCTGGATCCGCCATTGATAATTAGGCCTAACCCAAATCCAGTCTGTAACACCAGATTGCATTCGTAGAATTTACTGTTTGAAGTACAATCATGTTCATTTGGGGCAAATTCTGCTCGGATCGAGACGGAAAAAGCAAGCTAATAATTAAACCACAACGAACCCTTCTGAGAATAGAAACCACATTGAGAAATCAGAAGTATAATGCTCAGAAGTTCGGAGTGATTTCACCCTTCTATGGCACCCAGTGGATTCAAACACCACAAGACGGTTTATTCAAAATGTGGAGACCGCGCCTAACGAGAGAATTCATTGAGGTTGAAATCACCAGGACAAAAGAAAATGATAGATTTTTGGATGCAATTAGTTTGCTGATTTTCATTTTGATAATGAACATGATGAATAGGGGATAAGAAGAGGAAGGTTAAATGACACAGGGGAAGAGGGGAACTGAAAGAGAATGTATGTAGAGAGAAATGTAGTGAAAGAGGATGAGGGAATGAGAGCTACAGACAGAGAGAAAGAGAGAGAGAGGGAACAACAGGCAGAAAGAAGGAAAGAGAGAAAAGGAAAGAGATAGGGAGAGATTTGTCTTCATCATTAGCTTCACAAGAATTATCGCTGAAGAAATAAATGATAAGATCATTGGTGTTAAAAGAATGAACGTATTAAAGAAGACATTAATAGATGAGAGATAAAAGGAAGACTGGGAGAGAGAGAGAGAGGGGAGAGATATGACTGTAGGGAGGAAAGGGGGAGATGGTGGAGAGAAATATAGAGAGGAGAGAGATAGAGCGGCGTGGTGGAGGAAGAGAAAAAGAGAGAGTTGGGAATAGAGAGAGAGAGAGAGAGAGAAAGAGAGAAAGGGGGTGAGAAAGAGAGATAAGGTAAAAGGGCTAATGAAAAAGAAAGAGTTGAACGCATGTCTTGACGACAATCATCGTGATTCAACTAATAAAGCAATAATACGATGTCTGATAGATACGTGGTCGGGGAAAAAAAGAAACTGAGAAAGAAGAATTGTGTTATGTCTGCGCTACGTCTGCGGACGGTCTTGTGAAAATTGTTAGCTTTTGATCAAGTTGTGGTTGATGCTGGTCGATCAATGACCCCTAGAAAAGTGAATGGAGTTCCTCTCAGCTGCGCAAATCTCGAACTTAAAGGCAGGGTACAGATTTAATTCCTTCTTTATAGTATCGTAACTTTAACTTAAAAAATGACAGCTGTTAAGCATCTGTGACAAAGTCGATTCATGTGATCTGAAGATTACTGTTTATCACATAGTGCAGTATGACTGAAAAGTTTTGTCGAGCAATGCAATGCAGACTATTAAAAAGAAGAACATTTTTTGTTTGCATAATCACCATGTTCGAAATTTCTTTCCTCTTAAAAATCAAATCGAGAGGGTTGACAAATGGCCGCTGTGACTGAAACAAGCGATGTACACTTGTCATTCCTTTTTTGTCACTTTTCCCCCCTCTTTCTCTCTATTTCCTCTCTAACATAATTCAATTTTATCTCCTATACTTTGCCTCTTATTCCATGCGTATGATTTATTTCGTAATTTATTTTTCTGGTTTCGATATTGATAACAATTAAATTGATCGGAAATTATGTTGTAAAGGATACAAATGAACGAAAGAAGACTGAAATCGTTTTGTTGTTTAGGATACAATTTATATAGACAACCCCCAAATCCACTGTGTAAATATATAGCAGGTGCCACAGGGAAAACAAGACAAAAACAAACAAAGCCACACAATTCAAAGAAATAATTATGTCCTCAAGGGTATCACTACATGATAAGGACCTGTCATGTGACCTGTCACGTGACTTATATACATGTTGAAGCAACGATACAGTTTGTTTATCCGTCAGCTAGTATATTGTGTGAATATCACGATGTTGTGAACGAACCCGTCCTGTTTTTCATTTAATTAACACCGGTATAACGGAGTGACCTTCTAGAAGTGTTTGCCTAGTGATATAGCGGTAAGAATTAGAGAGAGCTTCGGACCCGATACCACTAATTAATCTTATCTCTCTGTCACCAAGGCGAGTAGTGCAAGTTACCAGAATAAAAGAAAGAGAGAGAGAGAGAAAAAAATATTCATAAACAAATTGTTACTGCTACAGGCCTATATACAGCAGGAAACTGAAGGCAGAAACTCTCTAGAGTATACACACACCCACATCGTTGGCTATAAGCATCACTGGGGGGCAGGGATAAAAAGTAGTGTATTATGTAGCACGTTTTCTATATTTATGTTAAAATGCACTTTACAATGATATTATGAGACTAATAAGTGATGCTTTAGTGGCTGCTATAATAATTTTGTGCAATATCGAAATAATTATCGTTGCGGGGTATTCAGTGAGAGATTTTGAGCATTCTTGTTTACATGCAGTAAAATGTTTCCGTTTCACTTACGCATTTAATGAAAAGTCTTTCAGCGTGACATCACATCGTACCATAACAGTTATGTGAACACAAATGCATAAATAAGCATCATAAAAACAACTATGTATAAATTCTATATAAAGTAATTTTTCCCTTCAATTTTCAATTCATATAAAAACAGTGATAACATCGAATCGATTGCCAACGGACTGCCATGTTTACATCTCAACATATTTTGAATTTCATCCTTTGTCGAATTTATGAAAGCTTTATTGATCGAATGTATAATGGGAAAAGGGAATATCAACAGTTTAATGTAAACGAAACTGTTTTCCTGTTATATTATTTTATTCAATAATAAAGTCAGTGAAAATGGTTGATTTCTAAACATTATCTCGCTCTGATAATTTGAGAAAGCGTTTCATCTCCATTAATATGAGGGAAATAAGATAGAAAACGAATGGATAGAGAGAGAGAGAGAGAGAGAGAGGGAAAGAGAGAGATGAAATAACATAGACATATCACATAACTATATACGCATCATCATCGCTTGCCGAGAAGGAGAGGGAGAGAGCGAGTGAGGCAGAGGGAGATAGAAGCTATCTGTCAATCGATGAAAAATGAAAATACGGTTGGGCATCTCTGATCATATTGCATTACGATTGAAGCACTTGTGTCCCTCATGATACCACGGCCTTGAATAGAAAAGGATAGATAGCAAGAGAGAGGACAGGGCCTAGCGGATCGTACGTGACGGGCGAACAAGCTGAGAATGGTACAATGTTTGCCGCTAGAGGGAAGCATTCCATTTGAGCTCACGGTGCAGTCCTGGGATGTTGGTTGAAACTCGACGCAATGTTTACATCGGCAGTCCTGTGTTTGACATATCCTCTAAAATCATTCTGCTAATCTTCAAGACTTGCTATACAATGTATGAAATTAGAAGACATTTGAAATTGTTCACATGGAGGATTTGGATGGAAAAGGGTTGTCGAAAATGGCTTGTGAGTCTTCCACGAACCTGTGCAGAGATACGAAGTGTAATAGATAAGCTGAAGTTAATCAGAGAAGAGATCAAGAATAACAAAAAGGAACCATGGGTAAGTAAGACTTGGCCTTATTATGTATTATTCTACCCATTTAGCCCACGATTTATACAATTTTGTACGATGTGAAGGCACACAAAACTGCTGTAACTCTTATATAGACACAGCGTTATTCATCGTTCTCTATAGGCATCTCGTATACGGTTATATACCTGCAAACTGTCGACATTGTAACTGATTCATTAGACATAGGAAAGGGGGGGGGGGCAATTAAACAAAAACCTGCTTTTACAAGCAGGTAAAACAATCCATACTGTAGTCTCCTTTAAAAATGCACAAACTAATTTGGTATGAGATGTTAGACTTATACTATTATTGAAGAGAAGTGACAAATGCAATTGGTTGGCGATCAT
Organism: Mesocentrotus franciscanus; assembly: GCA_037976565.1. Lineage (NCBI taxonomy): Eukaryota > Metazoa > Echinodermata > Echinoidea > Camarodonta > Strongylocentrotidae > Mesocentrotus > Mesocentrotus franciscanus. The sequence goes on along the minus strand of CP137669.1, from coordinate 7,753,198 downwards.
GGTACGATACAGATTAGACCGAAAGCTTCAGTCTCTGATATTGACGGTTGTTCCACTGAGATTACATCTGGCTCCTCTGACCGCCTCTATGGAATGTTGAAAAATTTCAGTTTTATTAAAGAATGACCTATACCAAACGGTTATTTCTGTCTATATACAGATATGCCGTGTTTATAACAGCCGACATGAATTAGAAAGGAAACATCAACAAACTTGTACAGCAATTCATATTCAAATTTAGGACAGATTTATCCGGACATAACAGAATACGGTTCAACAGCATTTGAAAATACAGGGAGAGCTATACTGTCTCCATCACATGAGCCATACAGAGCCAGCAAGAGAACAAAATCACCAATAGAACATGATGATGATTGTGGTAGCCCCGCTTGTAAAGAAGATGGCCGTCTTACAGGAAGAGACGAAGGACACTGCCACAGGGTATGATAAGGAGTTGAGTAGATGATTCATGTTCGCCTGGAGGATACATACTCTGTGGTTCCTTGAGAAAGAGTCTCAAGTACTTGGTGACCGCTCAGAGTTTGCGGTTCCATGGTTCCTAAAGACGGATCTGAGTATGCTTAGAGTGACCGCGAGAAGCATCCGTGTGGTCAGTGTACTACATGACCACACATGATAATAAACTATCCCAAACTAAATGGAAAAAATATATATTAAAAGATAATTAGAGAGAGAGAGAGAAAGAGAGAGAGAGAGAGAGAGGGAGGGAGAGAGAGAGAGGGAGGGAGAGAGAGAGGAAAGGGGGGATGTTGAAATGAATGTGGAATCTGTAAACAAAGAAATTTAGAACGCCTGCGTTGATTAGTAATAAAGTTTTTCAAAATTCAAAGATTTGATAAATAGGCTTCGATGAAAAAGTGTTTTTAAAAAATAAAAAAAAATCAAGGAGAAACAAATCAATCACGATAGGCCTACGGTATGAGCCATGAAAAAGAGAAATTTAGTCAATTCATTAACAACAAACTTTCGCAACGTCATCAATGAATGTCAGCAAAACAATTTATTAAACCACTTATTTCCAGGCAAATTTCCAACAAACCGTATTTGCTTCAGATTGCGCCCTCCAATTCGAACACAAAATAACTATCAATCTCGGAGTAAAGGCATGGCCGTTACAATTAACTTTAAATAATAAAAAACCTCGCATTTACAAGTTGTTTGTAATGTTAAATAATTCTATTTGTTGTTGTTGTTGTAATCGCGCAAATAATTATTTAAAAAAAAATCATATTTATACGTGATGATTCAAACGTTTCCAAGATCAAAAACTTAATGCTAACGTCAAATGAATTAAGAAATCATGTGATATTGACTCTCTTAAAATAGAAAGGGTTTCTTATATATCAAATATATAATAACAACAACTTTGCATCATAAAAGACCCTTTCAATGTATAGGTATATTAACTTTGTGCGCATGCTACTCTTGGATTCTTGGACTCTTCATTTCTCCTTTCGACATCACTGTTATATGAAAAGAAAACAAATTGTATTGTTAGGGTAAGTAAAATCGAGAACAAAATCAACAACGTCGAAAAAAAAAACCCACACCTAAATTCGTCTCAATGCAGTGTAATTTTCATCGTCGAACAGCTGTCTACGTCAAGCAGAGGAATCGACATTTCGCTCACACCTCGACGAAATGTGTTTTTACACCCGCGGCCCATTGTGATATGGATGAAGAAGAAGAAACTTATGGGATCAGCTAAATTTAGAAGCTGCTAAAGTTTACATCATCCTTTTATCCGTTGTCTCATTTAGACGCTGCTGAGCGTCGCATCGCTGTAGTGATCCTTTCATCCATACTAAAAATGAAAGAGAATATACGAATTTTGAAGGACAAAAATTAAATTAAAAAATTAAAAAATATAGAATAAAGGGAAAAAATATATCAACAGTCCTAATTTCCGTAATCCCATTACGATCAACACGATATGTTGGTATAGTGAATACATTGTATTGAATTGTGAAAATAACAGTAAGAAAAAGTAGACAAACCAAGATAGTTAATTTGATGGGGACGGGTGGCGTCAAATCAAACATGATCACAAGTTAGCAAAAAATTCCACTAAAATAAAAAAAAAGGGGGAACGTCGTCAACAAATTTCCCGATTTGCCAAAAGAGGTTGGAAATAATTTGTTTTATTTGGCTAAAATTAATTATAAAAAAAAAAATATCCGTGTACAGAAACATGTTTGCCGACAGATATGGGGAAGGGGGCCACACTCCGCCCTGCCTCTATACGCAATTCATACCATTACTCATTTTCATGAATCTTGCCAAGAAATAGGCCTAGTCTGTCAATGCATGAGAAGTAAAGAATATCACATATAAAACGACAGCATAAGAGTGATAGAAAGAGAAACAAAAAGCAAAGGGAGGTTCAGCGGAAGGGAATTCGAAGTATACATGCATGAAAGTTGATTGATTGATCGATCAGACCTGACAGTTCATCCGTAAACTGAATTCATTAGCTTCTAACATGATTATAAAGTACTGGCCTAAATATTTTCTTTAGGAGTCCAGCCTACCCTAATTCAAAACAAGGTCGCTCTCTTTACACAAGAGTTAACCGATATTGGATTTTTCACGATGGAAGTAATTCAGTCAAATATACTCGTGCCGGTTGCATCAATTATTAATTTTTCCCTTTTCAAGGTCACGTGCTAGAGGTAAACAAGATCAGCATGATAGCGACAATTATCGATGAACCTTGCTTCTTTGCAGTTTTGCAATAACACCTATTTGTAGGAGGCTTTTCGGTACGATTTTTTTTTCTCGGTTAATGAAACAACTATCCGATTAAAATGTAACTTGTTTACTTTAATTCAACTCTAATAGCCAATAGCTTTAGTCAGATTTGATATTACATTTGATCGAACGAGACAGTGGCCGTGGACTGTTTATAATTTTGTATATTGAACCCGGGATATTGAATAAGATAAAGAGTGGATAATTTCACTGTTAAAAACTCATAATAATCATACAACAATGAAAGTTTTGTTGGAATGAATCCGGAATGATGTCATGAATAAGGTCAATAAAGGAGAAAAAAAGAAGCTGATTTTGAAAACTCTTTGGTAAAAGAAAAGAATATAAAGCAAACGTCACTACCTCTCAATCAAACACCTTCCTTCCTTATATCTTGAAAGAAACAGACTCCTGATGATGCTATTGGTATGATCTGCACGTCTTCGGAACATCTATGAAACTGGGCTTTCAAGGTTTTGTATGGCCTCATTGGTCATGCCAAACATCCTTTAGGTGTCGTAGTAACATTGGCCTTGGCCTTGCGTTGTACATGATATCGTAGTCTGCTAAACTCGCAGCCTCCTGACGACTTCATTGATAATTATAATACACATCATTTTAATTAGCGATTATGACTTACAAAGGAATGAAAATTGTGACGTATTGAGCTAAATTTGGGACAGAAACGAAATGTTGATGATATCGCTTTTATTTCGTCTTACGTATGGATTTGTCCGACATTGATGAAGCGATTGTAAACGACGTGTGAATTTGTAGGCTAGGGGATGACGTAAGTGTGGAGCGATTGTGACGTCAGAAGACGCGGGATTTCATTCAGATGGTGAGCAGATTTTTCATTCAGATGAAAGTTGGCTTGCTTGCTTGGCCGTCGGCGAGGGGGAAGATGATGATGATGATGATGACGATGAGCGGTAAATACCTCGAAGGCAACGAGCACAGACCGCTGGTCAAACATGACCAGGTTGAAGAGGGATGATGAATGAAAGAGAGATGGGAGAAGAGAGAGAGAGAGAGAGAGAGAGAGAGAGGGGGTGGGGCAGAAAGAGAGAAACACACTCACGCTCACGGAAAGAGAGGACAAGGGAAAGTGCCAACGACTAGCATGATGCGAATAATAAAGCAAAGAAAAAAGTGTTACTTTACTTCTGAGAGCCAAGTAAAGTACCTACACATATACTTTGGTCAAGAATATGTAACGCTTAGTCATTGCATATTGATTCGATAGGCCCATGTCCAATCATGGGTATAATACGTGATGTGCTTTGATAACATCTACGAACTTACAGAAAGGGCTGGGTTACCTTTGAGCTCGAGCCGACCCCCTCCACCCCCAACCCCCCTCTCTCTCTCCCTCTTTCTGTATGTCTCTCTCTCTGTCTCCCTCTCTCACATCAATTCTCTCTGTCCATTTCACTCTCCTATCAATATCTATGAATACATTCATATCTCATGAAGACAGTAAAGTAAGATAGGCTAGCTTTGTATAATAGAGATAATAAAACTACACTTTTTGACTGTGAAGAAAAATTAGAAAATTGGAAAGATTGACCTTAATAATGAATAAGCATAGAAGTATACCTTGATCCTTTCATTACGAAATGTATAGAACTTAATGTGGACGGGCCTAGACCTTGTACGTAAACTTATGTATTTTACTCGTTGGCTTGATGGTTGTAGCGAAAAGAGATTCAATGAGAACACCCAAAAGCACTTTCTTATATTAATAAGACATTTGTTTTACGTTTCTGTTGACACTCGACGTAGTGGGATGGGAGGTCACTGCCGTGGCCCTGCTCCAATCATTGTAACACAGTATTGACCTTCATATCTATTCTTTACATACAGATAATTTCTAATTTTTATGAAACGGAGGGGAAAATCATAATGAATGAAGGACACGCCCATAATTATTTATAATGACCGTTTGGTGAACTCCCATGAATGCGGTGTTGATGGACAGTTCTGTAGACCAGTCAACCAGCGGGTGAGATACGGGGTGATACGAACCAGACTTCTTGCTATGAGTTCAGCTGAACTAGGTCGATTAAATCAGTGAAGTCTGAACACACATGCTACGGGAATTTTGTGTCAAAATCAATCTATTGCGTGAGAGAAGTTTTCTTTGAATGATATGATTGCGAGAGATTTTATGAGGAAGCTAGCTGACATTGACACTGGTGTGAAAATATCACGGAGGACCACAAACACCACCATGCACCACCACCACCACGACCACTACCCCCACCATCAACACCATATACCACCACCACTACCATCATCACCACCATGCACAACCCCTACCACCACCACCACCACCACCACCACTTCCACCATGCACCACCACCATCACTAACACCACATCACCACCGCTATCGTTACCATTTCATGCTTTACCTCGATAGATGTGTGCTTCTGCTTATACCATATTACAACGGTATTTATCAAACATCAAGATTCAAACCAATGCTCCTTCATGCTTACAGACATGTCATCGCAACGCCAAAAATTAGGCACCCTGGCAAAGCTGAGCTAATAATTAACTCGGTTACTCACCCATTCCCTCTCCTAATCCCTCTCCGTTTCTTCTGACATTTCAGGGGTCCTTATGTGAGATACAGACCCCCGGAGTAGCCGAAAGCCAAACCGTGGTGTGCTCTAAACTTGGCCTCTTGCTATTTAAACTCTAATTATTGCGTGCCGATAAAAGAATTCGGGTTAATTAAAAGTTGAGAGCTAGCGGGTGTGTTTTCACAGTCCTCCGATCGGGATCGGCACATGGACATCAGATGTGGCGGCTTACAACAAGATTAATCTTCAATCTTTCACGCTAAAGGTGATTCAGGACTAGCTAAGTTGCAATTTTCCTGGTATTAAACCCGTGATTGGATATAATTGTTAACATAATTTGATCAATCTTCAGAGATATTTATTTGATCGGGGCATCAACCTTTTACAATTTGCACTTGCTTGAGGATAATGTCTGTGTCTGAGACGCACGATTGCATTATCTACCATCTGAAACATCAAACAAGATTTTTTTTAAAATCGCTTTCGTTCCCTTTTTCATAATTTACTTTCATGTGAGTGAGGATTATCGTCGTGGCATAAGAGACGAAAAGAAGAAGAAGAAGAAGAAGAAGAAGAAGAAGAAGAAGAAGAAGAAGAAGAAGAGAATGAAGAGAATGAAGAGAAGAAGAAGAATAGAATAATGAGGATAACAATAACAACATTAATTAATAATAATTATATAATCGGGAATGATAATGATTATGATTAAAATAACAATGATGATGATGTTGGCGAAAATTATATTGCTATCGATTATGACAAAAATGATTTCAATGGAATACTACAGTAAGATACTATATTATCATTGAGAATTATATTAATTATAACAATGATCAAAATCATATGCTAAAACAATTACGATATCCAATATATCAAAGAATAGCTGCATTGTCCAAGTGGCCACAGCGGTGGTCTTAGAACAGGCAGGTTTCTGGTTCGAAACTCTTAGATAAGACAATCATGGATCATGTAACCTTTAGGTATCAAAAGTCGTATACTGCTTAACTATTTGGTATTGTTTGTATATGTCAGGCAGGGGCGGATCTAGCTTTTTGCTAAGGGGGTTTGACCCAATGACGATGCGGAGCATCGTCCACGAGCCGCGTAGCGGCGAGTAGATTTTTTTGTTGCTTTTTTGAACCCCCCGGCCCGTAAGTGATGTTTTCCTGGCATCTACTAACACAATGGAGACCATAAAAAGCAGTGCATGATAACGTCTTTTTAAATCAAGTAATAGTTTAATACACAGTTATATCCAGAGTTATCATGTGTTTTGTTAAGTTACCAGATGACACAGTTATATCCAGAGTTATCATGTGTTTGGTTAAGTTACCAGATTAGTTGACTATCTTCTCACAATATTTGCACTTGAAAGGTTTCTCTCCAGTGTGCGTTCTCTTTTTTTTTGGCAGCCCAAGGGGGGTTAAACCCCCTAACTCCTCCGTAGATCCGCCCCTGTCACGTACATTGATTCTTCGAACAGACTAAATAACAGTTATGATACTCAATAAAACATCTTTACCATTGCATAGAGTTTCTGAAACCGACACTCGGCAAAAGAATATATATGATTTCTCACCATTGACGTAGATTTACAACTTTCATTTGAACCGTCACAGAATCTTGCACTATTGCATTTATTACAGTTATGGCACAATACTAAACGTCCTTCAAGTCAGGATCCAACTTTGTGCTTTTGTGTAATGTCATCATAGAGAGTCAAGGCGTCTGGTCCGTTGGTGTTTTGTTAAACTCGTGCAGGGTTTATTTGATGACGATTGTTTTCACCCGATTGCTAAAAAGCATGTATCTGCTTCTAAGTAAGCAATCAGGGGACCGACGGCTTTAAGTCCTCTCCGAAGGACTTGGTAATGAGGATTAATGCCTTCAGGCTCAAAGTGCACAAGCGCATTGACTTGATTTCGGACCCGGGACCTGAAACATACAAATAAATCGTTAGAAAACAATATAATGATCTGGGAGATACATATATATATAAAAAAACAGAGGTGGAGGGGGGAATATGTATGAATAAAAATACATAAGTGAGAAACGTGCAAAGTTATATATCAAGAGTGGTGTATTATTATGATGTTTATTCTATTTTTGTTTTTCTTAATGTTTACACCACATGTGGTCTATATACCTAGATTATCATATGATGTTTGTATAATACATTCAAAAAATATCTTGAATCATGCATACTCCGAACTATTACTAGTGGTGACCAAAGTAAACGGGCACAAGGTCTCAATATGCTCATTTAACTATTGTTAAACCGTGGCATAACATAAGGTAAGAGAGGCAGAGGGAGAGAGAGAAAAAAATAGAGAAAAATAGAGAAAGAGAGAGAGAGAGAGAGAGAGAGGAGGAGAGAGAGAGAGAGTCACAGAAACGGAGAAAAGGACAGAGAGAGAGAGAGAGACAGAGCAGTCATTATAATCACGGTCATCAATCTTAATCATTGACCTTAGACTGGTCGACTGGGGTTGCATCAAGTTCAATGACATCATACTCGATACCTCGAACCCCACTGAGACACTAGCTTATGATACAGGACACACGTTATGTGGATGATGTATAATGTTATTATATACTTACTGATTGGAATGTATACAAGTAAACCTGGAGAAAGAGACTAGGAAATTTTTTAATTCCTTTCGTATAATCATGTAAAGACATGACTAACATAATGTAAAATGTGTATGATTGTGACGATAGGCGATGAGGAGGTGTATTATAGACATGCATAACAAGAGTATACTCTAAGTGGACGAAAAGGAGGAAGTGGAAAGGGGAAGGGGATATATTAGACAAAAGAATATGCATTGTTTCTTTCCACTCATTCTTCCATCCATATATTCTCTCTCTCTCTCTCTCTCTCTCTGTGGGTTTTTTCCTTCATGTTTCCTCTTTGTGACGTGTTTATTCGTGTCCTCATTCTTGCGCTCTTATCATGGCTCTAACGTCTAACGCATCATGGGAAGCGACGCATCTTTCATATCGTTTCATTCAAAATGAAATAATGTCATTAATTTTTAAATTTCTACCTCTCTGCGTGCGGGGCATTATAAAAGTGCCCCACGTGAAGGCACTTGACGTATCTGATGAAATTTGTATGCCCCAGTATCTGATATGGGTACTATTTTTATACTCTTTGTACTTCCGAACTACGCACGGAGATTATTTGAGCCAAATAATCAATCATTTATACACAAAACGGATATGAATGTCTGGACGCAGTACCAATCACTGATACATACCAAGTATTGTTACAGCTCTCAGAATAATTTGCTGGAACACTGTGAAGTGCAGTGTAAATATTCTCTTTTGATTGTCAGGCGATATGGCTAGGAGTAATGTCATGTTCTTCAGCACATGCTAAAATGGTAGTGATTAATTAAAATTTTACGTCATTTTCTTTTTATAGTTTCGTCTCTTCATGCAGTTATAGACAAAAAAGAAAGATTAAAATAGACGTCAGGAAGTTTAAATAAACATTTAATTATACATCGCGACATAAAAATGAGATTCCGGAAGGTTGTATTCAATTACTATGCAACAGTTTCGCAATAATCATGATATTGGATTGGATTGTCTAATGGTTGAACGTCACTAGCTCGCGTGAGTTTCAGTTTCAGGTTCAAGTTTGGTCCTTGTCATGACTTAGATAGGGAAGTAATCCATGAGAGAGAGAGAGAGAGAGAGAATACACAGACATGACAGAGGTATACAAAGATACGGGAAAGGGGCGAGAGACAGGGGAAATCCCTCTATTGTGACGTAGGTTTTGGAATACACTGTACATGTATATCTCTTTATACATACTGTTTTAATATTTTTTATACACGCTTATAAACTACTCCTAGAATTTTCTCAAAATATAAAAAAGTAATTAAAATAACAAAATGAAACAAAAAAACAAAAAGAGTTTTGGGTCGCATTGTTTTAAGAGTGAATGTATTATATTGGGTTCTACATGGAGGTACGTGCCCCCCCCCCTCAATGCCCCTGGATCCGCCAATGTTTCTGAACGATAGAGTTAGAACGAGTTCTAAGGCAGCGAAAGTGTCATGCCCTCATAATCAGCGCCTCTGAGGAGGGATAATAACTGGTGTCAAAAGTTCAACCGAACCCCTTGCTTTCTTTCTCTCGTACATGGCTAACGAGCTTTGGACATTCTTGAAATTATCGCCAGTAACAGTTGTCATTGATCTTCACTTGAACAAGACGAATGTACAGAGGGACAAGGACAGAGGGGTATAACCCAAAACAACATCTTACTTTATGCAACAGCCATCAAAGTATGTAGGCCTATTCTTCAAGTTCTAGGCCTGTCTATGCGCGAAATATAGGCCAGGATAGAGCACTTCCCTAAATATTTCAGAACTCACAGGCAAAAAAAATAAAAATGAAAAGAAATAAAAGAAACAACAACAACAAAATATCATAGTGTGTGTTACTTTCCGTCTGCTTTATGATAAAGTCAAATGTTAAGCTTGGTATGAAATTGGAATTGAACTTCATTTAATACAAGTTAGTACATATTTATATGTTAATAAGAAAAGTCAGGAATATGTGACCCGAATATATAACATCTGCTATCCACAACATAATGCATTCATGCGGATGTAAGCATGTAGTGCGTCGTACGTCTCCATGTCAACGATACGAGTAAAGGGAATCAATGGAGTTTCTTGTCGTGAATATCTTTTGAGAATGTTTATTTCCGCCAAACCACATAAAAGTCTGCGTGGGCAGATCACGTTGGATTGCTTGCATCAGATTTACGCACAAGCAAGATTGCATCATATCGTTCGCTATCTATATATAGCCTTCCGATGACTAGCCAATCATCGCACGCGTTTCTTACGCATAGCGTTGCGCATCCAAATAACGCCGTGTGCCATTCGCTGTAGGGTACGTCACAATAGAATAGTATGCATTATTCATGATAAACAAACCGGTGAATGTGTCAAGCACGAGTGAGCTGCCTCATGCATGCATTATATTCGTGAATCACAACAAACACAACGTAAACTGATCAGCTTCACATACTGCAGTATTCAACACAAGGCGGGCACATCCTTTCCAAAGGACAACACATTTTTATCATCAATTCAAGTCATCAATAACTATCATCTGAACTAATTTTCCAGGCCATTTTGACGGAGAATCTGGTGGAAATCGGACGGGAACATGGCACCGCAGACATCAGACAGTGACAATATTGTATCAGCGGAGGAGATGATGGCACAAGATTGTGTATGGATCTTCGGCTATGGCTCCCTGATATGGCATCCCAACTTTGAATACACGGAGAAAAAGATTGGCTATGTAAAAGGCTATGCGACTAGATTCTGGCAAGGCAGTATATCACATCGTGGCACGCCTGATAGGGTATGTACATGTATTAAATTTTCAATTCCTTTCGCTTGAATACTTGCAGATCTCTCTTGCAAAATTGTCAAAGTGATCGATGGAGAAAAAGGAGAAAGAAAAAAAAATCATCTCACAAGACAATATAATCTAAACACATTACTACTGTAACTCATGTAAGTGTATTCATGCAATATGCCACATTGTACCAAAGGAAAGTGTATCATCATTTAATGTCACACAATCCTTGATCTTATTTCACAAAATAACACACAAAAGTATCATGTAAATTGAGGTTTAATTGGTAGTTTTGATGGAGAGGTGTTTTTATGCATGGGCAGGCAGTCATGGCCATGTCACACAATGAACCATTGTGAATCTCTGCTATAAGTATAAAGTTTAAAGCAGATTTCTTTGACATGCAACGTGGCCTCACCACTGTGTAAGGTCCAGTGAGTTCATGATGAACATGAATGATTGTGAATCTGTTTTATTCCAGTAGTTCATTGAAAAGACATGCATCGTAGTCATGATACAGGATACAGTCAGGGAGTTGTCCATTCCAACTCCCTGATACAGTCTAGTGCATGCTGGACTAGTACATGAATAAGATTATCTAGGATTATGAGTAATACTTTAGGTGCATGAAACCCCACACATCCCCTCATGAACCCATCTTGAACCTGTGCTATCTGAAAACCACAAAATGGTGGTTAGAGACACCATAGGGGAGGAATGTTATCTTGAAGATTTTGTCATGCCTATGAGTATGACATCATGGAAAGACAAAAAAAGATGTTCAAGTAAATATAGAGAGAATACAGTGAGTCATTCAGACTGAACATATATTACGGTGACATTAATATCATAATCTTGGTTTCCTGTTAAGGATTACATGGCTGGAACGATATCAATGTCATATCTCCTTATCATTTCTGATAATGGCGGTCACAGAGTTAAACAAAACATGTAGTTAACATTGTCTGATTGTCATGTCATAAGATATGGCAGACAATGGAATCATGTCAAACTATATTCAAATAGATTTATAATTGAGAAATTTGCCTTTGGATTTGCAGTGTTGATTAAGAATATATAATGAGGTTGTATATATAGTACTTCATATTGTTTGTATACTATATAATTTCCATAATTAATATTTTGTCATTACCCTTGATTGAAATACTTTTTAATCAGTGTCTGAGCAAGCCCTACAATGTAAATAAGGAATATTTTTCCTTTGGTATTATTGGATTTTTTCTGCTAGGTTTGATTACTATAAACTTCTTTCTTTTTCTTTCTCTTTTTGTTACAGCCTGGGAGAGTTGCAACAATGGTTGAACAAAAAGAGGTATGTACAAATTTCATAATGACTGGAGGAATGAGACAATCTTTCAGGAAGATTTTTTTTCTTCTTCAGATGATAACCATCATGCAATCAACATAATCAGATCTAAGATTCATTGTCTAGTATCTTAAAAACATGTTTACAAAGAAAGAGACAAGATTCTTGCTAATAAAGTCATATTTAATACAATGCACAGCATACATAATAAACTAGCATGAGCTTATGAGCAGAAACACCAAGAAAACGAAAAGCTTGTCAAACAAATTTAAAACGAAATCACCAGCAATAACTAAGTTGAAATTTGCTTCAATCAACTTTTTTTTCTTTCTTCAATCTTATTGAGAAGCGGCTAACATTGAGATTATTGATTGTTCTACCCCTCAACCTTCCATGGTTAACTGAAATTAATTGATCAGCTAGTATTGATTGGCCGATAATCCCTAAACTTGGTGTGCACTATTGGGACTGTGAATAGGGTTAGTAAGATCTGAGGGTCAAACAAATATACTTCCTAGAAGCATCATGTAAAGGCAATCACTTTAATAATTAATTACTTAACATTGCGTATATATTACTTTTTTTGTTCAACCTGGCAATATCAAATACTAGCAAATATTTTGGGCTTGAATGATGACAGTATTCATCCAACATGCACGAAAGGAGATAGAAAAAAAAGGAAGGGTATGTCTTATCCCCAGTTTTTCTAGCACACTTTCCAAATTGTACACTCCTGTTAAAGGAAACAAAGAAATGAAGGGTTGCTTAACTTCATCAAATAATGCCCTCTCCTTGTAATTGTAGATATCTTGTTGCCAACAAAGAAATTGAAGTCGAAGGAGGATGCAAATAACTCAGTGTTGTCATTTTTAGGTAAGGCACACATCAAGATATCATAGGGTGATACCATGCAGGAATACATGAGAGAGAAAATGATACACGCTCCTAGCATGCCATACAAGTTTCTCTCAATTGATATTGACATGCCAAGTGTTAAATATGACTTAACATGTGACCTTTGCAAATTTCCAGTCGTCTGATGATTATAAAGTATTGAGCTTACCGTATAGGTCAGATATAGAATATAGGCCTACACAGCTGAGGGATGGTGTGTTATTTACTATTATGGCCAAGAAAGTCATAGGCCTACATAAATGATGTTGAGGCAGTGACAATATGACAATCCAGTGTGGATATGGCATGCAAGGAGTTTAGTTCTCTCTCAGGCACAACGTCTTCAACAGGGTCTGTATAATGCAGACTAGCCTGTCTCCAGTATTCTTTATTGATTGTAACTGGTATTAGATGCAAGACAGGAAGGCAGTATAAGAAAGAATAGTTTTAGAATACTCTATTAAAGGTTGATTGGAGGCATATGTGGGTTTAACTTGCAAATCATTAGAAAGTGTCATTGACAATTTCATATGGAAACGTATCACGTGATGAGGAAGGCATCTTTGCTTCTAGAGTAATGCCAGATGATACTTGATCATGCTCAATGGCTGACATCTCAAAGTCACTTTCATAAGTAAAATATAGTTTGACAACAGACTAGCCACATCTAATACTACAATATGTCTTTAGGACAACACTCACAGTGAAATTTGTGCAAAGCTTGCATTTTCCTAATTAATTCATTGATACATCGGCTATAAAAACCAGAGAGGAGACAAAAATCAATGTTCAGGAACTGACATTGATGGGTAACAATTACAATGGGCAAAGCTTCCTGTATGTCTTCTCTTTGGAAGGGTGGAGAAATATTGGATGAACCTGACAGTATGCAAAGCTTGCAATTTCTCAATGAATTAATTGTTATGTCAGCCATAAAAATAACCAGAGAGAAAACAGAAAACACGAGCCGACAATGATAAGTAACAATGGGCAAAGCTTCCTGTATGTCTTCTCTTCACATTCATCACAAAGAGGAAGTGAGATTGGATGAATTTGACATTAGAAGTATAACTTTCAAAAGTTTCCATCATACTTTATGATCATGGCCGTGCAGCATGATGGTGGATATAAAAAAACATGAGAAAATAATAATATGACATCACATATGAAAGTCATTTGAAGGACGTTGACAATGATAATATGACAATGTAAGGAAAACATTAGTTTTTCTTTTTATCCACCAAGGTCAATTGCTTGGGTTGGGTTTCCTTGGTAACATCCGTATATTATTCCTAATCTTCACTCCAGGATAGTATGTTGTGGATTCAAACAGATAATGAATTACAAAGGTACACATGCGATCACTATGAAGACAATAAAAGGTTGAATATTTAGTGTGCCGCTTTTTGTTGTTCAACCATGGATCAATCCATGTATTGTGTTTCCTTGGAAATAACAGATTTTTATGTACCTATTGTTGTGATTACAGAAATTAAATGGAAAATGAATTAGATTTATTAAAAGAATAAAACAAAATAAAAAAATGTGCTTCAGTTAGTGTTGACCAAGACTATTCATAATATTTTTAAGACATTTATATTAGGAATATGGTGCACCTATCAAAATCATGAAGTTGAAACATACTTCATTCTGTGCTCATAAAATTTTCCCCTTTTTTAAAGGCAGAATCAACTTTTCATTCTCACAATGCTTGTCGTTAAATAGTCTGTAGTGCAGACCCAAATTGTGTCCTGTTTGTAGCCTATAGTGAGGAGTTACCATATGGATGTATACTGGTATTACATAGCCTGGCCTAAGCAATGCATTTATCAGATTTTTTCTATTATGTTTGTGGTGAATATCTCATAAAAATCTTCCATGATTACAGGCAAAGCAACAAAAAAAATGAATGCAGCTTGACATGGTACTAAACCATCTCAGATCAACTCCTTGCTCAGATGAAAATCATATACACTCTCATTAGTGGAACCAGTAGGGTCCATAGTGGAACCATGGTGGAACAGATGTGACCTGATAGGTGAATGAGTGGGGCATGTCACAACTGGCTTTGTAAACAATGGTTCTTACGTCCACTCTGCGCTCCCTTGGAAAGTAGTAGGGGTTCATGTACATGTAGTAGAATGCTTCCACAACAATATTGCATCATGTCCATGGTTGCATCATGCTTTTTGGCAGCCATGTTGTTGACTTGAAATCTCGAATTTGAGTAAAGAATGTTTCTGAGTGTTATATCCTATATATGATTCTTGTTCTTCACAATGTCATTGGCATTGCCAATGTTTTGAGTAATGCTGAATGCTTGACATAAACAACAATTTACACATTAGGTCTAAACACAATACAATATAATGTTCATATTACGGGACATTCATTGCAACATAACAAAGAAGTAAACACATATGACCTTGTGTAGTATCTACATAACAAAATAGTTTTTAAAAATCATGTGATTCTTGTTTAGTTTATACATTACAAAATATTTGTGTATGCACATGGATAGCCTACATATATACAATGGATGAGAAGAAATAAAATTGTTGAATGTTCACAAGAGCATAAGAATACAAGCTAAGAATTGTTCCATTGTAGGAGCATCTAGAATTTGTGGAAATCCATTCTATTTTCTAATAGCCTGAATACAATTTTGTATTTCTTGTAGCCAAGTGTATCAATTCATATGTTAGCCAAAGTGAGTATATATTAGAGCAAGCAGGGTATTAGCTCATATACTTCTGGTTCTGAACAGATGACATTATAATTCGTAGCCTTAAAATCTATTCTTCTTTCTTTAAAGACCCTCTAAAGTGTTGGGAGCCTAAAATTCGCCAAAAATTTGATGGCAAAATTTCACTTAAATTGTATTATAATGTGAAAGAGGATGTCATTTAAGACAACTTTCTGCAAAGATTTTCCCCCAAAAAATGCGTGTCTGTTGTACGCAGAAAAGCCAAGTTTTGTATTCTTTCATCAATATTTGACTTCAAACACATTTGTTTTGAAAATCCTTGCAGAAATGTGTCTTAAATGACATCCTCTTTCACATTATGATACAATTTAAGTGAAATTTTGCCATCAAATTGTTGGAGATCCCAATACTTTAGAGGGGCTTTAAAACCAGCAGTAATCTTCAAATATAAAATTAAAAAAAACTAAAAGATCAGTAATCAACAATTTCCTTCAAAAGATAAAAGATTGTGAAATCATGATGATATATATATCAATATCATATTCTTTTGTTTATGTTTGTGTGTGCAGGGTCAAGCATGGGGTGTAGTGTTCAAGTTAGAAGGCAGTGAGCAGATCACCAAGGCCTTTCTTCATCTTAACATGCGGGAGTGTCTTCTAGGCTGTTACCGGGTCCAACAGGTTACCTTCAACATCGTCGGTGACAAGGACAAATCCATGGTGCAAGCGATCGCCTTCCGAGCCACGCCCGACAACGAGCTCTTTGTGGGACCAGACTCGGTTGAGGCTGCGGCAAGGATCGTTGCTTCTTCGTGGGGTAGGACCGGACACAACGCAGAGTACTTGTTCCGTCTTGTTGATTTCATGCATAAGACGGTCCCTGATGCAGAGGATCGGTACTTATTTGAACTAGAGAAGCTCACCCAGAAGCATCTGAACTGTGATTGTTCATCAAACACCAGTATAGGTCATCAAGGGTCAAAGGTCATTGCACATAGAACCATTAGGTCAGACCAACGACAGTATTATCACAAGTGTTATCTTCATGTCTTGCCATCTTCATTTGATCAAAGAGTTCATTAAGGAATCTTGTCTTTTCTCTTTGTGACGTTTGTGATTTTAAACTTTAGAAATATATAAAGAAATAAATGAAATATTGAAGGGAGCTTCCTTGTCCACTTTTAAAATACTTGATTATTAATTATGTAGGCCTATTCAACTTGCCAAGTAAGACATACATTATTTAAAAAATAGGTATGGTTAAACATTATTTGGGGTGGTCAGGGTAACAGGGTTACTAACATTTCCAAGTGTTGTCGGGAATTGTAGGGGTAGGAATAGGCCTTGTTTCAGTTGTGTGATCATCAAGTGTTACCCTTTGTTCTTTTTTAACCACGAACGTGACTTTGTAAATAAACAATGTAAATAGTGATGAAACAACTCATATTATTTTGCTAACCCATTGACCACCCATTGACTGTTCATCCCTATATAGACTAAATACAGATTAATGAGATATTCCTGTATTTATATCTATATCATTTTAAACTTCACAATCAGTATTTGTAGTCTACTAATACAGGCATTATTCTGGCAAATTGATGCTAAGTTGCCATCAGTTGTAAGTTCTTTGGTCTAAAATTCATGTTATACAAAAGTAAAACTTAGTTATCAGGCAAACTTCCTTTGTTAAACTTGATTTTAAACAAAAGCTTAAGCCCAACATCAGGTTTAAATTTGAGGAGCATAATTATGGGCCTTTGTGTCTAATTGATTGGAGGGCCTATGGAAATTTAGTCTAAAAATCATTCAGTTCAGGCATTTTTTTTAAATGTTGGTACCGATTACAAGGTTGTGCAGTAAATCAATATGGGTCCCTTAATAGAGAGCAGGCAAAACATTGATACAAAAGCAAAACAGAATAATATATATATTTTTTGTAAATAATAAAATGATAGAAATAATGAATTGTAAATGGAAGATGCCACCAATAATCTATCAAGTATGAAATATGAAGTTACTGTTTGCTATTCACCTTTTTCATGTGTGTGCTAACTAATATTACTTGGATGAACATACATCAAATATATTTTTTATCTTGATGGGAGATCATATTGTTATGGCATTCCAAAATACTATATAGTCGGCCCTGTGTGTGAAGAATTTATCAGGAAGCTGAATGTGATATGTTTTATTTGGCAATATGCTACAGTAAGATCTCCTGAATAGATTAAAATCATGTTAATGATCCTGTGAAAATTGCTCTTAATTTGAATTTATAGAATTTTCTTACATTTACTTCTTGTTATATCGATTTAAAAGAATATAAAATGAAGTATTGAATATTAGTACATGTATTATCCATATATCTTTTAAAGAACCATACTAACTACCATTACTATAGGGATATCAAGACTAACATCACTAAACCTAACAAATATAATGTAAGAATTATTTAGAGTATATAACTAACAAGAGAAATGTAGATAACTGAAATAATAACAATCGCTGAAGAAAACCAAGAAAAGGAGAAGCAGAGGGTGCAAGCATATACAATTCTTAAATCTGTTAAGGACTGACTGTTAACAGAACTACCAGTTTATTACAAATCATGATATTTTAAAGTGTACCAATCACCATAAAATATTTTGTTTCATATTTTAATAGTTCTATGTTGTAATACCATATTTCTAAATATTACATCTGTAAATATATTTTGCAATTTAAAACACACTCTCAATTAAAAAAAACAGTGACTAGTGAGTAGACTACTTGACGCACCTGTACATAAATAATAAAAAAAGTTTTAAAATCCAATTTATCCAAATCTGTACATTCAAAAAAGTAATTCTAATTTGAAAGGAAAAAAATCCTAACAGAAAAGGCGTAAATATTCACTCCTGAATGATAAATGCCTATAAACCAAAACAACAACAACACGCTTGCCTTAAAATAAGGCCCACATTGTAAGGAAAGTGGGACTAGGGTTCTGTGTATTCAGTTTTATGCTATGTTTGTTTTGTTCATACTCCTCATCTGTTAGTCAATAGAAAGCTACTTTAAATTTTTGAGGTTGATTTTTATACATTCTAGCTGATAATAATAATGATTTTTTAAATTTTTGTATGTAATTAGAACACTTTAAGAAGATGGAAAACTTATAGAAAAGGAGGGGTATCTAGCAAGCAAGCAAGCATGAAGAAAAGAGGGAAAAGAAAGTTTCAGTAGTAATATCTGAATTTTTTCAAGAGGATACAATCAATGTTATATGAAAGTTTAAAATTTGTTGACGTTACTGGCCGGACCTTTAAAGATTATAGTTTAAGCAAATCATAGAAACATATATACCACTTACCGTAACACTGCCATGTAATGGAAACTATTTAAATTGTTGTTTTATTAAAATTGATATTAATACATGTAGATGAGCATGTAGATGAGATGAGCCATAAATTGTTACAAATTACATGCCTTTTTGTTTTTATGTTTTCTATTATTTTCATTGTTAGATGAATTCTCCTTTAAAAAAATTGATGCCATATGAAACTGCAATTCCTTGTGAGAAAATAGCTCTGATTTCCTTAATCATGATATAAACATTTGAATTCTTTATTGGATATTAATAACATCAGACTGTCAGATTTTATTCATTTTAGTTGGAAGTTGCAAGATTATAAATGTTGGCAAAGCGGTTATGTCCTGAAGTCAAGTCAGGGGTACATGTTAGAACAATGTCCCAGGCAGAATGCAATATGAATGGGCTTCCATTTTCCTTCACTTTTGTAATTCTTTCAAATATTTTACACTGTGAATTAAGCTATATACAGTAAGCATCTGTAACAGAATCCCCTTTTTTCTGACTTTTGTGACTCCATAACTTACTTATTTTCAATTTGGCATCCTATTATGTTAACATTGACGAACAATGTGACCGTATCTGCGCTTTGTTCATCCAGTTTGGATGTGGGGTGTTATTGTATATACATGAGACTATTTTATTGCATCAATACAATCTATATATATTTGACTGAATTGTGTGCATCTATATTTTGTGGATAAAGATGTAAATGTTTGTAAGATGATGGTGCTGGGGGGGGGTGGGGTGAGAGGAAAGGAAATTGAAAAATAAACCCTATAATTGGATAGGAGCAGGGTGTATCCACAATCCACATAGATTCTATGATATGACATAATTGGATCTATGGAAAAATTCAATTTCATAAAGAAAGTATGTGGTTAATTTCATTATGGATGGAAAGAGATGGGGGGGGGGCAAAATAAGTAGAAATGGAAGAGTCAAGATGTAAGAGTGTAAGAGACAGATACAGTGTGTGAGAGAGAAATGGAAAGTGAGATGGAAGGAAGTGAAAGAAGCAACATAATAGATAGATAGATGAAAGAGAGAGAGAGAGAGAGAGAGAGAGAGAGAGTGGGTAATACACTCAGAAAAAATGGAAACTCTTTAATCTTCAGAATTTTCATATAAATCATCAATTGCTCAACAATGAAAACAAAATAATGAGAAACAATTAGTTTCTCTTGTGATTTTTTTTCATTGTTTTGACTCTACATGATGGAAATGCTCATGAACATTTAAATTGCCAGATGCCCACGTTTTATAAATTTCTTTCAGAGACTCATTCATTGTTAAATGGCTATGTTCTCTCATGCATGAATGGTATGATTCCAATTGCATATCATCTCAAAGAGGAATAATTTATGTTTATTTTGGTATATGAAAGATAAGTTTATATTAAACATATATTTGAATATCTTAATTATAAATAGTTTCCACTTTCTTTTTTTGCTAAGTGTGCATAGAAAACCAGCCATCTCCTAGTTAGGGTGGGGTTTAAGATGATGGCCTATGAATTATGTATAGAAGATAGCCGGCAGTGACTGCTTTGACCTACTTAGCTGTCTTACCTCTTCATGGGTAGGAGTATACTGGTCATAATGATGTTAATTTTCATGCACCATTTCACCCCATCAATCAGTCCAATCTAATATCATTATGCGCTGTCTTCCTTCCTTAATGGAAGCATGAAGCATTTCAGGTCTTCCATCCATATCTCCTCTTTATATCTATTCATCTTCCCCCATCTCTCCCTTTCTCTTTACCTCTATCCCTATATTTATTTTCCATCTCTCTCCATTTATCTTTTTATCTTTCCTTTTTTTATATCTCTCTACCTCCCCTCTTCATCTATGTTCATGCTCCACATCTATTTTTATCTTTCTCTTTCTCTCTCTCTGTCTCTCTCCACCCCTTCTCCATTCATCTTTCTTGTCTCTTTCTCCTTATCATCCTCACCTTCTCCAACCCTTCATCTTACCCTTATCCCTTCCTACCACACTCTCTGTTCAGTAAATGTTCTACCAGTCTCCTTGTTTATCATCTTTATCAATCTCAATCTTTCTCTTTATCCCTCTCTCATTCTCTTTCTCTCTACCCCTCTCTCTCTCTCTCTCTCTTGTTGAATTATTTTACTCATTGTATATAACATTATTCATGTCATACTAAAATTATCATTATGTTTCAGTGATTAATAATGACAAAAAAAGTAATTTAAGAAACATGCATGACATAATGACAAATGAGTACAAAAGAGAAGAAATATTAAGATACAAAAAAAAAAAAAAAATCAGATAATATATTTTCATTTATTATATAATAACTCTGAAGTTTAAAACATGCTACCATTATATTATTATATATATAAATAATCAATCGGAGTATAATTAAAAGCCTGAGGGTTGGCAAGCTGACAATCTTTGTACAGTGCAAACAAAAAGGTTTTAGATAAACAATAGATTTAGATTTTGAAATGTCATAAGTATTTAGATCAGTGTGATTTCAACTTGGTGCCTGACACTGATCGATGACAATGTTTGAATTGATTCAATGAAACAAAGTATTTCTCGCAATGATAAAGAATGGACAGGATTCCAAAATATTTGACATATGGAGGATGATTCTCTCGTAAACCTTACATTTTTTGTCAGGGCAATAACCATTTCATGAATGAGTGATTTAATGAGGAAGGATTCTCTTTAGATCATTACATTGCCAAGAGCAATGTATTATGAATGAAACACAAATAGCCTAGCAGGGGACGTTGACAGCCTGAGAGAGAGAGAGATGTATGGGATATTAAAATATGAGAGATAGACAGCAGTAAAAAAAGGGAGGGAAATTCATAAATAGGTAGGGATGTACATTGGTAGAGAGAGAGAGAGAGAGAGAGAGAGAGAGAGAGAGAGAGAAAGGGAGAGAGGGTGAGAGATATGGGGAGAGGTAGAGAGAGAGAGAGAGAGAGGGAGGAGGGAGGGGGTGTAGAGGGAGGGAGCAAGAGGGAGAGGGAGAGGGATAAAAAGATGGTAAGGGGAATAGGTGAAGAGACAGAGCAAGAGTGGGAAAGCATACAAGATAGAGAGATACCAGGGGGGTAGGGGAGAAAATAAGGGAGAGAGCTACGGAGGGAGGGAGGAGGAACTGAGGGAGGGAGAGAGGGAGAGGGAGAGAGAGAGAGAGAGAGAGAGGGAGGGAGAGAGAGAGATACAGTCAGTCAGACAGACAGACAGACAGACATACAAATGATCAGGTCGGGGTCTCCTGATTTTCAAGGTCCTCAGGCGATATCTTTCAATCAAGGATACTAATTGAAATGTCAACATTTATGACTTCAGACTCATCCAGAACTAACATCAATCATCTTCATCTCTTCTCATAAGCACAAAAGAATCATCATGAAGATCAAGTTCAGATGTGGGGGCCAACACCTTGCATTATACCTGCAATCTAAGCAACAGCAACATCCAGTAAGCCTATTATAGGCTATACAGTCTGAGGTGCATTGGATTATTAATACACAACACTCTGGTCTTTGAGCCGGCTTTGCTGCTCTTCCAGCAATCGTATTGAAACACTATTATATGGGTTATGTATAACATCCACAAAAAAGAAGAAGTATCAAGCAACGTGGATAGAAATTTTAATAAGAAAAAGAAAAATTCAAATTATGAACCAACAACTGTGAACTATCTAACAATATATATATATATATTCAAATTCTAATCATTTCAATAAACTTCTAAAAAAATAGACAAAATACTCTTTCCTTATGTAATTTTATGAATGTAGGATTCATGTGCAAGAAAATGCAATGTATATATAACAAGTGGAGCACATATAATCTACAATGTAGTTGTCAGTTTCTTACAGCACAAGACTCATAATGGAGAATGATGAAAAATATGAAATAAGTTTTATTCATATGTTTAAACACAAGAATAACTTTATACTACGTTATCAAATCAATTAGTGGCTATTATTACTAATGAAGTTACTTCTGTTATCTATATAACACACACACATATGAAATGAAGGCTATTACTGAAACTAACCAGTCTTGTTTAAACTGGATTGTAAGTCATTTTCAAAAACATTGAAATTAATTTCTACAATACAACAGGAAAATATAATATCAAATCAACTGAAAAGATGATTAGTACTACAAAATCGGAGAATAGCGTTGAAGAGAGACATAACTTAAGCTTCAGAATCTGAGACAAAGTTACCAGATCCCTTTAAGAAGCCAATATACAAATTATAAAAAAAACCCAATAAAACAAAACAGTTCAACAATCATGTCTTGATGTACTTTTTTGTATTAATTAATACTCTATACAGAAACAAGAAAACCCAGATGATTTGTTTAAAATGAATAGTCTGTAAGTATCATTTTTAATTCTCCTTAAAGAGAAAATGTCAAAATATATAACAATAATAAGAATATCTGTTTTTACTTTGCATACCTTTTAAAAGGTCTCAATGTGCTTAGCAAAATGTGAAAAAGAGAAATTCAATTAGGTAAAATAAAAGCTCTAGCTAAACTAAAAGGAATACACATGACTCATGTAATTATTACACATCCATTTGAAAAAAATTAATTCTGATATTTTCAAATATACAAGAAACAAGTCTGTTTATGAAATTTTGATTTAAATTGAGTAAATGAACACAGTAACCATGGTAACATGAATGTAATATGTAATGTATGCCATGCTAAATTAAACAGGAGAAGTGAACAGAGAGGTAGAGAGAGAGAGAGAGAGAGAGAGAGAGAGAACTAGGAAATGAAAAAACATGAAGGAAAATTGCTGAATATTTCCATGTACTGTATGCATCTCTGCACCGTGGCGGTTACTTTGATCTCCAAACGATTTCTTTTTATGCCTTTGCAGAAAATGGCTTCTGCACTCGTCGCCGGCTGATAAGAGAGCATTTAATCTCTTGACGATATTGAATATTATATTGACTTGATTTCTGTGTGTTTCATTGCCCTGGTGATGGCAGGCAGATTTTGATGTTTAATGGGGTAAGTAAGTGTGGATCAGCGGTACCCTTTGTGACACTGCTTCAAGAGTAAGGTGGCTAGTGAGATATATGAATGGAAAATAACCAGGGGAAGCTCTGATGGCTGGCCAGGCCAGCCCGACTGACAGGGTTGTTGTTAGAGAGTGGCAAATGCAGCACAGGAAACATTAGTAGCAGGCAAATGGGTTAGGGGAGGCATATGAGAAACAGACAGACAGACAGACAGACCAACAGACGGATAGAAAATGAGACTAAAAGTGACATGGTGAGAGATACAGGTTGAAAAGCAGTTTTAAAGGTACTGGTTATTGCTCATTATGACCTGATATTTTGAGAAAAAAAGTGTGGGCCAAATTAATCATCCAAACAACATAAGACAATTTTTCAAGTAATCCTTGTTTATGTTTAGCTTGAATTGGGAGGGTTGATCATTGAGGAAAGCTACTGACGCTATATCATAAGCAAGAAAATTGGGCTTCTTAGAAAAAGCTGAAAGCAGATTTGAAACATACAGGAAAGGACGTCTGTGAACATTGAACACAGAAATGTAGACTGTGTTTGAAAAAGATTTATAATATAAAAAATTAAAATAAATGTCACAGACCATAAAACAGAAAGGATAAGACGGACAGTGAGAAAAAAAACACGAAGTTATGGTTACTTAATACACAGAGTTACACATGATAAAAGAAGAGAGTATGAAAGGAAGGGAGAGAGGGAGTAAAAGAGTGAGAGAGTGAGAGAGAGAGAGTGTGTGAGAGAGAGAGAGAGAGAGAGAGAGAGGGTAGAAGAGGTATAAATGGTAGTAAATGGTTTATACTAAAGTATACAAATGTGTGAAATTTGATTCAGAAGAGTGATGACAGCAAGATAAAGAGACACAAAAATATAAATAAAGGGAAAGGAGAAAAGAAGTGATTTAGGATGCTTAATACTTCTACTTTATACCATCAGCGGTACAGAGTTCCGACATTTACCATAATAAAGTGATCCACTCATGTCTTATTATTGTGTTCAAAGTGTAGAAGGAGGTACATCTCATATAACTGTAAATTATTACTCTCAGAAAACAAATTAATCATGTTTTATCCGCTCTCACCCTTACCATATCTTTGCAATTAGTGCTAGCAACAGGACCGGTCTCTGAAATGCTTAATTGGGTCCCTCTATGATTTATGAGGGCATTAGTAACACCGTGGCAGGAAATTGAAACCCAACCATCTAGGGATTTGAACAGAATTATTAGCAGCAGAAGGAAATACCCTGATGAGCTTTCTTTCATATACTGGTTATGGATACTATAGGTATTTCAATGTTTGGTATATCATACGAAACTCAATTACATTGTTTTGGGCCTGAATGTAGGCCTTAATTTAACTACACATTCTGGATAATCATTATTTTGTTATTATTTGCAAAACATAGCCAAAAGTGATTCCTTTTTAATCGGGCTAATCCAATACTCTCTTACACCACCAAACAGTCAGCTCATTTTCTATAATTAACTTGTTGCATATAAAACCTGTGGGGAGCACATCATAGACAATGTGTTTAATCAACTAATATGAAACTTTAGTACAGAACATAAATTATGTAATATCACTCACTTGAACTGATGACATAGAAATGACATCATTATTAGATGTGAACACAGCAGCAATACACATGTGTATGAACTGCTTGAACTAAGTATCCATCGTGTACATGTAAACCTGCAAAGAGCAAAAAGAAGAGAGCAAGAGAGAAAGAAAGACAAATTATAGAGAGAGAAGGTTGAGAGAGAGAGAGAGAGAGAGAGGGGGGGCAAGGGGAAGAGAGAGAGAGAGAGAGAGAGAGAGGGAGAGAGATTGAGATTTAATGTAAACAGTAGTATACACAAAAGTTAAATATCATTTAAGTTCAAGAAAGAAGTATAGGTATGTAGTGCCCTTATATACACACAGACCCCAAAATATGACATGTAAATAGGGCCTGATTGATGCTCACAGACCCCAACATTTTGCTCAGCAAGCCTCTGATTGATAATACTGGTGTTACAACTAACAACTTTAAACTACATGTACCTGAATCTCTTGGTAAAGTAAATGTGATGATTAAACAATGTTGGTGTAAAACTGTAATCACTACATAATAACAGTTCTAGTTTGAAAAAAAAATCAACTTCTAAAAACAATATACAAGGTTCACAGGGACATAAAGAGAAATAGGGGTGGTGTGCCCTTCTCTGACAAAACCTGGCAGAATTCTCCTTAGTAGAAAACGCTTGGGTTGCTAGGTGAAAGAACCCATATTATCCATCAAGATTTGCATGACAAACACAATTTTACCCCCAGGTAAGGCTTCAACACTAAATCAATAGCAATCTAATGAAACCTAATTAAGCTAATGCCAAGCTGTATGACAGGGAGAGGGAGAAAGTGACACAGAGAGAGAGTGAGTAAGCCAGAGAGAAAGAGAGTGAGACAGTGTTAGAAACAGAACCCAAGAGAGATAGAATGAGAGAGGAGAGAAGGCAGACAGAGAGAGAGAGAGAGAGAGAGAGAGAGAGAGAGGAGAGAGAGGGAGGGGTGGGGGAAGGGAGAGATAGTAAGAATGAAATAACAGATATATTTTGACACTGGGATGTAATACAAATAAAATTTCATTTAATCTGTAAGGAATTTACAGATAACTTCTTAAAACTGAAAGTCAACCTAAACACTGACTTTGTACAAAAAATAAATTCATGATTGCATCCCGGTAATTTGCTATATGATTACATAATAAACAAGCACCATTACAGAATATACTGTCATAAACTTATGATTACATAATATGCCACTTTATCTAACATTTCAAAGATTTAAGAGGGAATAATGAAGTTCAAAGATATAGTACAAGGAAAAACTGAAAATTCCAAATTTCAACAACAGATGGCAGCATGTATACACGACCAATAGAACTTTTATTACATCTTGTATATGAACCTAAAGGGAGGTGAGTGAGAAAAGAGAAAAGCTTCCCACCTACTGCTAACATTTACACGAGTGCTTAATTATGCAAACCTTGCTTTTAACATCATATCAAAATTTTTCCATCCATCCAAGCAATTATGATAATGAGCATGTTTGTTCTACACAGGGTCAGACACATTTCTTTATTGATTGAACAAACAGACATTTCAACCAATCATTTATGCAAATTAGCATGAAAATAGCCAGTCAACTTATTCTGCAAATCAATATACATCAACCTGTCTCTCTACGCACGCAATAACTTGTCTGTTTGCAAATGGAATAGAAGATGTGTCTGCAGAAGGCAGTTACTTACATTGTTTGTACATGAATTTTACATGATTTGAAACTTGCTTTTGTAAGAACAATGTATATTTCCTTCATGATTTAAATCTACATATGTTATGATATCATGTTTGTTAAGCAAAAAAGTGAGTATTTATCCGTTTTGTTAAAATCTACATTAATAATGACATTGGTAAACAGAATATCTCTTCAGGTGAATGGTATATGTGTATATAAAAAAACAACAATTAATTCATATTGTTCAGCACAAATTCAGCATTTTCTATTTAAGAATTACTCTTCAAATAAAAAAAAGGAAATAGAAAGAGATGGAGACGAGTTTAAAAAAGAACCTGACAAGTAAGGCTGAGTTGCTTGTTTCTAATTAATGAATTACAAGACCAAAACCTGAGGCACAATCCAAAAATACAAAACCCATTCTTTGAAAGGCAGTTACAAAAGACAGTTTACTCTATCTAAGCTCACAGTTATATGGTAGCATTGATATCTTATCATCACAGTCAGTAGGACAAGCTTTACAAAGGATTTCTCTTTGACCATGATTAGAGTTGTCATGAACGGGATGGAAAGTTTAGCCCTGGGACAGAGAGTGTTTGTGTATGTCAGGAGAGTAGTCCGGACAAGGGGCGATGAGTGGACGTAGATGAGATTTGATCATTACGCTGCACACCTGCAAACTAACTGACAACTCTTGCCCCCTGAACAAGGTGTTGATAAATACAGTCTGATTCAACAAATTTTCTTTACCTGCTTAAGGCTACATGTCAAGGGCAACGCCTAAAGCCTATATCTTTCGACAAAACTTACTTACAACAACTTTGCTCAAATTTAGCTTCTGTTCAAGCCTTGACTTAATTACGATTGAAAGTTGGTCTGTAATGATAAAAACTTAGAAAGTCAGTAGATTCTTCAATATATTTTATGTTCAAATTTCTGAATATTAAGTAACAAAAGCAATGTTTTAACATGAGTTTTGAACCAAGCCTAGCATCAGTCAAGATTGAAAATATAATTGTAAGTTCAATAAACTCAACAAAAGGTACTCTGCTTCTGGTCATTTTTTAATTATCTTATTACACAAACAGGTCACTGATTAATATTTGATTCAGATAGGCAAATGTACATATCTGTGAATAACTTTGAAACACATTCCAGTTAAGACTATGTCCCATCAAGTTATTGGTGCTGGTTGCAGTACATGTACATGAGCATACTAATAAGCTCACATCTACATTAGATAACACCCATAACAAAACAAACTCAAAACAAGTAAAGAAAGAGAGAGAGAGAGAGAGAAAAAGAGAGAGAGTGAGAGAGAAAGAGAGAGAGAGAGAGAGAGAGAAAAAAAAGAGAGAAAGAGGGAGAGAGAGAGAGAGAGAGAGATAGATGAAATGTAAAGAGGGGAGAAGAAAGAGAGAAAGAAGGGAAGACAAATTAAAAATAATGTGCATTAAAAATTATCATGTATCACCTTATCATCACATTCTAGAAATATTTGGTGTATGTTGATACTGTCTGGCAGAAATAGAGATTATACAATGCATGAAAGGTCCAAATTACTTCTAATATTCTCTCTTTGGTTGTCCAGTGAAAATGTATCGAATAAAATATGGTCTCATCACATTCATAGGGGATATAGGTAAGCAAAGAGTGAGATTAGCAGGGTACATTTCAGCAATGGTGGAGGTTGTGTGAGTTCTCTTTACATAGCACAAGGTTGATTGCCCCTCCATGCTGCCTAACACTGAGTCATAGAAATGGGGGAGGGGATCAAGGTTGAATCAATCCACCACAGAAAAAAAATGTTTTTCATTCCCTATCAATCTGTATGAAGATAATATCATATCCGACTTTACTACATTATATACAAAAGAACAGCATGAATATTAAAAAACAATGATATTATGTGATGAGTAACCCAAATGTGCAACTTGAAATGTAATTCAAGGTTATCTTTAAAATGTTTTCAACAGGATCAATAAATTGATATCTATACAGTTGCTAATAGTAGAATTAGTAATGATATGTAGAGATTCCAATCCCTGTATTTTCTCCCTTAGATTTATAGATCATCAACAGCAGATTCCATCAACTTATACAATGTTCAATTTTTGTAAATTTTACTTTACAACGACCTCTTACATAATCCAATCATATTTCAAGAGGTAATACAAAACTGCATTCAGATTCTCCAGATGACATATATCTTAAAATTTAATTAAAATTAAATGGATTAATGGAATTCTATATGGCTCTTCGCACAATGAAAAATAATATGAAAGAGATGGAGAGGCAATCAAAAGGCAATCAAGAAAAGAAAAGAAAGACATTTGTCATAATTAATGAAAACTAGAGAGAATCTTTACTTGTGACTGAATGAAAAGGAGGGCGACAGAATGGAGTCATGAGGTCAAAACAAATGCATTTAAGGGATCAATAACTATGACATGTTAATGTTGTTGTGTAGGATGAGTGTGATTTTTTTTTTTGGGGGGGGGGATGATTTTGCCCCTATGAAGGTGGGGGAACGTTTCCTGCCCCATCCCCTCTCAGTAATCCTTAGGTTGATACCGTAATGTACAATTTCTTTGCCAAACTTGCTGAGCAGTGAAGAATAAAACATAGTTTACAAACTATGGATCATCCTTTCCCAGGTAGATGAGCTGACCCTATTCACTATTATGGGATACAGGTGAGTCAAAGTCAAGTCGAGGACAAATCTTGATGTCCCAGATATTATTCTACTTTCCAAGATGCTTCAATACACCCCAATCCAATTAAAGATGTGCAGGATAATGTCAAGGGCAGGTTGAACCAATGACACTCGCCTTTTACCTAGAAAAAGCATGGTACTCTCTCATCAAATTTCTCTTTCTGTTTCTCGACTATTTCTCTCGTTATCTTTTGTGTCTCCATCTTTATCTCTCTTCTATTATTTATCTCTCTCTTCCCTTCATCTCTCCTTGTCTCTCTGTTCGGATGTTGCGTCAGTCAGCCGACAAGCTTCACATTTCTGAGAAAGAGGAAGGCTGTTGACTCACATTGATATGTAACCACAGACATAACATATATACTCTGCTTTGACCGTTGGTTCAACCCAGATGGAATGGAAGCTATCATTGTGAGGTGTCATCAAAATCAAACTGCCGCGAAGAAACAAACAAACAAATACCGGTAGATGAATTTACTAATACTTACAACCATATTCACTGGGGAGTGCAGGACTGTAATAGAATCCACTGACTGGGGTAAAAAAACATGTATTCCTATTGACGAGTACATCAATGTATGATCAGAAAAGAGTTTCATAAAAGCTTATTTGCAAACAGAACACCTGAAAGGATGAAAATGATGGCAGTAAAACAATGTATTTACTTGAAGAAATGGTTTTTCTTGTTTACCGACATATAATCAAGCATGGAAAAGAGAGAGAGAGAGAAAGAGAGAAAGAGGGAGAGAGAGTGAGAAAGAGAGAAAGAGGGAGAGAGAGAGAGGAAGAGATAGGGAGAAAAAAAGAAAGAGAGAGAGAGAGAGAGAGATGCCTATTGAGGCCATCATTTCTGGGGCAGTGTCCATGACATAATATTTCTAATGGAGCAATTTATACGAGGTACTATGGTTACCAATTTACTAGCAAATTTATGACCCATAACTGCAATATTGACTATCATATGATGGCACTTATTGGGATTCCATGAGAGTCGACTTACTAATGAATGGATCATGTATAGTATCAGTCAGCAAATACAATACTCTATGAACAAGCAGTTATCAAAGCTGCGCAAAATTAGGTTTGTTTTTGTGCAGAGAGTTTGTGAAATCAATATACACAGACCTGTACATTTACTTTCATAAAAACCTTAAACAAGAAGAAGAAAAAAACAGACAAGAAAACAAAAGAATTTTCACCTAAACTGTAACAAACAATGAGAAAATAATAATTTTGGTCTTTAAAAAAGGACAAAAGAAACATGAAATTTGAAGAAAAATTATCCCTCTGCAACCTTTCATCCTGATGCACTCACATAAGAAGCATCACATAGTATGCCTATGTTTAATAGCTTAATGCAATCTGCTATATAAAATCTCTGTTATTCTATGTCATTCATCTGGGAGTATAGAGAAATGATACTGGGTAGCCTTGATGATTATTACCATCTTAACACCTCCAATTCAAAACCTCATCATTTTCCGAAGCTTTGACTCCCAAAACATAATGAAGCACAAATCTACATCCAAGAGGAGGTAAACCTTGGCATTGCAATATAAAC
Source organism: Mesocentrotus franciscanus (assembly GCA_037976565.1). Lineage (NCBI taxonomy): Eukaryota > Metazoa > Echinodermata > Echinoidea > Camarodonta > Strongylocentrotidae > Mesocentrotus > Mesocentrotus franciscanus. The sequence goes on along the minus strand of CP137669.1, from coordinate 7,721,563 downwards.
GGATATCTATACCCCTGACCGTCGAGTGACCCCTACCCTTTTTTCAATCTATTGCTTCATCTTGCTGGATTATATCATGAAGCTAAATAATAATTTGAAACATGACACCATGGCCGTTTTTAATTTTCCTGTCGTTGTCGTTGCTGCACGCAGATCTCTCTCGGCTAGCCACCAGAGGCCGGGCCTAGGCTGAAGGTAATTTATGTCAGGTCCCGCATCACGTCACAAAACCTCTTCTACCAATCAGCAATAATCATCAAATGTTAAAGTCCGATGCAAGATGTTTTATGCCCATATCTCTGTTTCATATTCATATCAACAATTAGGGATTGGATATTACTAAGTGATTTACAGCTATTACCATCCTTCTAAAGCAGTAAAAGATGTTTTGTAGCAACTAAAATATGATTTAAAAGCACTATTTAATTTTAATAAGCACAAATAGGTCAATTGAATAGTGCATGATTTAAAAGCACTATTTAATTTTAATAAGCACAAATAGGTCAATTGAATAGTGCATTAATACATCTCAAGCTGTGTAAAACTAAAAGCATATTGGAAATATTCGGCAAGAACTTTACCATTTTCTGTTATTGTTTAAGCATGTATATACAATTTGTTAATATCAAATTACTCTCTGTAAAAATGTTCTGGGGTTTTTGCTATAGTGCTTTTCCTAAACGCATTTGAAGAAATATATGGTAAAAATTGAATATAAATTTAATTTTTTGAGACAAATGTTCTACCATGTCTTTGTTTTTAGCAGTAATCTTGATGTCCCATTCATTTTTAATAAATATTTTGTCTTTCCACGATAAATTTGAATAAACAAATACAATTCAGATGATGAATATTAAAAACTGTATATGTGCTTACATTTGGAAGGATAATGAATATATATTAAAATCGTATTCAGTCTAAATTTCCTCTAGAATTTCTTTCAAATATACTGTTTCATAACATTACATGCATTTTTGTACACAATCTAAATGAGATAAAATTACAGGTGTTTTATGATAAATATAGTCGATAGAAAAACACATCGGTACTAAATAAATAAACATATAAATATCGTCAGTATAATGTCTGACAATTCTGTAATAACCAAATAATGCTTCCACTTTGATAGGTTTCCCCACCTGTGCCCCCTCTCTTTCTACGTTTGTGATATATCATCTCTTCGTGTGATCCAAAGCAATTAATGTTTTCATGATTCTATGTGTGCACTACTGCATGACACAGCAATATCCTTTTATCAGGATCCTTGAGATTATAAAAGGGTTCACATTATTAAGACTTTGACATGCATTGATGTTGCCTTGAGGTTAATCTTTTCATATTTCCTTCTCCAGTCAATGTATCTATGTATTGTTTGAAAAAAAGTTCATGACACCGCATCAGAAAGGAAGATGAGCGTTGAGGGGAAGGTGAAGTTGAAGTACGTGACTGGTTATTCGTGAATCGTAATAATGCCATGCGAGTCAAGGTGAGATAGGAAATGACGAGGCACTGAGGCTGATCAATAACCCAATGTCTTGTAATGAATACCGATATGGGATAAACGCAGGCTATAAAGATGGCTACCACTCCAAATTGTGTGGCTCGCAGGGTCGCCAACGATCTGTTTTTAATTAAGACTATCGGTAACGAATCCTGTAAACAAAATACAAGGGATATATTTTTTCCAGTTGGGGGCTGTTGTTTCACAAGTTCACAACCTTTAGGTACAACTTGAGTCCTTGGGGTAGTAAATTAATCAAAACAACAAAGCATATAGAATGGTCTAGAGGTCTAATATAGTTTTTAGTTAAGTGGTAGTAAGAAATAGACAACATTTTGAAAGTAAATAATTAACAAGAGGGAAAGGGACATGAAAATGGGAAATTCAGAATTGAAAAAAAGCTACAGCCACTTTAAATGAAAATGTAAAGAACTGTATCTATCGTGGCCTCTCTGAAGAGCAAGCAGCACAATCCCCTTTCTGCTCTGCACATGAATAGTACCGTCCATGGTCTTATCTAACATAGGATGAGACAGCGAGCTTTTTATCAGCAGACAGCGAGCTAGCTAGCTACCTGAGCAAGGTGAGACCCTAATTGCTCAACATGGAGGAAGAGCAGGGATTTTAGGAGTAGAAGATAGAACCAGGGGGAGTCGAGGGCACGTTCAACTCCAGGTATTCCAAGAAAAATCATCAACAATCGTTTCAGGTCACCTACACTTTCTGCCATTCAATATAACCCATTTTCTTTTCCATTCTTCACTTAGGAGTATCACTGGATGCTGCACATGGAGTAGATTGGTGATGAATGAATTCATTCACAATCTCAGTGCAAATATAGAAAGAAAGAATTGAAAAGACAGTAAAGAGAGAGAGAGAGAGAGAGAGAGCTGTGTCTGGAGAGGCATATGGGAGGGGAGGGGGGTATGATTGAGTTTGTGTTCAAGCAGTTGTAAGGAACTTCAGGGATATCAAACATAGAACTGTTAACATCTTCTAATTCATGTTAAAATAGTTGATTTGATGAAATGATGTTGATCACTAGAAAATGATGGTAGTGTCTGTTTCTTTTGTTTTGTCATTTATTGACTGTTGCATTACAGGGAAGGTGGAATCAGGATTTTAAAGAGGATGACTGAAAACAAGGAGAGTTTTATTAGTGATTCCATACATTTGTTATGAACTCTACATCTGTGCAGGACAATTGAGAGCAGAGAATTGATTGTATCCTCTCTATTACAAAGATATAAACACAGTATTATCATGGTGACTGTTAAGTTTGTTTTCCCTTTATTTCTCAGAGTATCAAAACAAGAGACCAAGGGACAACCTTTCATCTTGCCGCTTATGGCTAGATTAAAAAGGTCTCGATCTGATAAAAGATACTCTCCATGGGAGTATTTATAATCAGATCATATTACCATTTGAAGGATCAAAAATATTCTACTAGGTTATAAAAGTATTTTCGCTGCCATTAAGAGTCATGTATCACACATATTTTCAACACGAACTAAAAAAAATATTAGTTAAACAAAAATAATTAACGAACATCTCACTAATGATATCCTATTTTGATAAATGGCTATTAAATAACTCCTCAAAATTTTAAATAAGATTTATTTTCTTTTATTTTCTTCATTATGTACCCCCAAAAGATATAGAGACTGCAACTATTGCAAGTGAAAGAAAAAGTCTCTTTCCTTTATTTGCTAATAATTCATAAGTAATAATATCATTGGAAATGAATTGTCCACATTTGGATGTTTTTCTATTATAATTTGATATTTCTAACACATGCAGAAACATCTATAGACACAAATATAATTAAAAATTTTCTTCATTATATGCTTCACAGATTCATGAATACTGGTAGTGTTAAACAACTTTGATGAGTGAAAGGAAGATCTTCAATGCATGTGAATACCACTTTCGATTGCGATCAACCCCTCCCTCGTCCTCACAGTTGGCTAAAGCAAATGGATGCAATAATTGACAAGGTTAAAAGAGACTTTACAGATTTGTGCGCATCACAAAATGTTTGACGGAGCGTGATACAGTTAGACAAGGCCTAGGTGACTGTACTCTCTCCCTCTTCCACATCTTTCATAAAGGACGTCCATGATGTAGAAGGATGCGGTGAACTTGAGACTGTGTAACAGTAACGCCCAATGGAACACAGTAAGATCCCGTTCAAGCTTGCAAGGGATACAGTACAAGGTCTGTTCACACTGAACTAGCTTTGTAATTAGCAAAGAGGAATTGGTTGGTAGTACCATAGACCCACCACCCCCTATGGTAGTACCTACTCAGATCAGGTCAAGGATTCTGCAGATGGAAGTGGACAAGAAGCTAATATGTAATTGTGGCAATCTACAAATACATGATGGAGAGACTCACACAGCCTGGATGTGGGACTTGGTCACATGTGAACGCCAAATAAGAAAGATCTTGAATAAATCTATGGCTGGACCTGCTCTGTTTCACAGAAAATAAATAAATGTTTATCTAACACTTGGTCAAGCTTTAGGCCTAAGTCTTTTCTTTTTCCCCCTTCTCTAACAGATCAAAATAAAATAAATCAGCACCCTATCCTGGACAAACCTTGAATCAATTTCATTTACAAAAAAACCCCTTTCCTCCAAGAAGTGTGTAGGATAATATCATCTAGAATGCTAGAAAACTACAATTACTTGCATCTCATACAATTTCCACATCACTCTTGCACCAGTGAGAGTGGTATCACAGCATCCATCATTAGTTGTCTCTGCATCAGACGCAGTCTCTCTTAGATGTAAAAATGAGCACATGTCAATCATAGGAGGGTGATTGTACTGTAGTCACTAATTAGAGCCAGGATACAGAGTAGGGAGTAGACCACAGACAGGGTTTGGCATTTCAGGTCTGACCTACCAAATCAAATGTTTACATACCAATTGCATTTGGAGTTCACCTAAACCGCTTCCATTGACAATTCCATTATGGCTTCTAATTAATGCAGTTATGATTTAGCTAACAAAAGAGGAAAAAAACGATGCTTCCCTACTCGCTCAGTACAACACAACATACGACATACAACCATCAGCAGTTGGGAGATGAAGATGGATTGGTTAAATACTTTTAATTCATATGAGTTATATTTTTTTCCACAGATGTAAAAGAGAGTTTTGTGAAATATTAAGAGAGATCGTATATTCTATCATAAGTTGAATAATAAATTGATAAGCTATGGATTTAGGAAATATATGAATATCAGAAGTCATGCAAAAGATCCTGTTGCTTCTAAATTCATCTCCCTGATATTATAAAGGTTATGAAAAGAACAGCAGGGAATTTGATGAAAGGGCAAGAAAAGTGAAACTTTCTAAACAAGCATTTCAAAATACTAAAAGCACCTTCATCAATAGGCAAACTATCTGAAAGGAAATACAAAGCTTCTCTGATTCCTTTACTGTGCCACTGCTGCAATTTTGCACTGACTTTGATAATACACACAATGCCCATAGAAACAGTATGTACATGGCATGCAAAGAGTTAAATGAGAACTGTGTAGCCCTTTTATCTGACAGGACTATCAGGTTGTAGGCCTATATCATAGAAAATCCAAAAGAGAGTCAAAGTGGATATCTGCATACTTCATCCACAAGAATGTTTCTATATTTAGATTTGATTAACACCGGTTTCACTTTCTATTATCTATACCCATAAAACATATATGGATAAAGAAATAATATCATCAATCACTCTTTTGCTGAGATGTATTTTGAAACACGCCCAAAGGTCAAAGGTCATCTACCATGCCCAAAAGTCAATAGACCATAACATTTTCAGGTTTACATTTCAGAGATGATGTGAAGTCTAAATAAAAACTGATGGAATAACAGAGGGGCAAATTGTCTTTTAGAATCTTAAATAAACAAAATATATATTTTCTTTCGACTGCTTTCACTTCTAAATTTTCTTTTCAACACACCAGATAAGACCAGAGAACGGAGAAAGAACTTTTTGTTACAGACAAGGTCTGCATTAGTTTGAAACCTACACTCATATCCTAAAGAACAGGAACAATTCTGCCCAATAGATTATGTTACAAATATTGGGTGTAATAATAAACAGCCTATGGTTATGTAACAAAAATTATTACAAGATTCATGCATGCATGACACAATAGTTCCACCAATGATCACACATGTACTTATATATGTATGGGATGTATGTTGGAATGCTGCGTATATTCAACAGGATAAAAGACTAAATATACAAATACAAAAATACTTGTGCAAAATATCTTAAGTCTTTGCTTTAGACCCCGTTCTCACTCACTTTGAAAGTGGTCTTAGTTAGACCGCTCCAGAGGAACGGGTCTTGAGGAACGGTTTGCGAGGGTTCACACTCCGAGCAGTTTTTTATGGCTCAAACCGCTCCACGAGTCAAAGTGGTCTTGTTGCTATGGCAGCTCAGGTCAGCGGGTAAATTTTTCGCTGAATACTAAGCGTATGTACCGTACTACATGTTTCGCGCAACGTCACTAGACCACTTCCGTTCAAAATACGCTTCCGTTCACACTCGCACGTTAGAGCGCTCCAAACCGCTCTTAATAAGACCTGTTCCTCAAGACCACCTCCCGAGGTGGTCTTCTGAGCTCCAGAAGTCCACTTCCTGGACCACTTTGACCGTTCTCACTCACCTAAGAACCGCTCCTGAGGAACGGGTCTTAGTTAGACCGCTCCAACGAAGTGAATGAGAACGGGGTCTAAGAAGTCATGTTTAGACTTGACTTAGGATTTTGAGTGCAAAACCATTGATGGAGGTCAAATGTCAGTGAAGGCAAACAACATCAACTTTCAAATCTTTAATCATTTTGCCATTTCCATCATTACCATCATCTCTCTCTCCCTCTTCCACTCTCTCCTCTCTCTCTCTCTCCTCTCTCTTCCTCTTCTCTTACTGTGTCTAGGTCTCTCGCTCCTCTCTCTGTCTGTCTCGCTCTGTCTCTCCCCCACCTCCTCTCTCTCTCTCTTTCTCTCTCTCTCTCTCTCTCTCTCTCTCTCTCTCCAGCCTCTCTCCAATGTGCTTTATAATGTCCACCACTGGAAGTCAAGCTGAGGAAAGTATTCCTAAAAGATCAGAAACTGAGAAAGCAAGAATTTTGTGGCTGACATACTATCATGAGTGAGCCTAATGTTTGGCACTTCTAAATTAGCTGATATGAAGGATGCATGAATTTTCTGTCGTTTATTTACGAGACAAAAGATTATTACTAACATGGACCATCCATGGTCCTAAGAAGGCATCTCTACACCTCTATATCTTCTCAAACTTCTCCTCCTTGAAGTTCTTTCAGATTATCTTTAAGACTATAAAAACTTCCTGCCAGACATGAGTAAATTACAGGACAACTATTGAATTTCCGGCAACACCTCTTGGCCACTAATTGTTTTCAGTGTGGTCTTATGTAAGCAAGCTAATCTAACTCTCTCTTGAGAAGTGGAGGGTGATATAACTATGTTTGGACTATATATCCTTATCAGAAAGACATCCTCTTTTCAGCCCTCTATCTCTTTATATTGATTTCAACAAACAAGAATGTTATTCCACTGGAACATCCAATATGTCCGCTTAAATCACATCTGCCAGAGGATAAAAAAGGCATTTAGCACACTAAGTATGTTATCTTGTGAGAACAATAAAGGCGTTAATATGAATTAGCATTTTTTTCTGGCCCTTAACTGATGTGTAAAATGACATGAGCATATACATAGCATGTAGCTTGCTTCCAAAACTTTCACTAAATTATTTTGTTCTCCCCATAAACCTGTTCTCTGTCTCACAGCTGCATCCGGTTGTTTTCCTCACACATGATAACACATAGATCTATCCAGCCAATTTCATTTAATGCTAATAAGATCTAAATGTCATCATACACACTGCAAGTTAACACAAAATGAGGAACCTCTCAGTGCCAGCCAGCCAGCCTATAATAGAGGTGCAATAATGTGGATTCTTTCCTCAACTTTCCAGTTAAGTTTCAATATCAAAATTATTGCAAATTCCCCCAAGACTATATGATCATGATCCAAGTTGAAAGATTCTTGTCTTTGCCTAACTTTATCTCTATCTGACATTCAACAAACAAAGAGTTGATACCAGCTGGATGTTTGGTATATGTCTGCCTGGTCTTATCTTGATATGAAAGGGGTAATCCATCATTTCCCCCCTGACCAAACCCCACCTCACTGGTCTGGTCTGGGATGCAGGGGCAAGAAATGGGGTAAGGACTAGACTCTGCCTAACTCTAAGAGAGTTACAAGGACAAGAACAGACTTGTTTTCAAACCACACTTGCTCTATGACATGTGAGTCTACTGTGGGAAAGTTTGAAGAATAGAAACTTTGATAGGCTTTGCAGGTTTAGTTACCAGAAGTAATGAATGTTTAAAGATACTATGTCCCTTTTGCAGCCAACATCAAATTCTGTAGAACTTTACATGAATTATGAATATGTCATGTATGTCCTATCGGTGAAATTTAAACATTAGCAGTGTCCTAATATTCAAATTATGCAAGGAAACCCGTTTACTTGCTAGACTTCACTGTCAGACACTATTGAGTGACTGACTGGCTTTATTCATCTTTGGTAATAACATACATAAAATGAGCTGTAAAGGGTACATGAGCATTTGTCTACATCAATAACCCACTTCTTGTAATGGCCAAAATTAGACTGATTGAATCTTTGCGCAGCATAAAATGTACGACCATTCGGTACAATGGTCTGAAAAATCAGACTATTACTTACTGGCTCTATAGCTCCTAAGTCGATTCGACAACTAATAGTCGTTATTTCCCCACTGAAAGACATTTTCAAGCCCCTTTTTTTAGGGAAGTTCTAAATTAGTATTGACTGTCTTTCAAATGCCGTTGAAATTTAACCTTTTCATTTTTTTGGCCTGCAAATGGGACATAGTCCCTTTAAAGGTATCCCTCTTTTCAGTTTTGAAGAAAATCAACCCATAGCATTATGTATTCTAGAAGTGCATAGCAAACTAACAGAGGTTTCTAGAAAGAACTGCACAGCAGATGTATTACTCTATCTGAGGAGAAAAAAACAAACTTCACAACAAATTTTTTAATATCGTGCTATCTATCAATTATCAAAGAAATCTGGCATAAGTTTTGGGGCCTTTCAAAAACTACACAGGCTTTAAAGGATTACAAAGAATCACATATCAAAGAAAAAAAATCTACATGGAGAAGACACAAATATTTGCACATAACCCATACGTCACATCACACCCCTAATATAGTATACCCAGTAAGGGGAATCACCATTTCACATGATTATTTATAACTAATGAGCAATTGTATAGCAATTGACCAAGGCTGAAATTTGTTTGTAGACTTGAGGTTTGAAACAACCTCCATGACTGCACATAATTCCTCAACCAAATCACGTTATCAGACTTCATTTCTTCTGGAATTTGTCACGTTACACCTCTTTTTTTTCTTCTAAAAAACCAGCCAGCCATCGTGGGAAAGTCCACTTCTACTACCAATGACTCAGGAGGGGCAAGATGGAACATGATTTGGCCTTGCTGGTGGTGTAAGCTTTATGAGATTCTGGCCTGATAAATGTGTGGGAAAGTTGAGATATTTATTGGTGCTCATAAAAATAAAAGGGAGGAAAAAAGCACCAACACAAATAAAAACCAAGAATGTAAATGCACATTGGAAAGTACTTTAATTGGGGTAACTGATCTGGTAAGTTTGTTGGATAATTATGGAAAATTACCCCATTGTGGAAGTGTGGGAACAAAATCAGTATAGAGTCATTGGATATCCCCCTTCTTCTAGGCTTTTGTGGTCAGCAGGTGTGGTCATTAATAGCACAAAGGAAAGCCTTACAATGCAATCCCAAATATCATGGCATTTTGATGAGTAGTTAAACTCTTATATCACAATTACACATATCCTGAATGATAACTTGGAAGTTATCTTCAGTTTTAAAGACTTCCGAGGTGTCCTCTGCTCAACAAGTTTATTAGTTGTAATATTTTTGGTAAAAAATTATGAGAGTCTTGGTAAATGATCAGGCAAATGTTTATAATCTAATGTTGGTATATTCCAAACTCTTCCATTACTGAAAACTTTCTGTTGACCTTGATGTTCAACCCCCCCCCCCTGCAACCTACATATGAGAAATTTCCAGTAAATACACACATGTATTGATGTTCCTTTCCCTTTTATGGCACATTTACTACAATTTTCATGGCTATCCCTTACATGGGACACATACAGCAAAAGCACCATATTGTCAGTTGAGAGCCAAAAGGGTACTAATTCTTGTGTAAGCTGATATGAGTTAATACGCTTCTGGCTCTAAAGTCCAAAACAGAAAGAAAGTCAAGAGAATTTCTGTTTCATGCCATTCCCATGAAGTGATTTAAGGACTACTGGGTATATTCCAATTTGAAAGTGAATATAATAAATGCTGCCACCATATTATGATAGATTGATTGAAATCAAAATTAAAATACATGTACTTGCAAAAACATTGTCAGCCATGTCTTCACACAATCTACAATTGCACATACAGTGTATTACTTGTCTATTTGATCCAACACCCATTTCACTATACATCTAGTTCTATATGGTATTGACTATTACACAATTTAAAAGGTCTGGTGACCTTTGATTAAAAGATTCATGAATAGACATTACTAAAGTAAATCATCATTGCCATACAGGCAGAAACTCTCTCACCACTGTCGGATGTAATAGACAGGCAGAAACCCTCTCACCAATGTCAGATGTAATAGACCTTTATCTCATCTCAGACCATGCTTTCCAAGAAACCTGCAAGGATGCAGAAAGTTAGGTGATGCCAAATTGATTTGATACCAGTCTACCATATTCCACCACTAGAGGGAGGCATAGCATAAAGGTTACTGATCATACAGGGGTGTGTTTAAGAAGTAAGAAGAATTATCAGTCAAAATTGACATGATTGGCTAGAGTTGCTGTCAAGGAAGTCAATGAAGATTAACTAATTAATGCTTCTTTTCTTTAAGTTCATGATCTGAAGACTCACAATGGTAAAAAAAGTCATATCATATCTCATACTTATATTTGGATTACTCCTTTCACAGATGTCATTGATTCAGTAATACAGGGACAATTGCTGTATCTTTCATGCTTCATGTATGTTTTAACTACATTCAAAAAATAAATTCAGAGGGGCAATGTCAATACCCTGTTGTATATCCCATAGAAATCATGTTCTGGTTATGTAATTCCAATGTTAGTACATTTCAAAAGGTGAAGGACAAGGCTTATTGAAATTGTTTTGCGAGCGAGCGTGTCGGTTGCACATTCAACTTGAATTACCTCCCAAGGCAAAGAAACAACAGGACAAATGGGATGCAAGTCCTATTCAGGAGACTTTGTAGATGGAGAGTAAAGAGAAGGGTAAAGGTGTACCAGCTTTGTTTTTGAAGCCAATACCTTTTGGTCTCAAGAAACACTCCTCCATTCATCAAAAGACAGGAATACACTTTATTAAGCTAATACGGCCCACCTAACAAAATGCACCACCAATACAGTAGCCTGTTATATAATTAATTCATTATCATCTCAGAGGGCAATTGATTAAGCTGTTAAAACTGTCTTGGATGAGTTTTTCAACTACATGAATCCATGACAAGAGAACGCTTTATAAATAGATAACAATGTCACCATTCTAAGAAACATTTGCTGTGAAATCACATACATTGTTTTAATATGAGTCTTTTGCTTAAAGATACTGCCTTTAAATTGTTATTGATAAGCATGATGTCATTTCTACAATACATTGTAAATGACATTATACTTGTACGTTTCATAATACAAAGGTGTCGTTCATACATCCTGGGTCTATTCCAATAATAACCCCAATTCTAAAATTAACCTTTTTTACGTTTGCAAAATGCCTATATCTCGCTGTCCGAGTCACTACACAGGCATTTCTCTGAATATAGAACTCTTGCAGGTGTTTTAAGGAGATTCTACACTTGATTCAAGTTCAGATGGCTAAGGGCTGAACACCCTGATGATCATTCAGCTCATACACCTTCTTCCCTCTTTAGGCATAAGGAGGGGTGAGTAGAGACCAAGAGCATTGAGATCTTTGAAGGAACTCTCAAGACCTTTATTTAAACGTAGTAGTAACCAAGAGTAAGTACCTGGTAAGATGTAGAAATCCTGAGGGGGGATGGATTGGATGGTGAAATGGAAATAGAGAGAGGGAGAGGGGGTGGCAAGGAGAGGGGAGGGGGCAAGGAGAGAGAGAGAGAGAGAGAGAGAGAGAGCAATACAACTGAACAAGGGACAAAAGATTTAAAGAATAAAGAGCAATGTAACAGATGCAATTCGATGCATAAAAAATACATAGCTATAAGGAAAACGTGAGTAACCAGATGATCTCCTTGGAAGGATCGGGAAGAGAATCAGATACTAGGAGATAAATGAAAGATGGAGAAAAGAGAGAAAGGAAGGAACGAGAAGAGGAAGCTCAAGTGTGATCCCTCTTCCCGTCACGCTTCCTCCACCGTTTCAGAGGATGAATGGCGCTGGAAAGCTTTAGAGAGTGTAGCCATCGATTATTGCAGCTAACAGGTGCATAAGAGTCTATCGGCGGATGCTTGAGTCTCTGAGTTCAGCACTGTAAAGAGCCCCCATTCACTCACGTCCTTGCCATTATACATGACCTATCATTGTACATTCAGTATGAATGCACATCACAGTATCGCATAGATATTATACTGTAACACATTATCATGTTCTCATGTTTTGTTACTTCGTTAACCATTTTTGTAATCATAATTGTTCTCCTCCAACTCTGTTCCGGCAATTTCATTAGGCATTTTGCAGTAGCTGGGCTACAGATAATGCAGCTACTCATGAGGATCAAATTGTATTTCTGCTGAATAATTATTTTAAATAATCAACAAAGCTATCATATATTTAAGATGGTGTCTAATGGAAAAATTAGTAATTGACTAAATACGAATACACTCACTACAACTAAATAATTTTTAGGAAAGTATCTAAAACAAACAAAAATAAAAAAGAATGTGCCATCAAAAAACTTTTCGCATCAGGTACTTTTCTTTCTGTTCTGTTCTAGGGCTAAAATACAAAGCAGCAAAAACACACGGGTTATAGAAACAATAATAAATTTAAGAACCTCCTTATAACCTCAGAAGTAAAAACAGACTTTTTGTGAAATTATTTCAACCATTAGATTTCGTATTAAATTATCAGCTGGTCATTTCATGTTTCAGACATGCATAGGAAAGTAAGGTAAATTGTTCATGTTTGAAAGATTCCATACACATGGTTCAGTCATATTTCTGATCCAATTTATATTTTGTTACAAAGCCCTCAAATTCTTACACAGAAAACAATAGTCTTAATTAAAAGTATTTTTTCTGTTCAGACAGCATGGAAAGAACAGGTGCAACCAGTGGGTTATTGCAGTAGAAACCTTTCATGAAAACAGGGTCAAAATTGGATTCCATCATTTCACTTGCGCATGTTCTTTATTGTCCTTCAATATTTCATTAGTCCTTCATAAGAGGGGGCGTGTGATATACGTAACATTTAACGACACCGCTAGGTCAGGATAAATGAGCTTTTCAAAATGTCATTGAGAGTTCTAAATGTCATTTATGTGTTTATCTAACTACAGTGACAATATGAATTCAATGCTTTCTAAGCGTTCAACCCTCAGCGTTAATTAAATTTCACCTTTCCTCATAAACCATTCATTTTCCCCTAAATTCATATCTGTAAGGCATTCAGTATGAAATCCTTGGTAATTGGGAACTGAATTGAGTTTCAGCTGGCAGTATGAGATGAATGAATGAGACTATAGTTGTGAAGTCAAGCAAATGGTGAATGTGAAAAAGGCTAAGTAGTTCATGGTGATATAAATGGAAAGTTTTTGGCACCTCTTCTTCAAATCAAAGGGCAAATAAGATCGAAGACACAGATAAAATACTAATGGAGGATAAGCACACAAAAAATGAGGTAAGGGGTAATGCCAGGGTGAGGTATTAGCAAGGAGCGCTCAGTAAACTTATTCCTATTTAATACATTTTGTTGACCTTTGACATAGAATTAAGAACTAATTTATCTAGAAAATCTGACCTGGAAAATACTTGAATGGTTACTTAATACAACAATTTGACTTTTGGGATAAAATGGTTTACTTTGTGCCTTCTTCCATCATTAAAAACATGTTTATACCAGACACATAACTATATTGTGGGTTCACATAAAAATGTAATAAGAGCATAATAAGGCCTGAAAGAAGAAATGCTTGTGGAAGTTTTCCTCACAGTTGATTTGAAACAGAGAAATTTGATAATGAAACACATGAACTCCAATAATTTTTCCTTACACTGCAGTTTATATCTCCTATGTCTACATGTTTTATAGAGTGGTCTTTACATACAGGTGGTCACACTATGCAGGTTTATGTTAGATGACCTGTAAGATGAAAGTGGTTAACCAACAGATGGTCAGATAAGCAAAGCATAGTCAGAATGGTGGGATAGTGGTCAGAGAATTGTTTAACATCTGCATTAGATATGTAAATGACAGTGTGATACAATCAAACAATGCCTCTGGGAGCATGGTCAATAAGTGTCATGTAATTAAAGCATATACCCATTGCGAAGTAAATATATTGAATTTTCTAACATCACTTCTGACCTTTATATGCTTTATCATACCCAACAACTGTGATATCCATTTATTATAGACATTATTTATGGACAAGACAACCTATATGGATTCATATTTGATCATAAAGAAATATAAAGAATCTCAAATTTTGTAAATGTATGACTACCATATGTACGACTACAAATAGTACAAATGTCCACTAGTAATGCTTCCTTTACGACTTCATCATCAAATCAAATCTGCCTTTTCATCACTCAATTTGAGCCATTTACAAATGTAGGTCAGAGAAGACATAACCCAATAGTGAAAACTCGGTTGATATTACGTCCAGGGCACCAATGTCAATTTAAGTATGTGCCGTTGCCATGTGCAGCGTTTGCTTGACATAAAAACCCATATAATGGTAATCTCTGACCCAGTGATACCCATCTACACTCTCTTGTTGTAACTAGGCTAATGCAGCATCGACTCCGATGCTCCCTCCCTCCTCTCCTCGTCCTCTTCATCCAATGGAACCATCTCGTTTCATCTTCGTGTAGGTTCTCGTAAAATCAATTGGGTTGAAAACAAATAAAGGCTTGTCAATGTCTAGCGGTCAGTAGCCTTTCTGATAAACAATTACTGGAAGGACCAAGGGTTCTGAGAAAGGTGACAAGAAGCCGCAGGTGGGCAAGAAAAAAAGAGAGTGATAGCATAGTTAAGAGTGAATGAGAGGGAGAGAGGGAGGGAGACAGAGAGAGAGACAGACAGACAGAGAGAGACAGAATGAAAGGAAGAGAGGGAGGTTAGGAGAGCAAGAGAAAATGAGACAGAGAGAGAGAGAGTAGAGGAGAGAAAGTGAGAGAGGACAGAAAAGGAAAGAGAGGCTGAGAGAAAAGCCAGAAATATACAAATAGGAAAAATAGGGAAAGAAAACATTAGCAAAGTAGCAGAGAGAAGACAGATTGAGAGAGAGAGAGAGAGAGAGAGAGTGTGTGTGTGTGTGCGGGTGTGTGTGTGTGTGTGTAAGAAAGGGGAAGACATTTGGAAACACCACCAATAGAAGAAAAAAGAGACGGAAAGGAAAGCAGAAATTTCAGGAACACCACAAAGAGAGAGAGAGAGAGAGAGAGAGAGAGAGAGATGAAGGCAAGCAGAGAGAGGATGAATGAAAAGAAGAAATTTGAGGGGAGGGTACCAATATCAACTTGCCTTATACCACTGATAAAGAACGAAAAAGACATCAATAATAATCATGAGAGAAGACTTATTGTCTTAGCTAAGGCTTGACCTGAATACAAATAAATTGGAAGTCGTTTCTACATCTGTCTCAATCAACCCATTCTTATTTTTGCCGTATAATTCGGGTGCCATTCATCCCGAGGGTTTTACATGTATTGTCGGTAGAAATTGATTGGGTGAGATGGGCCAATACAAAAATGACCAGAGTGAATGAATGAGAGAGAGAGAGAGAGAGAGAGAGAGAGGGGGAGGGGTTCAGAGAAATGCTCATCATGCAAATGATATGCCACATTGTGTTATTCAGTAGGATACCCATATGCATTGTACAAAACAGTTGGGATGATAATTGTGTCTAATAAATAACTTTTAAAATGTAAATTTTTTGTTTCCTGCCTTCTTTAAAAATGTAATCGTCAACTCTCTCATTCTGTATTTTCATTCTCTTTCCTTCATTTCAAATGTTAGTTTTTCAGTATGAAAATTGCTCATAATCTGGCTTGGGAGTTTTGTTATTTTTTTCATGGTTGTGAAGTATATTGATACACCTTTCAATGTAAAACTGCAAAAATAAAAATAAACTGTCCCCCAAAAAAAAAGTGGCTCATAGATATACTGAAATTGATATTATTGTGTTACATCATCATCATTGCCTTTATCACCATCATCATTATCATCATCATCATTATCATCATCATAAGTTTGAAGTAATTGAAAGCATTTTTTGTTTTAGCTTAATGATTTGCAAATAACAGAATACACATCTATCTCTAACTCTCCATGTTCTTTCATCTCATCACCCCTCATTTACACCAAACCTACAATTTCATTTCAAACTGAAGTAAACTGATAATTATGTATGAGTCCAGATGGTATAATGTGCAGTAAAATGAGCTACCATTAAAAACTGCATAAAATCAGCTTATTATCTGAAAAGTCAATAACCAGGTTTCATGCCAAATTGAGAGTTGATTTGTATGCAGAAGTCTCTTTCTGTTTGTATTGCCTAACAGTCATTGGACCCATGCTACAAGACGATGACACAACAGTCAATTAAGCAAATTTTTATTGATCACCAAAAATCTATATGGGAAAACCAAATTATGTGAGGGCAATTAAAGCGAATTAATCAGTCAAGTGTTAGAGACAGTATGATTTTGTGCGGACATTTTATGTCTTGTGCATTGGATAAAATTGTTCTTCATAGAATTTTTATTGGGTGTATGAAGTAAATAGAGCATGTAAATACAATGTACATGTGATAGATGTTCATTTAATGCTAACATGAGACAAAAGTCATGTTACAGTGAGGCCTTGTTATTCTTATAAGTTTTGGATCACATGCTTGTTCAATGTTAATTTATCATATTTAAGTCAAAAGCTAACTACATCTATTGAGGGCAACTAATAATCACGTTACTTTAAACCACATCTTCAATACCGGTATATCAGATATCTGAAAAGGATATGAACTTTGGACTCTGGTTTTCTTACTGTAAATGTAAATGGTAATAAATAATTTTAAATCTTGAAGTTAATCCATTGGAAATCGAAGAAAATGAAATCTATGCGTTGCTCTTCCATTAATAGAATTCTAATCATCATTAACAGACCAGTACTATCATTCATTGACTGAGCAACACCAATTGATTAATCAGTTATAAGTACACATTCACTTCCCTTCTCAACTATCATCCACTCCCAAGCCACAGGAATGAACCCAACACTGCAAGCAGCCCATGTTTGAAATTACAAACTGACGAGGAAGGCAACTCATCATCGCGCCTTAGAGAAACATCCTGCAAATTCCAAGCGGTCGTGCCGCTGCTGTAGCCGCGCGTCGGGTCGGAACGAGAAATGGATGGCTGATGAAGTGATAAAGTGGAAAGAGTTTAAAGAAAGGACAGTAATGAGACTGGAATTGAGATCAACACCAGGTTTTCTGACCATGGACTTAGGATTCAAGGGCATTAGCTTGGTGAAGGAAAGAGGGTTTTCTGACAGAAAGGTATATTAGAAGCAGAGAAGTAAGATGGTACTTGTAGATAGAAACGTTATAATGCAATAGGGATAGAAGGAACAAGGATTTATCAAATTAATATGGTTAATTATTAAAAGGCCACTAATTCCAAGTGTTCCTATGTTGGTTATACATACAGCTCACTTCCACTTATTGGAGACAGGTTAATTTCATCCATCTTGCACTTTGTTAGGTATGAACTGGGATATTTCTCTGCCCAGTCTTCAATGAAATTAGCACTTCAGGCATATGCTTATTTCAGGAAAGAAAGATCCATTTTCATTAGGTTACAATTTCCATTGACTTGTGAAACATCTAATAGATACATCAGAGTAACACCAAGCAATTTATCTCTTTCATATTTTCCTAGTATATGACATAGGTGCTCAAAATTAAAAGGTACTATTCAACTTTAACAAAAAGTGTGAGGATTGAAAAGGCATCGATGGAAAGTCACAGGCAAACACATTATCATTCAGTGAATGATTTTGGCTTTTCACCCCATGTACATTTGGTGTAAAGAGATAAGATAAACTATTAAAAGGTTATTGCTTTGTTTTTCTTTTTTTTTATGTAAACATATTTTCAATTGATTGTATTCCTATCATTTTCTCTTCAGCAATTTGAAATACCAGGATAATTCATTGGGTTACTTGTACCACACACAACATACAGTCACGTCCCATTGCCAATCTAATACTCTAAACTTCGCTAATCATTTCTATAGGAACAACATTAATAACATACCGAAGATGCAGACTCCCTGCATTGAGTATGAAATCAGTGTTGTCTTTGAATATAGTCGAAAATCCCAAGGACAGCTATTTGTCATTCTTGTCGGTTCAACATGTAAAATCTATTTCTCGACGCTGGTTCTACCAATCATCGTCAACCTTGGCTCCATTTTAAATCATGTCTAAGTCTGAGAGAGAAAAGTGATGTTCTCAATCAGCAATAACTTTATGAAATTGTGTCTGTTGCACCGTGGTGCCTGCGGAGCTAGGCAAGCACTACGTGATGGTGTACCCATTGACGTCACCTGGGCAGGCTAGTATGGTGTAACTTGCAGCCGGCTTCCCCCATGCGGAATATGGATATCAACATGGGGTAGCCAGCTATCAATTTTATAATAATTGCACAAATTGAAACACCAAGGACCATGCATATACACTGGTATATCTTATATATTTGAGGGTTAGATTTACTTCATAGTTATATTGATCTACACACATGTCCCAACAATGTTTACGGCTGGATAAAGATTACAAATCACATTGCTAAGAGACATTATTTATCTCACAGTGTCTATTTCTATAGACCAGTTAAAAAAAACTAATGCATTTTAAAACCAATTTGAAACTTTCATTTTTCTCACAATACTAAATCAATATAAAGAAATACAATTTGATACAATTTAAATATTGAAGGATTAACTCACCACTTTCGTGCCTTTCTCCATCATGCTTTTAATGTTCTTGCTTCTTAGCCTATACAGTTGGAAGAAGAAGAGATAACAAGCATATAATGATAGTAAAAATAAAGTGAGTTATTCTTCAGAATTACAAATGTCAAAAGATAATTTCAATTTTTTGTTGTTGTTGCTATTTCCCAATTTCACCATCTGACTGTGAGAGAAAAAAAGTAACAGGCATGACAACATTCTTTTTCAATTAATCAAGAGAAAAGTTACTTGCTTCTGATTCCTAAAAAAAAGAAAAGATGCAGTCTATGAGCTATTTACGACTTTGTATAATTAAACAAAATTATTCAGCATTTCATTTCATTTAATTAATCAAATCAGGATAACAAAGTAGAAACAAGAAACAAGCATGTACAGCACTTACCAAAATATTGTGTTCTATAACTGCATTGGGATGTAGATTGTACTTGGGTGATCAAGAAGTCCAGATTCATCTTCAAATAAAATAGCAAAATACATTTATATTAGAAAATCTCTTTACATCTGACACTTCCCATAGTGATATGCTTATCACATTGATTTCTATCTCCCATTATTCTTCTCATTACTGCAATTGTAAAAGCTTGTTCTTAAAACATGTCATATTTATTTGGAGTGCCAAATTGGAAAGTAACAGACTTCATGATTCTATTTTTCCAAGCAACACAAAGGTACTTCAGCACTTCACCTTACTGCATGCATCTCATTAATATAACTCACCCATTCATGGCCATTTAAAGCATTCCTGAGTAGATTACAAGCATTCCTTTTATATAATTGAAATAGTGTTAACATTACAAGTACCATCAACCGCATCAAGTATTACGAGACATGCAATGGTTGTTTCAGTCTTTGAAAGAGGGTGAGAGTAAGCGATAGAGAGATGGACAGAGTAAAATGGAAAATAAGACAGAGGAAGAAAGAGAGAGAGAGAGAGAGAGAGAGACAGACAGACAGGGTTAATGTTATCTTCAAACACAATGATAATTCATCATTCAGATCCAAGATGCTTCCTATCAAACTGCATGAAATTTTCACAGACATGGTCCTAACAAGCATAAAAACCTACATCTGGAGTCTGACTTGGGTATGCACTTGCTACACATTTGCTGTTTTGCTGAGAAACGTTGAATCAGCAAGGTCATCTATCAAAACGATGTTAATCTCTGATCTGAACTCACCAGGGACCGTGATGTCTCTTTACTGCATGCCAGCAAGACAGTAGTTAACATTTTTAGGATGCTGGCAAGACGCTTGGGGGAGAATCATGCAGCTTATGTAGATCACTGTTTATGTACAGAACTGCTAGAAATTGGAGAAGTTAATATTTCAAGGACAAAAACAGCAGCATCAATCAATAAATGTGTTACAGCATAAAATGTATAATTCCAGTAGTTGCATTATCCCCAAAACATTAATATCTACAAACAAACTTTTAAAATGATTAGTACCATACATCTACTGCAGATGTGAATTCACTTTACATGTTTATGTTTATCTTTATCACACATTTCATTTTGTACTCCATGTTTCTAGCTGTATATGAATTTTCTTCTTTTCATAAATAGTATTGTTATTTGTTAGAATTATTCCAAGCTTTAATTGAACCCAACAATAATAAGTAAAGTGACAAACTCTATTTTGAAACAAAAAATGATTCAAATTGTGGCAGATGGTACAGTAATTGTTTTAATTGCTTGCTAATTGAATGCTCTCCATTTTTAAAGTACTATACAGCAGCAACTTTCAGGATAAAATATGATGTGCACCTTATATTCTTTGCACACCTTAAAGACCGGATTATGTGAACCAGAGGATGTAAACTGGGTGATATCCTAGGAGGAAGATGGAGGCTGTTTACATGTCCTCAGCATGGTATCTGGTAGGTGGGCTAAGATACCAGCGGGCGAACTGCATCTCTATCGTACCATCACGACTTTTACTTCCCATTCAGAGGACTGCTTGTCAGCTTAAATTATGGTCCAAGGGAGATCCTGTCCCGTGTTTGAGTTAGGACAAGATCTATCTTGAGTTTAAGGTGTAGTACTGTCCTCTTGAATGGATTACAGCCTAATTCATCAGACTCTTGGTCAACTAAAATGTGGTCCAAGGAAGATCTTCCTAGGTTGGAGGCCGTCTTGATTTCCTTTCAGCTATAAATAGTTCATTTGTTGTCATTTTGCATGGAGGACTGGACACACCAGATGCAGAAACCTCTGTGTTCAATGTGTAGCATCACCTCCATGAATGAACAACAAACTCACATTGATGAAGCCATTTAGGAAGACAGTAAAACAAAACAAAAATTACTAGAACTACCCACCAATGTCAATACTTCTATCACATCATAACAGAAAGGGCACTATGCTCATAGCATGTGTTGAAAGCCAGGTGGATATTAACTCATTTGCTTTTACAAGGCGTTAACACCCTTCTGGCTCTCAGCATACGATACAGTGTAACTTACTTGCAGGCTGCTCCCCCTGGTCCCCTGCTCCCCCTGCATGGTCCCCATCAATCATAGCTACCTAAATTCATTTGCCAGAAGAAGAAAAAAAGTACAGATATAAATATCCTCTTTTCTGAATAACATTACTCCTGCCCGAGGAAATAAAATTTGACACCAGCAACATTTGTGTTGCTTTACAAAGACTTTTGATATCACTTTGTCAGACAATACATATCATCTTCATTTAATCCCTCAATATGTTATACAAACATTATTCCTTATGGATAATGATTTGGGATTATTAAGCATTCATACGACTGAATTTTCTCACATAATTCACTCTCATGGCAAGGGAATCCCTCAGGCAATGTTAATGCGTCAGTGAACAAGTCACAACTCTAACGCATCATCCTTGAATTGGCAATGTCATACCCACGGTCGACATTTTCAACACCATCAACTTTGAATCAGTAAGGTAAATATCTGCTTAAAGTAGAAAAAAAAATGCAAATTATCCAAGTTAATTTTTTTCTTTCCGTCTCATCATTCATTTGAGTCTAATGAATCATGAGACAGCTTTGTAAGAAGGATCAATTCATTCAAATTCACATGAATGCTTATTACAAATATAAAAGCAATGCAAACAGCAAAAATTTCCCACCTTTGAAATAACACTCTCTGGGAAATTAAACACGATTCCTGTTTTGAGGACTTGGAAAGAACATTTTTCAAAGATGCCATAATACACAAATGCAACTTTAAAAAAAAATTTCTAATTGATGTTCCAACCATTTTGTTATACACTGCTCTAATAGAATCTTTCACCAATTACTAGTTTAAGTGAACAATTCAATGACAAAACTGAATACTTTGCTTGTAAACTCACATGCAATAATAAATACCCTGTATGGGTTTGCTAAGAACATTCTACTTTCATCAATATGCAATGCAGTAAGAAACAACTCTCAACAATTGCCCATGCTACGAGACCCTAACCTCAACTGGATTGCATGGTTAACTAGGATGGCATGAAATATTCAGATAATCTTATATTTTGAATTTTCATTTTAATGTTTTGTCAATAGTTTGACATGAACAGAAACAATAAGGACAACTACATGTATAAGAACTTAAAAGCATTAGCTGCCTAGACAATACTTAGATGTCACTCTCAATAACCAACATGTTTGGAATGCTTTGAGTACCAATGCTTGTTACTCTCTTCACACATCTATCTTCCTGGGAGTCCATCTCTTAAAGGTAACACACAGCATTTATCAAGGATAATTGTCTTTCTAGACGGTTAACCCATTGTTTCCAGGATCTGACTGGTTCATGTATTAAGCCTATGGAAGGAGAGAATCTGGTAGTCGTATTATGATTAAAACCCTGATCAATTTTCTTCACAAAGCCTTAAAAGATATAAAAGGGGTCCTAGAAAGCTGGGACATATTTCAAAGATACAAATGGATTTACTCTTTGAATAATGTTTGAATTCAAGAATTCTCATTTAGAGTTTATGTTTGAGATTTATCATCATGAACAGAATCATATGAAAATTGCAAGCTTGCAAATGATTATATCTGTGAAATATTTTGTTTAGTAGATCAGTTATGAAGCAAATTATTTACAAGTGGCAACATTACACTTAAAAATTTGAAAAAATGCAGTGATTCAAGAAGTTTTAATCTATTCTTGTAGGAGTATTGAAATCATTGAAATCAAGGGAAATCTAATTTTAAACCTTTTTGACCATGCCCAACTTTGTGTGCAACCTCCACACATATCCCTGGAATGTCTCTTCTTTTCCATGCATCTTAAACACTGGCAAGCATTCTATTTTACACACTTAACTTCTCTACAAAACTCATCATCACTATCATCATCATCATCAAAACTATTATAATGAAAACTGGTAATGCTATACTGCTACTATTATTACCACTACTACCACCACTACCACTTCTACTACTACCACTTCTACTACTACTACTACTACTACTACTACTACTACTACTACTACTACTACTACTACTACTACTACTACTACTACTACTACCACCACCACCACCACCACCACCACCACCACCACCACCACCACCACCACCACCACCACCACCACCACCACCACCACCACCACCACCACCACCACCACCACCACCACCACTACTGATACTACTTCTACTGATACTACTTCTTCTACTTCTTCTACTACTACTAATACTACAACCATCAATATCACTGCAACTTCTAAGAATATCATCATTTACCTACATGTATATAATGTGACATTTTATATTTTCTCATCCTTACATTTGACTTTCATTTTCATAGAAATACAATTTTTTTCTTCTTTCATACACATATTTATCATTTGATGAGCTGAAGTCACAAATCCTTACATTGTTCTAATTCCTCCTCATCTTGATCTACCATCAGTCATTCTACCCATAATGGAAACTAGATGTAGAGTATTCATTCACTGCCCCCCTCCCTCCGCAGTCATTCTACCCATAATGGAAACTAGATGTAGAGTATTCATTCACTGCCCCCCTCCACAGTCATTCTACCCATAATGGAAACTAGATGTAGAGCATTCATTTACTGCCCCCCTCCCTCCGCAGTCATTCTACCCATAATGGAAACTAGATGTAGAGTATTCATTCACTGCCCCCCTCCACAGTCATTCTACCCATAATGGAAACTAGATGTAGAGCATTCATTTACTGCCCCTACCCCCCACATCGATCATCAAATATCCAAAGGGCTTTTCACCGTTCCATACATAGCCATGATTTATTCAGCTTTCTAAAATTCTCCATTTCTCACTCAGTAACTCTGAAATTAGAGAGAGAAGAAGGATGAATGCCCCAGCCTGCCCATCATTTATCTTGTCTCGTTATCCCGCATTACGCATCTCCCTTAAATTTGCTAAATGTGTAAGGTGCTCTATAACATGGTTTAGACACCCGGCCGGACACCCATCTCTGCCTGTAGCGTACTGTCTGAATGTGAGGTGCATTTAAATGAAATCAGCTTATTTACAAGTGAATTGGGAGTTTGTTGGAGGAATTGGTTAATTCACTATTTTATCTGCCATCTGTGCATGACTGAAGCCTAAGGCTGGGAGTTGGATGCAAACTGGATCTTCGTTTCCATTCATGAGACAACTATTTAAAGAGATAGCCAACATGCATTCCAATATAAGTGTCTTTATATCAGTTTTGAATTTATACTTTGTAAAATAATTTTGTCAAGTAAAGGATTATTTTAATGATTATCTTTGATCACTTAATAAAACAGAAGTGAACATGGGTGTGAAATTGAAGTTTACATTTAAGGATCATGATTTCATCATTATTTGACGTTTCTTTCAGTTGTCAATTTTCTAGTTATTTCATAGATATCCATCCCAAAATAAGTTCCTCCACATCTCTAGTACTTCAATGTACAGACACATATACATAAGATCACATAATAACAGAAATAGCATTGTACATTTTTAGAATACATTAATCATTTATTCTTAGTCAAAATCTTGATGCAGTACATCTCATAAACTTTCAGTCATACATACAGAAGTGTCATCAGTCATATATACAATACCCCAAAATCATATCAGTTCCACTTTGTAGTACAAAAAGAAAGAAGAAAAATTATATCTGATTAGGTGAACTGTTACATTCAACATGTGTGCATTGTGAGAAATACATTGCAATGACCAGTATGTTTCCTTTGAAGAAATATATGTAAATTTTTCTATATATCATTATATATATATAGAACTTGACAAATATCTGCATAAACTCAAAAGATAATTCCCAGTATGCCTACAATATCACAGAAAATAAAACAATGTGCCCTGATTGTACATGTATGTACCTATAATAATTAAAAACTATTTCTACACAACAAAAGATTCTCAAAATGATAAAATTCAAATCAAATTCATCCTTACTGAGTGACAGGAGAACATAGAAACAGTTATAACAAATAAAACAATACTTTAGACAAGAGCAATATTACATTGGAATTCAAGAATGTGCAATTTGATTTCTAAAGGAAACTCTTTCAAGTGCAGTTTTGTCTGTGCATCATAATGAAAAAATAGGGTCATAGATTAACAACCTAAGTTAAGAAGCATCTTTCTCCAAAACTTAGATCCTGAAAAAACAGAAACATTATACCCTTTACTCAAGTAAATAAAGATATTTTCCCTTTTTAAAAGGGGTTAGCAATGTAGTGATAGGTGTATATTACAATGAAACATATTTGTTCATACTATTTCATTTGTTATTTTGACTTTATAATAGATTAAAAGATCATTCATCACAGAAAACAAACTGGTACATTTTTCTCAACATCGGTTTCTCAGTTGAAAATAGACCCTGCATGTGACTAGAAATACTATTCAATCTCATTAGATTTGAGAATCGTAGTGATATTAATATGGAATGACAAAGAGTGAATGAGTTCATGTTACCAATCAATTCAAAGCTCCATCTTCTTTAAACATCGATGACAGCAAACCTATTGGATCAAATGAGCCTTTCCTGATTCGATGTAATGCTCATTTCTCAATAAACTGATTGCACAGGATCAATGGAGAAGTCGCTGACAATACACATTACTTAGAAATGTCCAGGGCAGTAGATATTTGTGTTATATCACTCAAGCTTTCAAGTTTAAGTATCGTCAGGAGCAATTAAAAGGTTGCGTGTATTCAATTTCATGAAGAATTTAGTTTTCTTTGGCGAATAATTAAAAACGTATCATTGGCTAGGGTAACAACAGAACACACAAAAATTATACAAAAAAAAAAAAAAAAAAAAACCTCAGAGAAAATGTGTTTTTCTCTAGGGCATCCATATGGCAAACAGCCATAACAGTATTACAAATGGTTTAACACATACAATCAGGTCCAAAATGTAAATCTTTAGATATCACTTCAGTCATCTGAAACATTTGAACATTATGTTAATGTTCTATGAAGCACCTCTATCATAGGCAAAGAGAGAGTATACATTTAAAAAAGTAGGAATTTGAAACAACTGTTTTGTATGTATATGCATGAGTGAAGTATGTAATATCAACCATCCCAGTTTAAGAACAATATGGTTAAATAGTAACTTCATAATTGGTGTACACATTTCATTGGGCTAATACAATTACTTATGGTATGATAGGACATATTAATTCACCAAGAGAGAGGATGAAGAACACATAATATGATGTTTGACATATGACAAGCATCATAAAATTGTAAATTTGGGGATTGGGAATATCCCCTTTCATGAGTTTTGACGATCCTCTCAACTCTACTAATTGTCAGTCTTCCTTCTTTATCTTATAAGTAACTAAGTAAGGTTGCCACTGTAGAGTTTGATGTTTTAAAATTAACCAAAACATCTCAGTGCACATTAACAAACTGCTTCACCAAACACACACCCATTTATATTTTAATGTATTGTTAAATATATTGTTTTGTAAGAAGAAAACCTCTGTGTGCCTTACATGAACAATTGCACTCCATTTTTCATATTGTAATTTACACATCCATCAGTCATCACTGCTAGGTCATTCAACCCTTCAGAGAGCTCATTTAAATGCCAAGATAATGGTTTGTTTCACATGAGATATAAAATATACAGTCTGTCAATTATTTATGCTATTGAGCAGAGGGGGTTCCCCCGCTTGATACACTTGCTGCATATAAATGAGATGTGATGCACAGCTAAAATAACATTTCCTTTTCATGCATTTGAAAGCCTTCAGTTTAAATATTAACTGGATGAGGGATGAGCTTGTCATAGTAAAATAGCTATCGTAAATGCATATCTGCTAGGAAACTGCTTGTGTGATAGGACTTATCATCATACTGGTATATACTGCTAAGATAGTGTAATAGCAATGCACATGAGCTGTACCCCATCTCACCTTATAAGATACAGCATAACAGTTTTGGATTCTTCCATTTTTAGGATGTCATTTATCTCGTAACGTAATGAAGAGTAAGCCTTTTGAAATATCGAATTGATACATTTTCCAAATTATCAATATATTCTCATAAGAAGATTTATACAATTATATTGAAAGAAAAAATCTAATCATCAACAGAAAGAGATAGAAATGAAGAAAGGGGGATAGAAAGAGTAAGAAATGGAAAGCTGTTAAAGATGAATAGATAAAAGGATAAATGGAATCAGAGTAGAAAATAATTTGAGATTAATTCTGAGGGAACATTCGTTGGAGAGTGTGAACTAGTCAATAAGATGCTTAACAAATACTGACCCTGGATTAGATCATGTTTTACCACCACGATTTTAATTACATAGTCGCAGAAACATGATGTGGGCCGGAACACGTATCATGAACATGCACGTAACTTGGAGCCGACTTTGTTTGTGTTACACATTCTGTTGCCACGACGACCATAAGATGCCTAGGAACACTATATGACGGCGATCAAACAACGCCTCTCGTCTGGTGGCATGTTGCTTTGCCCAACCCAATTACAACACAAATAGAGGAACAGTAGATGGCACAGAGCTGCTGGGATTGGGAGATAGTTGGATGATGTATGGTACGGAGTTATAAGAAAAATACAGGAAGAAACAAGAGTTAGAGAGAGAGAGGATTTAAGGGAGAAAAAAGAAAGAAAAGGCAATAAATAGAGAGAGAGAGAGAGAGGGGGGAGGGGGGAGATTAGAAGATTAAAAAAAAAAATACAGCAAGAAAAAAAGAAAGATAAAAGGTAAGAAAGAGAAACCAATTGAGGGGGGGGGGGAGGGGAAGGATGAAATATAAAGATAAGAGTACAACTGGACTTTGGCAACTTACATGTATAAAAAGATATATGAGCTATAAGCTATTGAGCACAAAGGGAAACAACTTCATAGACCCCCCCAAAAAAAAAACAAAAAAAAAACAACAACAACAAATCATGCAAATCAATCCTTTTAGTTGGCACATTAGTGCACAGGCACCTAATGTCATAGAAAGATCACTCTTAACCAAAATCCAGTGTGGAAGTCGAGAGAAAAGGACATTAGTCAGATAGCTGGAATACCATGTCACTGTCAATGTCACTAGAATATGATGAGCTGAAGAATGAGTTGAAATGAAATGGGCGTGTCATAAGATGTAACATACATTCTCTGGCAGAGTAAATCTAGATCAGTGATAGCATCATCCTCTCAATCCTGTATTGCCTGATCCGCTATTATTAGGGCTTATCAAAACATCTTGGGGATTACGCTCGGTGTACTCTGCCAACAGTGCAGCTAAACCCAGGCCAATTTAGACCCGTCAGCTCTCCTACACTTTGGTGCTAAAGAGTCATATAGGTTTGGACTTTGATGACTGAAATCATATAAACATGAATTTGTTCATGTATACACTCATTGACATATAAAACATTCTGTGTTTGCAACATTCTTGTAGGATTGCATAGTGGTGAAGTGTAAGACACAACATACAGTAGTACCCATTTGTCAATATTCAATATTTCCATTTAAGACCAATAACTGCAAAATAAGAAAACTACAGATACAAGAAAACATAATCACCTCCATAACATGATATTCTATTATGTAGGACATTAAATTTGCTTAGCTTTATTTATAAGCTACTTATGCTAAGGATTTAATCAAGGTTGCACAAAGAAAATAATCAGTCTACATCTGATGTAATATTATGCTTATTCTTCAAATGAATAACTGATGACTCGGCTAGGATTTATTTTTAGTCTTTGATGTTATCCTTGCCCCTAGTCAGATTATCCATCTAGTTTCTCCTCAACAAATGGATATTACTTCACAAAAATAGCCCAAGCTTGGAATTGGAAATTAAAAATTCACAGACTTCAAGGAAACCGGCTTGGAATCTCTACATGAATGGGAAGTATCACATGGCTGCCTAAGGGGTGCTTGGCCTAGTTTATGAGTATGTCTTCTCACTATGAGTCTAATGAATCCCATCTCCTAAATCATAACTGAATGACTCAACAGAGGTAGATGACACCACATGATCTGTTGGTTTAGGCTAACTGCCCAATATTCCCTAGAGCATTTGATAGAGTGGATCCCTAGATCAGTTGATATAGTGGATCAACTACTGTTCTGTACAGAAGTAGGAGGTCCAGTTGATGTAGTAGATGGATTTGTGACACTAGGTTTTGAACGTAGATCTAGCGGGACTACTTGCCCTGGTGATTGCCTACCTGGACTCTTATGAGAGGGAGACTTGGAGTTGGCATTAAGGCCAAGAGGAGACTTGCTGAACTGAGTAGCACTTACAGGAGACTTGCTACCATGGGCAGAGCTTACAGGAGACTTGCTACCATGTGCAGAGCTTACAGGAGACCTGCTGCTTTGAGCAGCACTTACAGGAGATTTGCTACGATGGACAGAGGTAATAGGAGACTTGTTGATTAGGGTAGCACTTACAGGAGACTTGCTACCATGGGTAGGGCTAACAGGGGACCTGCTGCTAAGAGCAAAACTAACAGGAGAATTGTTACTTTGAGCATTACTACCAGGAGCCACGCTGCTACTAAGGGTAGAGCTTACAGGAGACTTGCTACGATGGGATGAGTTAACAGGAGACTTGCTGCCATGTACAGAGACAACAGGAGACTTGCTGCTATAGGCATCACTTACTGGAGATTTGTTATGACGCCCAGAGCTACCAGGAGACTCACTACGATAAAAAGAGCTTATGGGTGACTTGGCACGGCGTGGTGAATATTGAATAGGAGACTTTGGTGGAGATGTCCTTGCTAGCTCTCCTGATTGTCCTATAGTTTGAAGTTTGGATTGCTGCAGCATTGAAGACATCGGTGCTTTTTTTTCCAATTTCAGAGATTGTGTACTCAAGGTTCCAGGCTGTATCTGGGATTCTGTTACAACAGTTACAACATTATCAGGTTTCTTGTGCTGAATAGCATTTCCCAGTGATGCAGTGTTCTCAGGGTTGCTTGTCACCATTAGTTTGGACTCTTCGAGCAAAGCAGAAGTTGGTAATTGACCAGAAGCATTTCGGACAAGCGATATGGGGTTTGGATGCGACTCTTTGGGAGGACTCTGCCCATCAGATTTGGCCAGACTGATATGGTAAGCCGTTTTCCCTTGATCAGCAGCTTGTAGGTTGCTTACTACTGACAGGATTGATTTATTTGGCGTATGACCTTTCGTCATGGTCAGCTCTTTGCCCAAATCGGGCGACTTCCTGAGAGCAGAATTCACATTGACTGCTCCTTCACTTGGACTAACTTGGAGTGATGCTCTTCCTGGACTTGATACTTTAGGAGGTGAGTTCTTTACCAAAGTTCCATCTGAGTTTGATAGCAGAGAAGCAGGTTTCTCTTGTTTGGGAGAGGACTTTGTTCCCACATTAGCATCACTTGCATCACTCTTTGTACCATCTCTGCCTTGAGTTGGCTCTGATATTTCTGTTGCCTGCACTTCAATCACTGGTTTCTTAGATGTTTGTGGAGCTGTCTTTGCAGGAGGAGATGTAGTAGACCCAACTATTGATTCTGTTGATGCGCCTGGAGGAGACGTGAGTCCTTCTGATGTGGTTATGCTAGGAGGAGGAGTGGTTCTTGCTG
This sequence comes from Mesocentrotus franciscanus, assembly GCA_037976565.1. Taxonomy (NCBI): domain Eukaryota; kingdom Metazoa; phylum Echinodermata; class Echinoidea; order Camarodonta; family Strongylocentrotidae; genus Mesocentrotus; species Mesocentrotus franciscanus. Next base: position 7,690,581 of record CP137669.1, on the reverse strand, counting down.
GACTACTGGATTCTTGTTTACCTGGATAGTAGAAACAAACATGGGAAATTTAATTTAAAGATTCCTTTCACAACTGAGAACACTTATGTTATTTGATACTTAAGCTATTGAACTCTCAATTTTCCTATAATTTATAGCATAAAAGCAAGCAAGGGTTGCCATGATAATTTCAATATGATTTATGTGATGCCTTGGAAAGTAACTTCTTGAATGTATGGAACTGAAACAATTACATTTCTTGTGTTAATTTTTCTTCTGTCCATAATTCATGACAATCTGAATTTTTTCGGAATACAAGTGACATAGTCTTTAATACTGCCGGTCACAACATTTACAAATAAAGGTTGTTGGTGTATGCGTCGAGATGAAATATAAACAATTCATTTTATATGAACGTTTTAATATGAGCTTTTTACAATTACTCCTTTTAAAGTACAGTCAGAACATCTTGGAGTACATAACAAGATTTCACAATCATCTTGGCAATTAGAGAGAGGAAAAAAGGAGCGATTCTTGAGTAATCTCTACTAAATGGAGTTTTCCTTGTCATTGCTTCTCAACCCTAAGGGTGAGTAGAGCCTTTAAGAGCTTCCTGCCACCCATCCCATTCATTGTAGCAATGCATTGCGGCTAAGCAGTCACATGGGTATTTTCAGAATAAGCACACGCAACTGCCATCACATGATCACTTCAATTCTCAACATCATGCATCCCGGGTTCTCTAACCACGCCACCCTCTTTCTCTCTCCATCTCTCCTTCGTCACTGTCCATCTCCCCCTGTCTCCGCTCCCTTCTCTTTCTTGCCCGTCCACCTCTTCCACCCTCTTCTTTGCTCTCTTCCTCAACATCCCTCTCTCTTTCCCGCCAGTCTCTCAACGGCATCCAGGGGCCGGGTAGTGAACATTTGTCGTATTTTGGCTCGCAGCCAGACCTTTCATCATCATCATCACTGGCATCATCATCATCGTCCTCCTCTTGATCATGGCGATCCCTCTTGGTTGTCATTATGCATGCATGTGGCGTGCCCCCTGGCCGCGTGTGCTCCTTCCTGCCATGGTGATTTGCATGGAGAATCGGATCAAGCTATCATTCAACCGACTGCTTGCATTCAATCAGCCCTTATTACCAATGCACATCAACATCCTTATCTCTCACTCTCTCTCTCTCTCTTTCTTTCTGCTTAGTATGCAGGAACCAATTCCCGTTTCTCTCAGAAAAATTCTAGAAAATTCCCTTCTTCAGTCAGAAAAAGAGACTTTGGAAGCTTGAAAGAAGTTTGTAGAATAGCCTCAATGTGAACAAACTCCATACCTAATACATGGTATATATCAAAATTCATTCATTTTGTTTTAGTTCTATTTTGAATACTTGAGAAACATAAACAAATAATATAACGAGCCTGAAAATAACTGAATAGTTTCTATACAAAAATTGAAAATTTGAATCACCAAAAAACATTTTGAAAATTCGCGGCACCTTTTTTCTTCTTCCAAAAAATGATTTTTCATTACAGAGAGACAATATCGTATTTCTCTTGGTGACAAATTTCAATTATAATTTTTTTAATTCTAGTAACAGGATCGTTGACTTTCATTGTCATTTGCTGCAACTCTTCAAATCATTGGAAGTGGCAAATTTATAGTAATGAAAGTAATATCTCAAAGCTGTCTCAACTGACAAAATATAATGCCCATAAATTGCTTTAAATAATAAAACTATATATGGGATAGTGATAAAATGTCATTCAAAACCTCCACTAAAATCCCCACTCTCTCTCTTTCTCTCTCTCTCATACCAATTTCCTATCAACTCATGCAACTGTATCCACTCTGCATCTTTCGTTCAGAAAATGGATCGCTGCCATCACTTCCATTCTGGTTGCATCTCTCTCAATTGCTCAAACCAATTTCCTTGAGAATGAGTTAGGTCTCCCTGCAGGCAGGCATAAACCAGTTGTCTGTAACACACGATGACGATACCAACCAAAATTCTCCAGGAAAGTGCTCAAATAGCGAATCATGCAAACAAGCTAATGATCAAATGGATGCATCCTTAAAAGGTATCCTTGTCCTTTCATATTGGGGGGAAAATGAGCTAAGCTTTCTGGTGTAATCAAACAGGGGAAAAGCTTGTGGGGTAGAAGGGGATTTCTTGAAACAAGTTTGGTTATCTGCATACATGTATACAGTAGAAGCATAAACCTCATATGCAATATTAAGCAAAACAACTACTTATCTATCATTCTGTTGTTTTTTTCCTTTCTTGTATATTCATGTTTTGGTGAAGCTAATATATTAAACCTCTTAATATACATGAAGCACATTGACCACGCACATATAGATGCAACAGTTTGATAAAAGCCAAGGTGTAAATACATTCCCCTTTATGTACTAGTCCTTTGACTCTGAGACAATACTGTAGTACTTTATTGTTTAGGAATAATAGCAGGCACCTCTTGGGAGGTAAGGTGGAGGGAAAAAGGGGTAAAGATGCTTTTCCCCTTACTTTTTGTTATACAATGTTTGACAGTTATCAGTACAAGATGAGGCTTCAAAACAAACCAGTGGGGGAACGGAAAGGGGTTTTCCCCAATTTTCAAGTTCAATCTCATCTCATTCATCATCAAGTGCACAGACTAAAGCCTTGCTCATGAATACATAACATGGTAAACCGCCTAGAATAAACAAAAGTAAACACAAAATAAAACAAAACTGAACAACGACAACAAACCACCTTGGTAAAATAAATGATATAAAATGTCGTGCACTACATTTCCCTGTAACACCAAACAGACAAGTGAGTATGTGTAATGGCCTTAGTTGCCCACAGCTATCGTTTTATCAACCACTCTTGCCAATCATTTATATAAAGTGGTTTTCATTTAACTTAACTTCAGACATGTGTTAAACTTTGGGGCTTTGCTTATGCAGGGATAGCCCATCGCTGCTGCATTTACAAAATGCCCCTTTTAGCAAAACTATTGATGCAACAAATATTTTGGATTATATCTCACATATTAAAATATCATCATCACATGGAGCTCACCAAAGACCTTTATATTTCTCATACATAACATCAACGCATGTTGTACTTAATGGTTCATAAGATATCATAAAAACTTTACTAAGCTAAGAGGGATTACATCTAAAAAAGCATTCATAAATCATGACTTGAAGGCTGTCAAGGTATAAATCTTTAAATCATCACAAGATTACATTTGTGTGTGTGGGTGTTGTAGGAGTGGTTTGATTCTCAATGGAACTTAATTGATACTTTCCATCCATGCAAGAAATTTGCGAGTAAAATTGTTTAAAATCAGCCAAAACTGATGCATTACAGTTGTAAAAAAAGAATTATAGCTAATGAAATATAGAATGACTGTCGTTTATTTATATTTCATTCTTTATATTTCATAAACATACAATAGATATCTCTTAAAAACATTACTTTATTTTGAAGATTAAAATTGGTCTCCAATTTGCTTAAACTATAGAGAAGATCCGGTCACATCGTCCTTGAGTCTGAAATCAAAGCTAGTGCTATCACAGCATCATCGTTTTCATGTATGCAGTTTGGTGTGATGGGTCGGGAGGCGGCGACACTACTGTCAAATTAGCTGCTTAATGGATTGCAGATGCAACGATCGGCACGTGCCACTTCAGCCAGTCAGTAACTCAACCCCACCATCCAAATTCATATCTCAATCCTTCCAAAGGTGATTCATCTTGGTTGTCAAATTATAGGGGCTTGTTTCTTAGAACATTCTAATGAGTTACATTCATCTAATCAAATGGATCAATTCAATGTGGTAATCATAACCACATCCCAATCAGTTCTATCCACTCTTGCTAGATGAATCATCCTATTCACTTTACCATAATCATGTTCCTAACCATCTCTTAAAGTGTTTTATCCTGGCTGTACTTCTCCTAATATAGTCCTCAAATCTGATTTGAAGTGTAACTGTAATAGTAAACAATAAAGTGCCCTAATCAATTGATTCTATGTAACAACAACATATGCCACCAATCGGAGTACCTGAAAAAGAACCTGAAACTTCATAAAAGCTCAATTTAACACCATAAGAGTGGTGCACTAATGATGATGTCACTACTGGTCTAGTGTTTTACCAAGGACATAGCAGTATCTGAATCATTATACCAATTATATACTCCTCCGTTTCTTAAGATGATACAACCTTGAACTTCACATCACACATCAAGCATCTCTAATTAAATGCTTAGCAACACATCTACAGACAGTATTCATCGCTTCATCTTGTTACTATGACAACAACCACCCTCTCCCTCCCACATCAATGAAGACACAAATTGGCTTTATGCATTACATTCATTTCGTTGATGTGCGTATATACGTAGTGAAAAAGTGCAATGACATTTGCAGAGTTCCTCCCAATTTTTTCTGCTCAGCTGAGCATTGTGATAGCGAGGATTCGTACCAAACAGAATTAAGGCCTAACAAGATTATTTCATATAAGTGACTCTGTACGAGCAAAGCAAACAAATGGATTACATGGCCGTGCAATGAGAGCCCTACAGATTAGTGGAATACACAGTTCTTGTAATCATTTGGCATGGTGACGCACCGTTTAAATAAAATGGGCACGAGTGAACTCTTCAGAGTGTTAGCCTCTTTTTGGTCATGCATTCAAATATCCTTACCACTTGCCTTATCAACCCATTCCGCACTCCAAAATTGGTCTTTAATAGTACTGCAACTGCTTTTGCTTCAATAGAGAACTATCAACGTCAGTGGTAGATTATATAGGGTGGGTGATTGTGTGGGTGTAATGCTCAATAAATATTTAATTCCCATGGATTGACCTATAATGGCATCAAATATGGTCAAATATTAAAATATTAAAATCTAATAAAAGGTTTTTCATGAACATTTTGCTCTTATAACTGTGTAATTTGCCATGTAGCAACAGAGAACATAATAACAGAGCTTTAAAGCACTAATTTGAAGTCCTTCTTTGGTCTGTCATTGTTCTTTGTTCCTGACACACCTTTATCAAAGCATTTCTCTCAAATACAGAGAAAATATCAAACACAAGTAGAGCATGCTACTCACCTATGCATTGCATTACCATTATCTATTTTATTCAACCTAATAAAAAAAACCTCAAGAATAAGAAAGTGTTCTATATAAGGCCCTTTTTTCCCTTTTGCATGAAATTAACTACTAGAGTGACGAGAAAACACTTTCATCTTGTTACTATTAAATTTGTATCAGGATATTCACTTCTAGGATTAAATTTTCAAAGGGGAATAGAGCAATGATATCAAAAGGTAAGAAAATAAAAGGTAAGTTGTGTGTTTTCTAGTCAGTTTTCATCACAAGCAATATCTATTTTCATGGCTTGGTTGTTGTTAATTCTCATGGTAACATTGGAAACATAATAAATAAACAACCTATATTGCACCTTTTCTTCATAGGGGGTTGGGACATCTCCAAGGAGATCCAATGCTTTCATACATAAGTGAGGGAAATCAAAGTTCAAAATGCAGCAACAAACGCAAAGTTATGGAGTATTTTGTACAGTACATTTTTTTTTGGAGTGGGTTTGTTTTCTGTGTTATGTTAGTTCTTGAACAACTTACTTTACTATCTACATGTACAGTTAACTTTTAGGAGCAATGTACATTGGGTTATATAGATGATGGGAATCCAATTTGATGAAAAAATGGCCCGTTTCTATCTCTGGAGTGAGGAGAGAATAAGACGGTGATGTGTTCCTCATGATCAATACATATTCACCTAATCTACATCTCGACTTCTGTAGCAATAAGAGAGCTTTAGCTCTGGCACTTGGAGGAGCATTAAAAATTCATGTTGTGCCTTATGTAAGGTGAGAGCCTGAGATCACTCCCCGAGACTGAGTTTGGCCTTGCTTGCCTTGCCATGCCTGTTCACTCCCTCAAAAAAAAAACCCGTTCCTAATCCACCAATAACAGGGCACCTGGAGGATCTTCTAGCAATCCGATCTCAACGCGCCTCCGATTTCAAACGAACTGCTTTGACCGACTGTAACTCTACACCATACCCTAAGCCATTATGATGCACCTTGCTAGTGTATCAGCTTCTTGCTCTCAGCAAGACACTCTTGTCTTCTCCTGCACCCGCCTAAAATCCCCCGTTTAACTAAGTTATGTCCCCAGGAAATCAATGTCTCTTCTTCTTTTTCTCAAATGGCTCCTTTTCCTGCCCCAACTTCATTCAGTAAAAGGAACAGATGGATAGAGTCCTTCACACATGATATGCGTTTCACAAGAATTCCCATTTACGGGAGAAGGCCTTGTGATATTTGACTACTTCAGGCATTGTGGTCATGATAGATGAGACATCTGAGAATTGCATCTAAGTGGATGCAACCTTCCTGTTTTGTTTTCTTCAATGAAAACCTGTCCATTTTTTTAAAAATGATTTTTCCTGTTGAAATAAAATCATAAAATGTAGTCACATCTTCCAGGTAATCAAGTCGCATATGAAGGCTTCACACAATGTTCAACGTTTTCCTTTTTTTTTTACTTGATTACCAAGCCAAATTCTAAATCCTTAAACATAAAAAACATAACTCTTAAAAGGTATAAACTAACTTTTGCACTTGTGGCATCTCTGGTTGCAGGAAAGTATTTTATATAATCCAAAACGTTGGGACCACATGACTAATCTTCATTAGGAATTCATATGAACTTACAACATTGCACTATTGCCAAGATGCTGAGCTACTGACAAGGTTTATCCCCACTGGCATGGGTTTAGTTTGGTAACAAATGTATTTCATTTGTAATGTATGAATATAATCTCTATTTAATGCCTAAAAACGTTTAATGCATACATTCATGTGCACTGAAATCATATATGTGAACCATCCCTATGTGCATAGACACTCTACGCCTTTTAAGACAGAGATATATCCTACATACTGTAGATAAATTCGGAATTTGCAATCCATGTAATGAGTTCACATCTAAAGTAGAGAACCAAGCTACTCAGTTAAGGAAATGGAGATTTGGATACGAGACAGTAGAGGCATTCCTAAAATACTGGTAATAGTATTGGTAGGGCATATGTGAATTTAATGATATATTGTAAGAATTAAAGAGGAATGGAGGATAGATGGGGAAAGGAAGACACAGAGCGTATTAGGCACAAGAAGGAGTCTAGTGCAGAAACATTTTACCTCAAAGCAAAATTTTATTAAAGAACTTTAGGTATTTAGACAGCAAAAAGTAGAAATATTCACATCTTCACTTGATTTCATGATTATCATTTTTAGCTCAAATGCAAAGCTAAAAATAAGCTAAGGTGAAATCTATTACAGATAAGAAATAAAATGACAATAAAACCATATCTAACTGGTTAAAATCTATTCAAGTCATTTAAAGTGCCATAAGATATTATGCCAGGTATGGTATAAATTGAAAATCAACAACAAGCATTAAAACTGAACTTTTACAAAACCAAATAGTTCATGAATATAGTCAAGGAACTGTAGTAGAACTGACAGCTTAAATTGCATTGAAAATTGAAACGAATGAAAATTTTTAGAATGAATTTGTGTGAGAGATGGAGATATGATTTTCGATTTGATGAACTTGAGTCTTATGAAGGTTGACACTGCCCTATGGATGATGATCTTACCAAATGGTTTGAAATGGAATATATCCGAGTGAGGTCTGGGGCATGAACCTGGGCTCATGTTATGGTCTAACGACCTACAGATTAGAGGTGATGGGAACAGGAGGATTAGAGAGGGGTCACTGAGACATACAGGCAAAATAAAGAAAAGGAGAGAGAGGGAGGGAGGGAGGGGGAGGGAGGGAGGGAGGGAGAGAGAAAGAGAGAGATATATAGAGATAGAGAGAGATTTAGAGATAGAGAGAGACAGAGACAGAGAGAGAGAGAGACAGAGAGAGAGAGAATGAGAGAGACCGAGAGGGGAGGATGAGAGAATGAGAGAGAGTGTGCATGCAGAGAGAGTGAGATAGAGAGAGAGAGAGAGAGAGAGAGAGAAAGAGAGAGATAGAAGAGAAAGAGGAGGATAGATAGGAGAGATGGATGTGAGGAGACAGAGAAGAAAATTGCAGAGGTGGAGATGGGAAAGGTGGAGATGGGAAAGGTGGAGATGGGAAAGGAGGAGAGAAGAATTTGTACATAGATTATTATAGTTAGAGGGAAAACAAAAAGTTTTTTAGTAAAGAGGGAAGAAGGGGCATAATGAATGGAAGGTAGAAATACAAATAGAGAGTGGATAAACAGTGAAGAAAATGACAAAGAAAAAGATAGAAAGAAATAGGGAAAGAGAGGGAGATTGAGTAAATAAGTGATGTAAGAAAGGGATAGGGAGAGAGTGAAAGAGGCGGGGAAGAGAGGGACCATGTACCTACTAGAGAGGGGATAGGGGAGATGGAGAGGGGAGATGGAAAGCAAGGGGGTATTGCCAGGACCTGCATCAGAGGTTCAATGACCAGGAAGTCGAGACTTGATGCTGATTAACATTGCATGACATTGAGATGAAATGGATGCAGGAAGGGTGACATGATGAGACCAGACAAACACACTCAATACACATTCATAGAAATTCTCTCTCTCTCTCTCTCTCTCTGCTTCTCTCCTCCATCTCTCTGCCTCTTTCTGCCCCCCTCTCTCTCTCTCTCTCTCTCTCTCTCTCTCTCTCTCTCTCTCTCTCTCTCTCTCTCTCTCTCATCCTCTCTCAAATTCTCTGAGGCTCCTATACTACATGAATGATAAACTTGTTTGGTGACTAGCCTTGTAACTTATGGCCTGAATGATCTATAAGTTACATGTAAGATGCTATCTTTATCATTGTAAAAAAAAAAAGGATTCAAAGAACATTAGAATGCATGGTAAGAGTTGTAATCCACAGGAGTAACTAACAGAAACTAACAGAACAGAACTAAGTAATTTACACTTACATTTATTGAACTTGAATTTCTTTCACTTTCACTTGGTCATTGTATATTGAATATTTACCCCCCCCCCCAAAAAAAAAAAATGGAACAAAGATTGAGAGATATGAGCATACTGGTTGATTTTACTTTAAGCTTTATAGTAGAGCGACCGATTTTTAGGATGAGCTGGATGGTCAGTGTTGGTTGAATCTTAATAAACATTTTTTTCTTTTCGGTCTAATAAATATATAAAGAAGCATTTTAAATAAGTCAAATAGAAAATGCAGAAATATATTTTCAATAAAAGGTACAGGGATAGTTATTAAAATTATTCAAAATCTTAATTTGTTAACATTTGGTTCAATCTCATTCAACAGTATTGAAGGAGCATTATGTTCAGTAACTAATTTACATTTATTGAAAGTATAATTTCTAGGATTTTTTTCTTCATTTTTTCATAAAGATCTGCATATTCATCTTTTTTCTTTATAAACTTTCTTTTAAAGAATCTTCGCACTCACATATTTTATCCAATGTGAATGTGATCAATGTTTTCTTACACTACTACATCCTACTATTAATCACTTACTTCTGTAGGCTGAAATAGTGTCAGAAGAGTAGATATTTCCAAAATGAAGCAAAACAACAATTTAATAATTCAACAAACCATCCCAGAGTTTGGTGTATTTATCAGTTTCTCTGTGTGAAGACATATAACATGAATAATACATGTATTTCTTTCAATGCTGTAGTCCCCGAGTCAGGTTTTCATTAATAATTCACCAATATGGAGCTGTTACCCATAGAGAATGAATTATTTAATAAACAAAATGGATACTTAAATGTAATGGCTTCCACTGTGACAATTTATGCCACTAAATTTGAGATGAAGTCTTTCTCTAGAGTAAGAACAAAGTTCTTACATTCTGTTCTTAGATCAGGGAAAAGCCTTGTAGAATCCTCAAATTGAGAAACCCCCCAAATATGTTAATATCTCACTTGGGGCAATAAATCAAAACTTGAATACAAACAAATGTTTTTTTTCCCTTTGTTGTTGTTGTTGTTTTAGCATTACATTATTTTAAAGAAGACATAGCAAAGTATTTCTGTGCATATCTAAATCAAATTTAAGAGTGTTGTCCTTTTCTTTTAGTAAGAAGAAGTACATGCTTTATGGTTTAAAAGAAGAAAAAAAACAGTATTTACATTATCTTAAGTGTATGGCCAAAAGGTAAAATTAAACTAATCATCTTATTTACAACTGCGCAACAAACACCCACATATACACACAAGCTCTGATACAGAGGTAAATACATTTGTATATATATATATGACACACACTCACACACAACAGTTGTATATATTCCAGTTCTGTATTTGATATGCATGTATACAGGCAGGCAGGTACGACACAGAGACACGCTCTGTCACACATTGACATGGACTGGAGTACGTACACGTGGGAAAGGCCGTCATGTGTCGTTCCCATATCATGAATCTAACATCTACGACACACAAGACAAGTACCGACACCAGTCAGTCCCATTAACCTAGTCACCATCTTATTCAAAAGAAACCTGACATGCTAACTACTAGGTGATTTGCTTTCTATGAAGGGATGTTTTTTTCATCAATTCCCTTTCAAGCTGCATTTCTTCAGAACATGTTTGTAAACATCAGCCTTTCGTGATTCTCTTTATCTGTGTTTTAGTCGTCATGGCAACATAATTTGATGGCGCACGAATGATTGATTGACTATTCAATGCAGCAATACAGGGTGTGTTTAACATGACAGCATGCAAACTGCAATGTATAGTAATTCTATTCTGTTCATGCATGAAACCTACACCATGGGATATTTCTATAGAAAGTTGAAAGAACCCTTATCCCTAAATGTCCTTCATGTCTTCTTATTTGATCAAGTATCATTAAGCAGACACAAAATAAACATCCAATTTAACCCACCACAATCACACTCTAGCTTTTTATTCCTCGTCAAAATTTCCTCCAAGGTGTTTGACTTCTATGAGAAACACAGCAAGCCAGAAAAAGATCTTGTAAAGATAGAAAACTAGAAGGCCTTCTCAAACCATAGATCCTGCAGCTAAACCTTTGAAAAATAACACCAAGAATACCTTGGTCAAATCTAGTCAAATATCAAATGAGACCGTCTTCAATGACCATTGAAGACAATGAAATCTAAGAAGGAATGAGGAAGAGGAAAAGTGTTGGCAAATTAAATGGATTAATGATTAAAGGAGGAGAGATAATAGTATTAAACAGGATCGAAATAATTACATATCAAAGGATTAACTCTACTCGATAGAATGAGAACATCATAGTAGTATAGAGAGAATGAGGAAACGTCAAATGCTGCTAAGAATCATGTCAATGCCATTGATCTTACAGACCAAGGTGATGCTGTTTACACTGTCTGAAGAACTGTCTTGCACAGTGTGTACGTTCAATTCGAAATGGTCATCACAATGAACCTGTTATTGGCCATGGGAATGCCATCTTCTTCTACTGACTGATAACAATTAACCGCATCTGTTTGCGATAAGAGCATCTTTAGCATAGCCAGGAGCTGCGGCAAGGCAAACTTTGCCTGACCCCTTCTTCACTTTCTTGTCAACATCGTGGCATTGGCCAAAGTATGGATCACATGTTATAAATAGCGCATCTCACTGATTCGGGTCAATACCTGAGCCTTGTGTAGCAGCCATCTTGACTGACTTCTGGGACTGTTCTACATGCATTTAGACTCAGCATGCTAATTAAGTCAAACGTCAGTAATGCCTCTTTCCTTGAATTTTAATTCCTCTTTGCTAAACAAACAAGTTGATCAGTCTGTAGATCGTGGGAGATTATTTTAAATAGAATTTTTCTGAACTCAGAACAAAGAATTCTCCAATGATGCACACTACTGCATTGTCAATATTGTCTATTGTCTGCTCAGAGACAGACTAGTATCAACTCATGCACTTTTACAAAGAGTTAACACCCTTCTGCCTCTAAACAGATAATATACGCCTACTTCTATTTTTGTGTGTGCAAATACCCTTTCCTTTTTTCTATAACCTTTTCTATTCACCATACACACGATAGCAACACTTAATAAAAAAATCAACCTAACGCAATTTTAAATAGCCTTGTGTGTCGCCTATTGAAATGTGCGAACATGACAATGATGTATTACGTAACCTGAACACAATTTCTATGAGACATACAATAGAGTCTTGAGTTGATTTTCCTAAAATAGTTGCATTGTGTTTGTATAACTAAAGAAAAATGAAATGATAATAAATGGAAAAGGTATACCTAAAGATTAATAGAATCAGGACTTATCCATACTATTTTGTCATAACTGTTTTTAAATAAAAAGGAGGGGAACAGCATATTACCAGCGATATGATTGTGTAACTGCAATTTCCAGCAAAGAGAAAGAATGATGTTTTTTTCCCACTGCCCTCAAGGTATCAGCGCCTTTATAATTGAACTCTTGCCATGGAATAACAAGGGCCAATTAGGGATGTATTTGTCCACCATATTGGCTAACTTGATCAACTGTGATTAAAGCACATAGGGTGATGGGTGTAGCATAGTCTCACCTAGGCAACCGTAGACAACATGCATCCAGAGAGGTGGCAAAGGCACCCAAATGTACAGGATCAGCATGAACAACTCTGCCAGGGTGGTGCAGGCTGGATGTGCCTAACTCTGGGACACTCAACTTTCACCTGCCTATCTGTACATACACACCTTTTCAAGTACAACGATTTGTACATGGAAGAATAGTGTACCTTTGGAATGAGTCTCACATGAAATAACTGAAAACTCATTCTATTGATACTTTCCTCATTATAACCACAGTGAAGTCTCAATCACATCATGTTTAATAGGTAATCATAATTTTGTCACATTTCTTTTTGTCACATTTTGTACACAAGTCTTTATCGTTTAGGTTACCATTCAGCCAATGTATGATCCAAATCACTTCTTTTTTTGTATTGGGAAACAGATTTACACTGGTTTAAAATATTCATCTCATCATCAAATATTAATGTTGTATGGCTGTTAATATACAAGCTCTTGATACAAATATTCTCTGAATGTTAGACTACATTACATAATGGTAATACCATCCTTGAAATTCTGATATATCTGATTGGATTAAAATGGAAGAAAGGACAGCTCAAACTGGCTGGTACATGCATATTTCACAGACATAATCTGTGTGAGATTTATGTGATTCATTATGAGGTAGATTAAAAGGGGGAATACCATTAACTTTGATTTGATCATGTCATGGTATGCTGATAGTGAGATTAGATCCATTGATACCCCTTACAGCTGACCAGCCAGACATACAACAAGCACACATCTTATGTAATCAAAGATTTCCATTCTATTCTTCCAGCTCATATAACAGTGAATCCCTCCTCTTGTTTACTGGCCCTCAATGAAAGGTGTTGTCTATATTCAGGTGAAATAGTAGCTCAGCTAAGCTTGGTGGGAATCCACCCTCTCCTGGGTTCTCATACTTGAGCCAAACAATAGAGCAATGCATCTTGTCATTGTTGGCGGATTTGGTAGGCAGCCATTGTTTGAGATTCTCCTGACTGGCACAGCACAAGAGGCTCTGGCCCCCCCTTCAAATAACCCCCAATAGTAGCCCCCCTGACTCGGGTCATTAAATAGAAGAGAAGAGGCACTAGACCATGGGACCAAACATGCCTCCACAGTCCAAGTGGATGCCCCCTCTTTTCTGCTGCGTGCGATTATCATGACTATCTTCCTGACACAAGACTGTTAAGGTACTTAAGTGCTGTCTGTCATAGATATGTAAAGACAATGCATTGTGTTTAATTGATGACTGCCCGATGGATAATCTAGCTATCAATTCTGCCAAGCTATACAAATTCTCATGTTTACCTGCTATGTCAATTTTTCTGCAGGCTGTATAGGCACCTCTTCTATTTTCAGGATTGCAGCTATTTTCTCTCAGATAGTATACCAAAATGTATTCCATGGAAGACATACAAACAAAACCATGAATAATTCACTCCAAAGAGCTTGATGCGCTGGATCAGGCTAAGAAACATTCTTGCTCAAAGACCACTGACACAGTATGCAAGACTTAACTCTCCAGAAATGCATAGGATGGGAACATGGATGAGCAAGAAGAGGTCTTACAGTGTCTTATCAACCAGATGACAGAGGATATTTAAGAAGAGAATTGAAAGAAAGAGAAGAGGTTCGGGTATCTAGGTATGGCTTACAAATCTGCATTGAAACTGTATCGCGGGTGATTTCCTAAGCAAGTCAAGGCATCGACATAGCGGGATACTGCCTCCAATCATTTGAGAGGTCTTCCAAGGGAATGGGTAAAAGAGGGATCGTGAGGTGGGTCAAAAGACAAGGGTGCAATCTCTTCATAGTAGAAAAGATATAAGAAAAATAACAATACAAAAATCTGAAAAAGATAGATTTTCATGCTGAGCGAAACCCTTGATTTGAGTACCATCACTTATTGGACTAGATTTCAAATCTCCTCTTCTTTCAGATCTCATGGGAGGGGGGCTAATTGTTTCCTCATTCTGGCACACAACCCCTTTCAAGTGAGGAGAACCACTACCCCCACTCAGCCCATCTGTATCCATTTTAAATCCAGTCCCCTATCTCTCACCATTCACTCCATTCACCTACTTCTCAAAGCTACCCTCTCCTACTCTCACAAACTCATTCAACCAACAACTTTCCCACGCATCCTGGCAGTCTTTGATAGGATCCTTATTCTCAATTTCTTTTTGACTTCCCCTTCTTTATTTGTATCATCGGATTATGGAGTCTTGAGAAATGTTGCTTCTCAGTTCCAATCCCATAAAAATACCCTTCTGTCATGGCTCTTTGATCAAGCTAAAGAAGGCACTTCTAAAAGACCTGTCACCTTCATTTGGTATTTGTATTTTGGAGGGCTGTAATTATGAAGCCTGAGAAAAACTAACAAGCAAGCCATTGGAACCCAACTAAATACTTTCACACAAACCTTTGTATTTTCTAAAATACAATACTTAGGCTGATGATGTTGGTGTGGTTTAGATGTTCTAAGTTTCTAAAAAATGCCATGCTTTCTATATTGTTATGTCAACATAAAGGAGTATACAATGAGCCAGTGGCTTTTCAATAGTTGACTGAGAGAGGATAAGAAGAGGGGAGTTAAAAGATATAAAAGCAATTCTTTTTAAATATGTACATTTGAATGTTTGTCAAAATGGAGAATGTGAACTCTTTTTCATCATCTCTTTTCCATTTGTAAAACAAAATTCACAGCTATATATCGCTTAAAATATATAAATATGTCATTTCTGTGAATTATGTATAAACCTATTTTATAAAACAATACTGAACAGTTTCACATGCTGCACTTTGCTAAGTAAGCAGTACATTAGTCATTCAAAAGCTTGAATATGATCAATCCATTTTCAAATTGCTGGTAATTAGAATGGAACAAGAAAATCACTGTCACTCAATCCAAATCTATGGATTCTTCAAGAATGAATAATATTATACTCGCATACATTATATGCAAATAAATATCCATTGTAAACTGCTGTTAATACATCAATCTAACCCAGTACAGTACATATGCTACTCTCCTGTACAGGAATCTCTACCAAACCATCAAACACCACCACAATTAGATTCTGCCGGTTCAAATAAATCAATACATTCACAGGTATTCATATGAGACAGATGTTACTGGATTCATTAAAATGCATACAAAACAAGAAGCCTACACTGGTGGTATAGGAAGCCTCTTGAAAGCGGTGCCCATGTACTACCCCCAAAATAACAGGTTTTGTAGTAGGAGCGTATTATTGTCACAAGCATTTTGGAGTTTGTCCAGTTTGAGATGCGACTTGGGGGGTTTCAGTTTTTATTTGCTAGCTTGCAGAACTGAATGAGTCATTGTCAAGATTTTTATGGGGCAAAAAATTGGGGATTGTATTAGGTTGGTGAAAAAAAGGAGAGGGGAATGGCTGATGAGAAAAATTTGTCATACATGATGGAACTTTATTTGGATTTTTTTTAAAGGAATAATCCGTTTTTAATGTCCAATTACTATGAACAAGAAGTACGGATTTATGGTATTGGTACATATTTTAAAGTAAATATTAAACAAATTGCTGGGTGGTTGAAATACTAAATAAAACAATGAAAAGAGAAAGAGAAACTCAAACCTGTTATAAAAAAGGAGGAATGCAGTGTAAATATACATATGAGAGAAAATCAATATCTGGTATTGATATATTATTAAACATTTCTGATATCATGTTTCAGCTATTACTTGGGAATCTCTGATGACATAGACAAATAAAGTCAGGTCTAATCATGAAACTACCTGAATTGATAAGAAAATCATGAGTTTTATTATTAAGAGGGAACCAATTAGCAATATTTAATGGAGCGGGCACAAAATTCCAACTTGAATGAATGAGAAGAAGAACTTTGGCCTCAGTCAATGAGGCATGACACAAGAAGGAGACATGATCTAACTATTGCTTGGTTACCAAAAGCTATTTTGATGAATCAATTAGACCCTGTGGTTCCCAAAGTCAACTGGGATCATGAGAAATTCCCATGCTTTGAGAAAAAACAGTCAGATTACTCACTCTCCATGACAATGAAAACTCAGTTTGGGGTAAATGTGTCTTTTGTATGATTTCAATGAAATGAAATTTATAAATAAACTTCACATGAGGTGGAATGGTTGAAATGTACTGAAAGAACTACTTAGATCAGGGTGACTTCCTCTGTCACAAGAACAGAGATGTTATCCACATTGGAAGATGTGGTGAAAGAGGTGCAATGATAGTGTTATTAGGATTGTAATATCAACACTTTCCTGCTAATAAACTCACCACTAAGCTGGCATGAGGCATCATTTTAAAGCCCCTTTCTAACTGCTCCTGTACTGTCAGAGCAATGAGTTAACTCAGAGCTCTGTGGTAACTCCTTGGTAGAGGACCTATACCAAGTCAATACTATTTTTGTGAATACCTGTTACATAAAACTACAAAAGTAGATTGCCATGTAAAAACCTACAACCCAACATAAGTACAACAACATTTTGAGGAGAGTAGCCATATAACACAGCTAAAAGAAAAAATATTAAAAAAATAAACAGATCAGGAAAAGTATTTAAATTATTTTATACAGGCAAATAGCATTAAAATAAATACAAAATGGTTTTCAATGACGAATCATCAACTCTGTATATACAACTTTTGCTGATATGAAGATTACATGGCCTTGGTTCTAATCAAAACGCTTACCACGACATGCCAATTTCATTATCCAGAACCTGAATATAATACAGAATTCACAAATTCAATCTTTGGCATGTAACCACAAATGCAATTTCTTTCAAAAACCTGTTTGTAGTTGATATTGTCTATAGCCTGCAATGGTTTATGAAATTACATAATTTTGAATCAGACGTTTTATATCTCAGAAAAGGAGAAATAATCATCATCTCGTGCATGCTTCAATAAAATTGCTCTTAAAAAGCAGATATGATAAAGCAAGATTGATAAACATGGTCTTGCTGTTTTGAAGCTGGGATAATCAATAATATATAAATATTACCATATATAACCATAAAACATTCAGAAATAGGGCTTTTAGAAGTTAAGAATATATTTGTTATAATGTGAAAGATTGAGGAAAATCTAATTTTTAAAATTTGATTTTTTGTTGTTGTTGTTGCTGCTGATATGGTTATGTACAGAAATCTTAAACTGGCACATCTGTCATGCACCTGACTATCAAGGTTTGTTTCTCCTTTAAATGGTTAAAAACCCAAAGAACCTGTAGACTAGATACAAACAAGTGTAAACCATGAACTACAATACTGTTTTACCCTTCAATGATCTGATCAAATACACCAATCTGCAACCCAGGGGATCTTTCTTTTTACACTCATTGATACCAAACCTCTATTAAACTCCAATTACACAAGCATTCACCAGTCTCGCCCTTTCACGCACCATGATTTCTAATTGTGACTTTCATAAAGGGGACAATATAACATGCTTTACTGGGGACCTTCTCAGAGTTCAGGACGTGGGAAAATTAACAAATTCCTTTAGTAAGCCGACCATTCACAACTGAAACCAGAAAACAAATAAAGAGAAAACCAATCTATCTTACTTAAATTCATTAGCAGAGAAAGGAAAGACAGAATGTGCATCAATCTCTCTTATATGCAATGACATCTATATTAATTATGGATCATTCTCACAAAAGAGTTCCTAAACTGATTTGAACATGCTTTCTCAAGAAGGGTATCACCTATGCAATACTGACATGTTATCACAATGATGGGAAAATGATGGGAAAATTCTGCACTAGAGCCCACTTAGGCCACATGTTAAGCAATACCTTTACATAGAAATAATGATGATTTAACAATAGGATCAGCCTTGTTGATTCCCATGGTAGATTTCCACCACTATTAATAACACTAACTGACTAATCGCTAGCATCACTATCGAAACTCTCTTTTATCCCTTTCAGTTTCTATTTGAGCTGAAGAGAGAAAGGGGAAACAGGTGAATGGAGAGCAAACAAACTATTTGGATAAAGGGTTTTGAGAGTGCTTAGAGGATTAGAAAAAAAGAAGCAGAGAAAACAAATTTTGTGAAGTGTGGCCATGAATTCATCTCAAGCATGCATACAACTTTATTGCACAGTGAATCAGTGCATGAAAGACACAAGATATTTCTGGAACATGCTAAGGATTGAAATTGCCTAACTCTATGATTCGGTGATTGGATTGATGATGATTAAGCTCATGACTAACTGTGAAGCAGTTGGGCTGATCAGAATTTGTCTTCACTCAGGTGGATATATTTCATTCAGAAAGGGAAATCACATCTCATAAACAAAGCTAGACAATATACAAAAGAAAGCTATCAAAAAATATTAATAAATGAAAATGATGCTAAATAAAAGGAGATTCAATGTTATGAAATACCTCAATAAGACAAACATTTATTTATCTATTTATTTGGTATTATCTTTGAGTGATAATGATAGAGACATTTCCTATAAACATGAGATGACTATAACTATGAGATGTACATTAGAAATTAATAAGTAGGTATGACTTTTGATATTACAACCTCAAACTTCTGCCATAAAATGAATAAAAATACAGGGAAAAAGGTTTTTAAAAATCATATCGTATTCTTCAGGTCTAAAGACTTTATATTAGAAGAATTCAAGAGAATTTAATTCATGAACATGCATGACCAGCTTAGTCAAATTGTATGCAAATGAGCTTAATGCTTTCTTCGTAACGTAGCAAATAAGCTCATCCATCTTATTTCAATCCAAATGACATGTTAATCCCTCCAATATTTACAGCTTTCACCGAGATTCTGAGAAAGATAGAGAAAGATTCACATGAATGAATACACGGTAGCTCTAAACGTATTCCATGTTAAAGTGTATTAATCACCTAAGAAAAACTTGTTTTGTATGTTAGTAGATACATACTATATTAAAAATATGAGCTTCAAATATTACTTCTGTAATAAAAATTTGCAAGTTTAAATATACTCTAAATTAACATAAAAATCACTTGTAGGTAGACTACTCAATGCACCCAAAAAGGTTCGCTTAAATAGGTTTTTCGCACGGAACCGAAGTCTGACCAGGCTTTGAGTTATTCTTTATTTCCTTCACATTTCTTATCTCTTAGCCTGTAGAAAGTTTTTGAGGTTGGTTTTTGACATTCTAGGCATACTCAAATTATTTTTGGGGTGATTGGCACACTTTAAACTCAAGGATGCTGACAGCCATTAGGGCATTAACTCACAACTTTCTAAAAATAGCTACCGCCTTTGTTGTTCTCAGCAGATGATTAGAAAATTTCTGATGGAAAAGTAGTTAATTGAAATTGAAAGATCACAATCGTCTGTGTTTTTTTTAGCGCTATGTCATGCTGTTACTAGGCTATTCGATAGTGTTATTAGACTCATATTTCACACCAAATCTCTTAATTTATTTGTTTTTAGCAAAAATAAATCATAATGATTAATTTAAAGTTGGTTGGTATATCTTGAAAGATTATAACTTTTAGAAAATGCACTCAAACTCAAGTACAGAAGTGTTTAATTGTATCAAGATTATGTTAGTTACTGGCCCTCAATACACACTTAAAGGAGGGGCTGTCCAACAAATCAAAGCATTTTAATAAACACTGCTCCCTTTTTTCCATTCGATATCAATCTTGGCAAAATGTTAGAATATATGAAATTAGATTTGTGTCATTCATCAATTCGCGCAAGGTAGCTTTTGGCAGTCAAAAAATAATTCTATTTCAAATGCATTCATACATTTCATATCACCTCAATTATTCAAAATGGATGAAAGAATAAGCTGAATAATATTACTACAAATCTTTGTCAAGTGAAAGTACACATCAACTCTGGTTCTAGAATAGAGTTTAAAGGCATCATTTAACAATGTTAAATCTGAGATGCATGGCCCTACATGTTATCAGTGTCTGTGATATATGGTGTAATATTGAAGCCCCCCAAAAATTGCGCTTCAAAATGATCATGAAGTGCCTTAAAAAAAGTAAAACTCTTTGAGTGACCAGTTTTACCATATTCATTTTCCCCAATAGACTGTAGTGTTATAAAAACCGTTAGGAAAACGAAAAATGAAATTTCAATTTCCAGTCATAAATATCTTGATAATTAGACAGGCGATCGGCTTATAAAAGTCATGGGATTCCTGACTGACCTAAAGATTTATTATTATGATTGCAGCATGAGTTAAATCCAGGATTTTGTTTCAGAATCTGAGGCAATGTTACCGAGTCACTTTAAAGTAATTCATATTCCAGAAATGCATATATTTACTTGCAATGCTTACAAGTAGAGCAAATATTTTTACAAGGTATACTGGATTCTTCATTAGGGCAGTTTGTTGTTGACATCCCCCTTCTCAGTCTGTCTCTGTCGGTCTCTGTCTATCTGTCTGTCTGTCTGTCTGCCTCTCCCCTATAACATCATTTTGACATGCATAGATATGGCTACTAGTACGGTACCTTAGGCGATCATATTAATGGGTAACGGGGGGGGGGGGCTTTCTTATGTTTATGCATTTTTTTTTGTTCTCTCAAAACAATACTATAGCTAAATGTGTATGCGCCTACTTGATCTATACTGTGATAAAAAGTTTTTTTTTATCAAACTTATGCAAATTCTAATTTATGGATGACATCATTAACTGTGCCTCCACCTCTAAAATTGATTCTTCTTTAAATCAGGTAAACTGGATACTATGATAAAGGAAATATGATAGACAAAGAGAATGACATATAGTGACAGATACTTCTAACAGAAAATCATATCAAAGTACTTTTACACTGCCGAAAATACAGTATGGGATTATGGGTAATCATATTTAAATAAATTCTCCAATATCTAACTCTCCATGCTTGAGTGATAGATTCCGATCATGTACAATCATATGGAAAAGTGACCATCTGCTTAAGACATTTGTAGCTCTATTTCAAGGTTGTTATAATGTTGATTGACACATGTTCTTCCAATTGATAGGCAGAACATTAACCTGTCTTATGACAGAGGTTGAAGTCTTCAACAAATGATGGCACAATGAAATAAGCTTAATCACTGAATAGTCAGTCATTGGATCATGAATGCTCTACATCTAGAACATAGCCAGCGAGCCAATTCCATGTTAATTGGATGAGAGCATAGAAACGGTGATAGTCGGAGATCAGATGATGCAAATTTAGGTTTTCTAAATGTTGACAGATGTAGATATCATTGGCAGGATACCACAAATAACGGACTGACAGTTTGTTATGAATCTCTACTCACATTCCATACCTGATAGCAGAGGTCTCAATGTGCCTAGTTATTCCCCTTTCGGCAAGCTCGGAAATGAGATGATTGGCTTTTGATCTATGAAACCTCCTCGGTAATTCATACTGGTTACACGCTGAAGATATTCACAGCCAAAAACATGTTGTAGTTTATCACTAATATCTTTTAAGTCAAAACTTCTCTGCTTTGCTGTGATAGATCATATTTAAATATAATGAAATACTAAAAAATGAGAAGTACACAAAATTGAAATTTTGAGAGGACAAAATAAGACAGGGTAAGAGAGTATGGAAAAACAAACAAACAAACACAAACAATAATGAATGCCCAAAGTATTGATATAAAGAAGACACTAATCTCTTACAAAAACACACAAAAGATTAAATATAACACCAGAAGTAGTGAGATTTCAAGGCAATGCAATAAATATTTGAATGCATCTTTAAAAAATGCAGAAATCATCACCTTCATATGTAGTGAACATCATTACATTTTCCAAAGAGAGATGATGTATTCTATTTGTACCACAGTCTAGATCAAAGAAAGTACCGTATTTGCCAGCGTAAAGGCCGCAGTATTTTCGGAAGAGAAAATATCAAAAAGTCTGGGTGCGGCCTATGCGCAACAACAGTCAGAAATCGGCGGTCAAAACAGCACGTATTTGTACATATGAGACTACAATGACTATACCAGTTAATGTACAATGGTACAGGACATTTCTAGAATAACTCCACACATCTTACCGACAATTTTGTGTTATATTGTTGACATGAAGTTTTGTCAATCTCGTGAATAAACTTCATAACTTATTTTCACACAAAAACTACCGGTAGATCTAGATCTAAGTTTGTGCCATCGCTAAAGCAACCTCAATCCTAGTTAGCCTGTGCACGCCCAGATATGGCGCAATACATGACTGTACAACTGCGACCGGAGAGGGCCTTTTTTGGGGGTTGTCTATGAAATGTCAAAATCGGGGGTGCGGCCTATACGGCGCTGCGGCCTTAAAGGTATTACAAAGTTTTGGTATGGGGTCATGAATTTGGTTCAAATGAACATATTGGAAGCATATGTGATTTTACAATATTCAATGATCGTTGTCGCGGTTGAAATCGAGTCTAAAGTGATGAAATTGTACATAATAAACTCTTTATGTTGTATAGCGCCCTCTCAAGACTGATATTACTTTAGCTATAAAACAATGTTTCTTGACTACAATCGACCGATTTGCTATTCCCGTTTGGAAATTATATATCAGAACTGCATATTCGGAGATTTTCATGGTCGCAGCTACCATGGAATGGCCTTAGGCGCTATTTGAAATATTTGAAATTTACCGGGAGCATCGGTAAATTTTGTTTATTCAATTTGCTCGAAAGCAGAAGTCTTTTAGGAGCTAAATTTTCTAGTGCTTATAATACATCCACAGGGGCATCCAAATATATCAAAATTTTAAAGAATTACTATCCATCCAATTTCAAAATTTCCCAAAACTTTGCATTACCTTTAACACTGGCAAATACGGTAAAGCTTTTCTCACCAATGACCATACTGAGCATCTACTACATGTAGCCTTGTAGTGTCATGACATCACTTCAAATGATATCATACCTTCTTTGCATCTTTTTGTGTTACCAGGCAGGGATACAATTATCTAAGACCCTCTTTCTGACACATGTATTTTAGCTGATGCAGCTCAATAAAAAGCCCATGGATTCCAGGAGCAGAAGAAAAGGAAAGACCATTCACAACATAATTGTGACAATGATTCTTTTCTCTGTGTCTAATTCTGTTCTTCTCTTATTCACATGCAAATTTATAGACTCTCTCTAAACAAGATAATTATCAGAGTCCCATTACGAGGGTCCCTAGAGAGAAACAGAGTAAGGCTGTCAGAGACAAGTGTAGCATTATGAGATGTTCACACTGGCAAAAAAAAGCTTTACAGAGAAACGCTATGTTTAATATTTTTATGCATTAGATGAACGTGTATGTAAATATTGGTTGATTCATTAGAAGAACCGGTATGTAAATATTTATGAATCACAATGTATAATTTCTTGGACTAATGACATAATCAAAATGATAAAAATCTTCACAAAAAAGTACCAGGCTTAATATTTTTACATCATATTGGATATTTTACCTTACATTGTTGAAATTAAAGAAGCAAACACATTGCTTAAATGGTTATAATTCCCCCATTAGTTCTCCCTCTACCACCTTTCTATCTCTTTCTTCTCTTAAAATGATTACAAATGAATGTCACACTATCGGCATACAGATGAAGTCTATAATAAAGTTGAGGTAATCTATTCAAAATTGTCTTTCATATCTGATACTATACAATATATCTTGAAAAGCTCATCAAAATTCCTTGTTCTGAATTATTTTCATCATTACAACTCATAATCCTTAATAGGAAGCATTCTGACTATAATATTTTTAGATTATCGCTTTTATCCATGACATCACATGAAAATAAAGCTTGCTGAGAGGATGAGAGCTGAACACACTTTATCAAGGACAAGGTTGACTTGTACGTGATTAAAAAAAAAACATAAAGCAGTGCTTCAATGTCAACTAGTACCACGTCCAAGCCTTCTCCTGCAATAAGGTATTGATTTTGTTTCTTGTGGCAAGCTCTAGTTGCAATCCTGATCGAGAGCTCCTCATCTGAACCTAGCACAATCTGGACACAAGAAGCTTTTTGGCAAATAGCCATTTATCATCTACCATTAGACAGCAAGCTTCATGAATAATGCATCACTCATTAACATTT
Organism: Mesocentrotus franciscanus; assembly: GCA_037976565.1. Classification (NCBI taxonomy): domain Eukaryota; kingdom Metazoa; phylum Echinodermata; class Echinoidea; order Camarodonta; family Strongylocentrotidae; genus Mesocentrotus; species Mesocentrotus franciscanus. Next base: position 7,665,927 of record CP137669.1, on the reverse strand, counting down.
CACTTAGACACCATTCATAATTAATGAACATACATCAGCAAGTTCTTGACGTGTGTTACTGGCCCGCTCGGCTAAAAACACACGCACCTCAGGCTGGGGGTGAAAGGTGCCACAACACAATTTGGAGAAAGGTGACAGATTTAGGAATAAAACACAACTGGAATTAGAAATGTCTCCCTCACACCATAGTTTTCCTGCTAATATTCATTAATCCTTGATAACTACTTAGTATTTCCAAGTCTACTACTGTATATGTAAAAATGCAAACAATGGCAAATTATCACCAAATTAGTTCAAAATAATAAAAAAATACATTTCTTTCAAATTTATAAACAAATGTCTCATGTGTGTGTGTGTGAGAGAGAGAGAGAGAGAGAGAGAGAGAGAAACAGTAGAACACAAAGTCTTCACTGATGATTAGGCATCCTGGCAAAGCAAACTCAAGCAATTCTACAACTACTATGACACTGTTTCGCCCGCGATGTAAACTGCCATAAACCTGCCCTTATCATATTAATAAGAAATTGAGTGATTTTCAATTGCTTCATGGTTCCTTCGGTAATGAATTAGACCCTGTCATTCATTAGTAGCTATTATGTAACATTCAACCATGACCCACCTGCCTCCTCACACCAATGACATGGCCATTGATCTCAATACTATGTACTGGACAACACATGTTGCGTAATGAGTCATTTGCACTTTCAAGATCAATTCTACAAATCCATTTCCGCAGGATTCTCGCAGCACTCTGTAAAATATTTTTATTACCGCTAGGAGACAAAAATCCAGGGACTATTTTTAGTGCATGCGTGAGGAGGTATATACTGGAGTGATTGAATTCCTAAGTGGCGACTGCTTCATTTGTGATATATGAGCATTTGGTAACAATTTCAAGTAATCATCAACAGAAGATCACTAGGTTACTTAATCCACAAGAGTTGATTTTCTTTTAAATTAAACAAAATAAGACTTTTATTCATTATGATCTCATTCACTTTCTAACTTAAGTTTTTTTTGGAGTGATAAATTGCTGTAGGCTTTCCGAGATATTTCCCAAACAAAGAATACTTCACTTGAAAAAAGAAAGAAAGACATATCCTCTTTAGTCTAAACAAAATGGAAGTCTAAATTTCCCTTTTTTATCATTAGATTTTACTTTCTATTCTAAAGTAATGAAATGTATATAACTGAACTAGCTAATATGTTTTGTAATTATAGAAAAGCTCAAATACCACTAGAAGGCATTTCCCAACTACAATTTTCCAATGGAATATTTGATATTTGCAATTATGGCAACAAATATTCCTTCTTTTTGTTTGGTGAGTGTAAATGATTTTCTATTAATTTTTGTTTCTTGAGTGAAACCTCTCCTGGTGGTGCAGTGTCAATTTGAGGATTGTGAAAGGAGAACTGTGGGCAGCCCGAGGGCAGTCAACAGGAGATGGGAGCGCTGGGTCAGGCTTGATTGTAAATGTCAACAGAAGACTACCTGAGCCAACGCTTCTCCAATCAGCCATTTACTCACCTTATTACCTCACCTAGCTACGCACCTATTGGGCTAAGGTGTGTTCACATTAACCAAAGAAGGTATGTTGAGTATGATATGATGCCTGCTCATGAAGGAGTTTGTTTACATTACCATGAAAAATAGATGGCATGAATTTCGAGGTGAATACCAATATGAAACTGACCTGACGATGTACCACCTTCATGTTCTTTTGCAAATGAAAAGATAAATGTATAATTTTCGCAAACAGCACTTCTCAAACTGCCCTATAGCAGCAGTCCCATACAATTTTAATGTTGTCACAGCCACTGTGCTCTATTAAAAACGTATTAGTCTCATGCACTCTTCAACAAACTTGTCATTTCGCATTCTATTTTCGAACATCACTCATTTTTCATCTATCATGCCCACACAAGTTCACTTTCATCACAAATCTTTCAATGATCAACCAATTCATGCATTTCTCTGATCACTCTCCAGCTCAGCATAAGACACAATGCTTGAAAAAGAATAAACCAAATCAGACACTTCTCAAAAAGTGGCTTATCTATCTGCAAAAGACTGCCTCTTTAGCCAAACCAAATCACTTTGTTACTCCTTATTATTAGAAAGATAGCAAATACTGACAGAAAACCAGAATGAAAGAGATGTACTTAAAGCAAACTGTGCTTGAGTCATGACTTGTAACTCCAATAAACTCCATACCAGAAGGGTTTTACTACAATGCTCTGGCAGAAATTGCTTCATGGCCAATTTCCTACACGAACCCAAGTTAGAACTTTAACCCAAGCTCAAACACTATACCAAATACTACCCCCAACCCTAGACCTAACTTAATTCCTAATTGCAACCCAAACTCTAACCCTATATTTTTCACAAAATGCCTGGAGCAATAGTTGCCTAAGCATATGTTGGGTCAGGGACAGAGGAGTGAAGGAATCTTTGACTTACCCACAAGATTGAAGCCATAGGCAGCATAAGCAGCAGCAGTACCAGCTACAGCCCCTGCTCTAGCTCCAGCCATTGCTGCAGCTGCTATCCCTTTCCTGGGTCTACCAATCCTCTGACTGGTCTTCTTCACTACTCCTGGGGATTGCTTTGTCCGCGTGCCACGTCCCACCCCAGCTCGAGATTTGCCAGCTGGTGATGAATCTGGAAGGAACAAAAATGGTGGAAATGGTACTTAGATATATACATTCATGGGATAGCATTCTAATCAACATTGACAAGGAGTTCCATAGTCTTTTCTTGACTGAGGAAAAAAGGATTTTTTTTTTCAATGGTAAGAAAGTGTGCACTCTACAATAAATAATTTTTTTGAAAAACCCAACTTCAAATTCATTTAAATTACTAATAATAAAAATATGAGCATTAATACCTTTATGTATCTATTCTCAACACAGAGAATGAATACGAATCTGTAACATACAGAATCACATCACACTAGGGCCATTTACACTTGCATCCAAACACGCCAAAAAATGCCAAACCGGAGCCTGACCAAAATGTTTCAGTGATGTTTCCAAGGCAACTACGCTTTACCGGCAAAAATGCCAAGCCCGAAACATTCCAAACTGAAGTGTGATTTTTTGAAATGCCCGCGTGGTGTTTGGCATGTTTGGAGAGTATAAACGCTCACAGCTGAAACATCGCGATTTTTGTCACGTGACTTTAGGAGCGGGGCTAGCTTTCGTTCTAGAAGCCTTATTTGCATAAAGTAAACAACTTGTTTACACTGAACTGCTACAAAAGAGTCTCAGCTAAACTGTAAAATCTCGATATAGAAACTACCAAATGAAATGACTGAAATGTCAAATGGAAGAAGAAGAGTTGTTCTAAACCATAAATATTGCAATTAGTTGTCAAACCCTGTTTTAATTTTCAAAAACTGAGCAAAAAAACGAAGCGCAATTTTTTGTATTTTTTTTATCTCAAAATATTGCAGTATTTTTCATATTTTCCGTCATTACACCACATTGATACTTTCGTACATGATAAATCAAAGTATATTAAAGCTCTCCTCCGAATATCTTTTCATAATTTCATGTCCCACGGTTATTTTGGGAACAAATCAAAGGCAATGTCATCAACGAACCCATGGCAAAACATTCACGGAAGCGTAAGTGAAGTCCCATCTATAGGGGTATGTACGTGCAGTAACCTGTAGTCCCACGTACCGTTACGTGCAGAACCGTTTGTCCTGGACTCGGTGATGTAACATGCTGATGTAAGTCGAAATTAAGTTAAACAATGATTTATAAATAAATTGGTATGTGTACTGTGAAAAAAATTGTTGAGTTGCTGCAAATGTAACTCAATCGAGTTCACTGGACTGCAGCAGCCACATCATAAATACAGCTGATCGAAGACGCATTTTGCATCAGGAAGACCGCACATGCGCATTACCAACCAAAACACGCCCAAACATCACTGAGCTTTTCAGTCAGTGATGTTTCAGCATAAGTGTAAACAGGAGCGCAAAAAAAAAAAAAAAAAAAAAAAATCGTGATTTTTGGAAATGAGGTATTTCACAGTATAAATGCGCCTACTGGTTGTCTTTTTATTATAGTAACAAGATTCCTCGTAATCTGCTTCAAGATTGAATGAATGGAATGAAAAAGGTTAATTCTTTGTATTTTCCCCTTTTTTGCCTCCAGGCAATCCATCATATCTCACTAGAACTGACAATGAATACGCAATTAACTTTAGTCCTCACTACTACAATAAATGCAGAGAAGTAGGCCTACAGTATTAACTTTTTATTAGGGCTAGCTTTGAAATACAAATATTGTGCAACAAGGACACTTTTACTCTTTTTTTTATTCCGATGTGCTTTCATCTTTGTACTTTACTCTCTTTCATTAGGATTATGACTGAAAGTAGAATTTGATGGACTAATGATAATAATGAATTTGTAAAGTTCACTAACAACGAGGTCTTGAATGAAATAGTATCCGCAACAGCCATGTCTGTAACCCTAATAGACAAGATACCAAATGCTGTGACACATTATCCTTGCTGACAACATTAATAATATCAACAGTTATATTACACATTTATACCGCTCCTACTGCTACATATATCTATATGTACATGTATCTCGGTGCCATGGTGCTGCTGTCCTTGCTACTATTATGCAAAGCAATTGTCCTTGTAGCTAATAAAGAGGTAGGGACAACGGCAGCCGTCAGTGATACATGAATAGGTCATACAAAGTAATAATATGAAATTACATTGATTGGACATTTCTCTTTCAATTTCCTTTTCCCATCAATATGTGATTTATCAAAATCGAATCTGAGAAATCAAATAATACAATGAAAAGCATTGACATTTCAGTTCCAATATTGTTGTCCCATCAAAATATTAAAAATGAATCTGTGAAATCGAATCATACATGATACAGCATAAATTGCCAATGTCAGGGAAAATTAAAAATCTGCATTTGGATGACTGTTGTCAATGTGATAATTTTCATTCACATTTTCATATGCATTATGAAAATAAATATCCAGTTACTTTCCTCTCCTATGTACTGCAAATAGAAATATGCTAATAATGTATGATTTCTGTTTATTTGCTCATATGCGCTATACAATCTGAAATGTCCTGTATCAAATGATAAAGTACAGAAATTCAATGATTGTGAGAAAGTTCTCCAATTTTTCACCCTTAAAGGTATAGACCAGTTTTGGAAACGTCCCCCTCTCAAAAAATGAAATGAAAGCTTGTATTACCAATCATGTGAAAGAATATGTTTTGACTAATACGTGATGATCAAATTTTGCCGGGAAACCGCCTACTAATTGATATATTTGGTAAATTGGTATATCTATATGGACCGGATAGATATCGCGATCGCGTATATAGTCCCATATACATCTTTCTGTGTACAGTGCTCGTAACTTTACCATGACTGGGCCAAATTTCTTATAATTTTGATGATTTCAGAACCTTGCAGTACGCACCGATACTTATATGCTAGATGATCAACCTTTTCTGATCGATTCCACAACGTTTCTTTCACAATGCAATCGCATGACCAGAACTGGTCTTTCCTTTTAATAACCTTTCCTACTAAGAATAGAAGGACATCAATGATACCCTACTATGTGATACAGCTAGCCCTTGTCTTATCATTTCAACTTGATCCATTTTGCTAAAAATATACTCAGTATGCATCATTTACTAGTATGTGATACACACACTCTGCTATCTAGGTAAGATATGGAGTTCTTGTTCTATTCAAGAAGGGAGATCCTTTGACTTTACTAACTGTACACTGTACTGTTGTAGAAAGGAATGAACTTTCTGAACTTGTGTTAGTACTCAAAATGTTAAAAAGCTCTTGCTGATACAAAGGTGTGATTGGTCCACAGCTCATCACGTGATATCTATTGCGAGGACTGTAATTAGCATATTCACTCCCGGCCATTTTTTAATGTTATCTTGACCACCTGGTCTAACGAGTATATTTTTGCGTCATACTGTATTCAAGCAACCCTGTGCACACTAGCGTGTACTGATTGTTTGTATTGTCTTCACCGCGCATTTGACACGGAAAGCTGGGCGGCTTCAAGAAAAAATACCAAGGCAAGAGATCGCAAGTACCCTTAAGTTTATATAATAATGTTAATAAGCTAACTCTCTAGCCTAACATGTATAAATAATGAAAATCAAGGAGTGCTTGTAAGAGGAAGCCTGTGAGATGTCATACTCCATATGCAATATATAACAAAGTGTAATCAAGGCTATCTAATATAACATATATTGATCGGTAGGGTGTGTAACATTGTATTTTTGGACCACAAAGGACTTACAGTTTCGCTCAGCGCTGTGCGATTCTTGAAAGCATAACCCCTTGGGATATTGTTATATCACACACCCTACCAGTCAATATCTGTATACTATAAATAGGTTTTATCTTTCTTTTGACAATGATTTATCACCCCTCTCCATATACCCCGGGTGACTGGCCATAACAGGCATGCTCATCTGGTATACAAGTGTACAGCAGAGAGATGTGGAATACTCTCCTAATATTTGAATCAAGTAGCACACATAGAATAGAAAGAGTTCAATTCGCACAGACCAAGGAAGTGATGTCATGTAAAATCAGAATCTTTTGTGACATGAACATTTTGCAAATTGTAAATTACAGCTATTTCTGTAATTCAATAATTTTGTAGCATCGAAATTTCATGAATCAGAACCACTTGCAAATTTGCAAACAACAAATGCACACCAAAGTTTCTGGCTTTACAATAGTTGACCACCTGATATAAAATAAAATGTGAAATATACCTGTTCAATTTTCAAATGAGAAAATTAGCTACTAATGTTGGTGTTGTTTGGCCTACAAAAACAAATATGTTATATACCTCATACTTTTTCCCACTGCTATCAATGAAAAATGATCATACCTCAATTCATCCAGTAGTAAAAACATGTAATTCCAATAAAAATAAAATCTCATTCTAAAAACAAATATGATTGCGCTGACGCTGACTCAGAGCTCTTGAGTGCCTCGTTACTACGATAAAGAGTTGCCTCGCATAGCCATCCTTCAATAAAACATATTAAGACACACATTAGTATTGATGAATGACATAGATTAGGAAGATGCAGATTGAGGAGCCTGAATTCACAGAAACTCTCAAGTGTTGTGAATGACATAAGAGAATCTTCATCATCTAACTAACCAGAGGTGTACAGGAAAGAGACACACATAGAATGATAAAGAGATGAAAAGGGGAGGGAGGGAGAGAGAGGGAGAGAGAGAGGGAAAGAGGGAGAGAGAGAGGGAGAGAGGAAGGACGAGAGAGAGAGAGAGAGAGAGAGAGAGAGAGGAAGAGGGTGGGAGGGAGGGAGAGAGGAAGAGGGTGGGAGGGAGGGAGGGATGAGCAATTGGAAAACTAAAATTTTACACTACAGAATGCACACAGGGATGGAAAAGTAAATGATGAAAGGTAGAGAGATACAGAGAAAGGAAAACAGTGAGCGAAAGGAATAAAATGTAAGTGAATAAGAGAAAGAGGAGTAGGAATGGAAGAGAAAGGAATGGAAAAGGATGAACAAATGAGAGATAGAGACAAAAGACAGGAGGAGAGAGAGAAAAAAAGATAAATAACAGAGGCAGGGGTATAGGAGGTTGGATCTACTGCAATGAAAAATGAAGGTGGAAGAAGTACGAAATCAACTATCGCACAGGCAAATCAATAATAACAGGTTCTTGCGGAAAACTCAGAAAAGGTACAATTTACGAGGATAAGCAACAATTTCACTATCCTGCAAGTACTAAAAAAACAAATTCCATGAAAGTCCAATTTGATCTTATTGCTCTAACTAACCAAGGCAGTGATAAAATGCAATTCTGTAGAGGGCACTGGCCATTGCGAGCGATTTTCACCTCCATTGAGAGGATATGATGGTTCTAAGAAACGCGCGGGGGCACAGGTCTGAAAAAATAAAACCACAGAATGAACTGGGCAGGATGTAGGTCACGTGAAATGACGTTCAGCTAGTCTTATTTTCCAAGGAAGCGCACCGACTTCTAAGTAGAAGAGATGCAATCATTCTTTTCAGGAGAACCATCAATATAAGATACTTCCATTACTAGATTAATTCACATCCCATTTTCATATTGCATTGCTATAAAATATCTGAGTAATAAATATGTCAGTAATAATGGTTCCCATATTATCCCTAGTGATGAAGGGCAATATCCTGTAGAAAGATGTTTCATACTCTTTTTTAAAATCATTTCTCTATGGCTCCATGACAAACACTATACATTTTTGAGTTCTCTCTCTCTCTCTCTCTCTCAATGTCTTTCTCATATGCTTCCTAACATTAATGGATACTACATTTTCAGTACTTTATTTTCAGGCAATTATTAAAAACAGTCTACATCTACATTTGTATGATTCTTTCATTTTATAAGTGTTCTTCATTCCCATTTAATATCTATATCATAGTCACAGATTTTTTTCCCATTTTTTCATTCACATTATCTCTTTCACCATCTGTCTTCTTTGCCCTTATTTTCTCTCATTTTATAACCTTTCTAAAGGAGAGCATATCCTCTCATCTATCTCTCTCTCTCTCCTCCCGAGCCTTCCTTTCAAGCTGGTATCACCCCATGAAAAGCTGGTAGATCATTGGAGAATGTGGGGCATTCCAACGACGTGAACTCCACAGACCCTGGCCGCCTGCAACCGCATAGCTCAGCTCCCGCCAAAAAAAGGAAAAGAATAGATAGGAAAAAGGAGGCAGAAATATTTCCCATTATGATTTAAGGGATGTTTGGATGAAGAGGACTGCACAGCAAGCTCACTACCCTGGATGCACTCCTCGAATTGTGTGGGCCAGAAATCCTCGTCATTTCTGCATCATTTTTTCTTCCCCCTCGCCATGGTAGTCATAACATAGAGGTGTTGGCTATCAAATATCATTAAACTCTACCATTGTGATGATTACACCCTACTGATGACGCTGACAACCTTTTCTTATTTTATCTGATTGCTTGTACAATCCAAGCTGTGAAGCAAGATTGATTTCTGGCTACCTAAAGACATCTAACCTCACAAATCTTTACAATCCAACTCAGATGTACAAATGTTTAATATTTGAATGAACTGAATACATATTACCAATAAAACATTTCCATTCTAATATCAGACACACATGCAAACATCTTTACTATTTTGCTATTAACTCAAGAATACTAAGCCTGAGCTAAGTCTGGATGGAATCTTTGGGAAAAGCATGTTGTACCAAAATCAGATTGTATCCAACAGCTTGATAATGTTTATAATTCTATTAATATTTGTATTATGTCATTTAATTACTGTTTGAAAAAAAAAGAAGCTTTCCACTTATTGATGCATATTCCACAAACAGCAAAGCTTTATTTCATTTTGAAATCTTTATTTACAAATATTTCAAGCATAATTCAATTTACTTCCAAATAAAAACATACATTGTTACATGCCTTGTCAAAAATAGCTGTACAAATTCTCTACTGCTGAAAGTTTACACACATTTTATCCAATCGAAATCTGTATTTTTTTCTCATAAAAACGTTACTTTTCATATATTAACACAGGTAGAATTCCTGCAGTAATACTATGAAAAGGTCATTATCATCGCACTAGGTGATAGAATTTGTTATATTTGATACAATGACATAGTTTCACAGCATTTACATGGTAAAGAGGTTCACATCTACTAAAGATTACCTGGTTAGTATTAGGGCTGTGCATAACTGTGTAATGAGGTACTCGAGTACACTCCTAGGCTTACAGGCGAGTACTCGAATACTCGGATGCCATGTTTTTTTTTTGAATTTTTTTGAATTTTTTTGAATTTTTTGATATTTTTTCTTTTTTCTTTTTTCTTTTGCCAACACCATACTACGAACAGTACGAAGGTTCGTCTCTGAAAACCCACGCGATTTTATTTCAAGTTGCTGTTGAAAGCGCCTATTTGTGCTTTTGAATTTTTGACAAATAATTGAAACAATGTTATTTTTAAAACTAAAGATGACAGACAAATATTCCTCCGAGTCCAAACAGAAATCCGGAGATTTGGTCCCAGTTTCTGAGTGGTGAGTTGACAGTGACACCCTGTGTATGATTGAGCTGGGAAACATTTTTACCCATGCCGGTGCTCTTCTGGCACGGGTGACCGTCGGCCTGGACAGTGCCAGGTGATCGGGGGAGAAAAGGCGCCGAGTAATAGAGTACGAGAAATCGTACTCGAGTAGTTGTCAAAAGTGCGAGTACTCGAGTATTCGAGTACTCGTCGCAGCCTTAGTTAGTATACTCAATATGATTATTTTTACTCTAGAGACAAAATCTCTCTATTAATGTTATATCAAATCCACATTATACATATTATTGGTTAAATGTGTGTAGGTGGCAGCTTGCACAGAAGACATCTGTACACAAACTGATATAAGTTGTAATATGAATTTGTTATAAATAAAATCTCCTTTACTAATATGAAACATGAAACAATTTTCAGAATGCCATCCCCGATTATTATCATGACTGGATATCCAAAGCTACAAACATAAGCTGACACACCCACTTATTCACTTCATTACAATCATACTCTTTTCCAAGGTTTTCCACTCAACCCAATCCATTCAATTAATAACTTTATCCATTATAAAATAATACCTGACTTTTTGATACTCGTTTTCCTCACTTCTCAGTATTCACCCACGCATTCTATGGGTCATTAGGTACTTCATTTGTATAACTGGTAGAAGCAGTACATATTCAATCGTTCATTTGCAAGTTTTGTAACATAAGATACATTAATTCCGTATCCGGACAATCACCCCCTGGAAAATTCCCCCATGGAAAACTACTTCCAAGGACTATACCCCCCTGTTCATTAAAGGGGAAGTCCACCCTGATAATAAGTTGGTTTTAATCAAATCAGTGATTGTCCTGGGGGTAAATGTCCTAGAACCCATTATTTCATGTTGAATTCTTCCATACATGCCTTTATTCTAACAACTTTACACATTTTCCTGAAAAAGCTATTGACGAAAGACAACACAAAAATGTGTAACCAGCGTTACATTCTACATGAAGTACACAAATTTCACTATCACAAAAACTGTAAGCTTGGTTACACTAGGAATGCTTCCTAAACAATATCCAGAATGATCAAGTACTAGCTTCTACGTACCCTCAAGCTTTAACATGACCTACACCTAAACGCTGTTATCATTTGTCTTCTGCCAAGCAGAGGATAAAATTCTATTTTCCTGCAATTAACAAGAAGGCTCCTCCTGAAGGCTTGCAATTATATATTAATTATGGAGGCAATCAATTGGATCCTTTGTTTCACCAGTTTTTTAAATTTCAAAGAACCTTTGTTGTGACTTTAAATGAAATCCATTTTCACTCTTATTTTCGTCAAAGTCATCAAAATAACAACTTGTATGACAGGGAAATTGGATGAACTAGATCTGAACTCAATTTCATTGATAGCATGTTTTCATACATACATGCAATTTTTTTAATCAGTCGCAACAGTGCTTTTTATAGGCTGTTCACAGCATCGTGTGTAAACCATACTTTACTTTACTTACCATCACCCTCAATGGACTGGCTGGGCGAGGCTTCGTCTACGATGAGGAGACCATCGTTACTGTTCTCATCCTGAGGTACCGGAGTTAAAGACAGGGAACGGGCGTGGTTGCTCTCACTTCCTACAGATACCTGCAACGAGACAATGGAATAAATGGAATATTGAATAGAAATTTACATGAGGAAGGACATGAGGCAAGGTTGATTTTACTCACATAGGGAATAGAAAAATGCCCAAATTGTTAAAATCATTTAGTGTTTGAGCTTCTTTATGGAATAAGCTTTAAAATATGAGTTTGTGGGTTGATCCTTTTCATCCTCCTTTTTTTTTTTTTCAATGAGGGGCTTTTTGCATATAAGGTTGAGATAAAATACAAAATCCAACCCCACTTTCTCAGTATATAGAGGAAAAAAATAAGAGAACTTTCTTGTAGTTTGAATGAAAGTCTGAATCTTCATTCATGAATGCAATGCTTGATTCAAATTCAGACCACATTTTCAATGCTGATGACACAATTTCAGCAGTACACATCAATGATGGGAGAATAATGAGCCTGATTTTCCACCTGGGAGTTGAAATGGTGACTGGGTAAGATGGAGGGATGCAGGGTAGTGGCACTAATACGGCCATTAGCACAAATGAAACATGAATGAGCCTTTGATAAACGAGACATGTTCATTCATCTGAAGTCAATTATTGGGACGATGTTTCTCTAGTTCATTGTCTGCTATTTCTTTCTCATTTTATAGCTCCACATACACTCTGGATTCAACAAATTATGGCACAAGTACCCCCACAAACATGGATGTACTGTATGTGATAGATGAAAGATGGAAGAGTAAAATTCATGGTCATGTGTTTATTTTTCAGTAGGTCACAACAAGAATTGACTGTAAGAAAGTCAAAAACATAATAACATACAGTATCACTGTATCCCATTCCACTTAGAAATGAACACAAGCAAATGGAGAGCTATGTGGCTTTGGGTATTTTTAATCTGTCTTCGGCTTTTACGATCTTGATATATTACAAAATTTGAAAATAGAAATGAGAGAGAGAGAGAGAGTGAGGTGTAGAATGAAAGAAAGTGTACATAATGTCAATTCCTAGTTTTCAAAGTTCTTGTACAACAGATTTTTTTTCTTTCATTGAATGATTGATTGCCTCAAACCTTCCACCAATCAAATCTCAGGAATGCAGTGAGACAGTCCCACTAAATCAATTTCATGTTTGCAACCCATGCGTATCACTGCAGGTACGCCAAGAACGAAAAAGGAAGACGAAGCGCGTGAGAGGAGCAGAGCACCAAGGACGTACTTGAATGCTCAGAGGCGCGCCAGTTCGTGACAAGCATTCACGATTTGATGTGGTAATAAACATAGCGGAGTTGACTCTTGACGCAAGATGGATGAGAACGGAAGAGCCCGAGTAAGAGGTTGGCAGGGAGAGGAAGACAGAGAGAGCCATCATTCAGCCTTGATTGCCAGGGTAAACAGAATGTGAGACGACAACATTCAAGACCCTTCTCCAGACAGAAACGATAAAAGTAAATCATCTGCTACACCCTGTTTGAAGAGAGAAAAATGATCATTGGGAGAGAAGTGCTGCAAGCTTTGCTCCTTTCCTCTTCCTCTCTCCATTCTTCCATTTCTTTAAGAATTTTATATACTGTACAGGTTAACAAAATGAAAAACACATCTATTGAAAACGGTAAGGAAATCCCCTCAGCCTGACAATAAGCATTCTAAATTTCATTTCTCCTCTAAGACGGAAGCATGATTCCAAGAAAGGGAACATCTCATTGCACCATTACCCATCAACGGAAGTCAGGTTTATTACAGTTAGCTAGCCCTTCCATGAAATATTGATATATAAGGATGATAGGTACCAAATTGTGTTAACCATTCCCTCAGAGTCTATTTCACAAAGATTTATGCTTCAGGAGATACCTTGCTGCAACCTATGACCCAGATCTACTTAGAATGTACATATACAATAGTTATGTACCTGCTAGACTCAGATATGATATCCTGTTTTCAGCTTTGAATTATGCCATTTAGGACACAGGCATAACACTTTACACCGACTCCTAAAGGGATTATTTACAATTAGGGGGTTGGTTGAAGAATAGAGTAGTCATTTTTTAGGGAGAAGGGTGGTAATATGATAATCAACAAATGAAATTACATGACAATAAGTAGGTGAAAGGACAGGGAAAGTGACAGACACTTTGTGACCCATTGGACAAAAGAGAAGATTGGAATGAATAAAAAATAGTAAACAAGAAATCGAAATTAATGGAATAAACAAGAAGGGAGTTAAATAATGAATGAAGTTTTCAAAAAAAATTCTTATTCCCTACCCCCCCCCCAAAAAAAAAAACACACACACAAAAACACACACAAAAAATTGTTATTCATGACAAGTTAGTGTCCTAGATTTCTTTAAAATACTATCGTATCAAAACTCTAGTCTTGAGTGATCATTGGATCCTGTTGTTTTGCCTTTAACTTTCCAGCAGCCATCTGGCACGATGATGTGAGCCTGGATGACATGGAATCTTAGAAACCAATCTCATGCATCACAGGCTTGCTGAAAGTATGTATCTACGGCAACAGAAACATGAAAGCCTTCGCTCCAGACAAACATTACCAACTAAGAAGACATTGGAATACATCTTCTTGTTTGCTCATGATGGAGATGAATTATCAGTCCCTGCTTACTTTGTGCAATCAATTTTCTCTGAAACCAAGGTTGGTTGAAGTCTTTTTCCAGAAGAGCTCTACAGTATGGGGTTTTGAAATTAATGACCCAAAGTATGCATACTCATTTATCTAAGATGAAGATTTAAGATGGCTCATTATTAGTGAAGGCCATAGCTTGCCAGACCAATACACATTGGGATAGCATGATCTGGTAGTTTATGCTGAACATAGGGCCTACACGTTTAATGAAAAAATTTCAAAAATGTGCAAATACAGCACAAATTTAAATCATTTGGTTAATGGTTCTTCAAATTTGAATTGCTTTTTTCGTAGTTTACTTTTCATTGTCTCTGATAAAAAAAAATCATAATGCAAGTACTGTACATTCTTTACATGGACTAGTTTCTTCGTGTCTATCACATTTCTAATCTTACTAGTTTTTTGTTTTCTTTTTTTCCCCTCAATTTTTGACACTTCAACATCTTTAACTGCTTTAATATTCATATCTTGCGTACCCTGTCTCTCACTTCTTATCTCTTAACTACTCATCTCCTACAACATCTTCTCCTATCATCTTCACTGTTTCTTTCCCAAAAGGCAAGAGTGCAGTTCCCTTGGATTCTTCTCCCGTTCAACATCCCCACAAAACCCTTTCAAAAGGGCCCTGACGGTATAAAGAGCTCATGAAGTCTACTATTCAAGATATGACAGTTAGCAGGGCCTGATGATGAGGTATGAAAGGTAGTCGGTCTGCTAGATTTTCAGCTGTTTTCCCAACCGGGGTATTATGAGCTGACTGCCTTCATGTGCACCTGGGTACTGTACAAACACTGCATTGTGACGACAGAGAGGCTGAGAGCGCCAGACTTTTATGACGGGCTACTTTCCTGCACCACCAAGTATCACATGCAGCCTCTTCAAAACATAATGCACATATTTTCAATCCATTTAACATATCCATCACTGAAATTTCCAATTCTGTAAAAGCCAGGAACTACAAATACATTTGGAGAAACATATTAGACATCCTGGATTCTTAGAGAGCTATGACAATAGTGAATATTGCTCAGAAGGATTCGAGTGTGTGTTCTTCTATATCAATTATTGATTTCCATCTTCTAAATTCAACAAATATCCACCTAGATTATTCTATTCTTGTATCATCTCTATCCCTTGTTCGTGTTTAAAAAAATTCAATTTATCATAAATCAAACTTTTCTCTTTTTTTGGTAACACTTTACATATCATTCTTCTAAGAAATGTTTAAATCTATTTCATTGAAATACTTTCATTGGAGGAGACACACACACACACACACACACACAAAGAAAAACAAAAACAACAAAACAAAGAAAAAACACAGAAATTAATAATTAAACAAACAAAAAAGAAAAAGCCATAAGAGGCTGATAATATTTTCCCTACAGGTATAGACAAACATTTCAACTTTCTCATGTGAATGATCCCAAATAATACGGGAATAAGTATTGTATGGTATAAAAAAAGCTGAGTCAGGTTTTCGTGACAACTTTTGGTTTCATGATTAATGCATATTTGCTCAAACAACGCTTAGAAGAGAAACGTTGATTACCATGCCAATTAACTGTCCTGCCCAACCAGACAATCTTTTAAAAAATGTATGCGACAGTGAGGTGATCCTCTTCAAATATTAACCAAGAAATAATCACAAATGTCACCATCATGATTTATAGCCCCCATTGTAGATTGGGTAAATACGCCAGGGACTGCCATTCCCCCTCCCCCCAAAAAAATGAAGAAAAGAGAAAATGTGCTAATATTATAATTAAAGGCTCAGTGGTAGAAGAGTTAGTCCAAGTGTTAGTCCCCCACGTTGCTTATACATTTGCTTTCTTAGAAGTCAGGTTAACATTTTGAAGTATAATGTACATTGCTACTATTTATATTGCCAGGACCCCAAACAAAAATAAAACAAAACGAAACAGAATTATAAAACAAACTAATAAACAAACAAACGACAACATGAATTGCATTTCAAAGTTATTCTTGAAAAATTCTAATAAGGCCAGGATTCTGCAAAAAAAAAGGGTGTTCCAAGAAGACAGGGATCATTTATCTCAAAAGGCATTCCAAATGCTCATGTCAGATATACCTGTCCAGCATGAGTAATACGTACTTTATATCAGCAAGTCTTCATTACATGTGGTTACCTGCAAATCAATTCCCCTGACTGGATTTCCAGTCCATTAGCTGTGCATTTTATACAGACCACTGTAAGTCAGTGAGCATGAACCAGCAGGTGCTACTGTCCCCGTATAACACACTCAAAAACTCTTTAAACATCTAAGAAGCTCCTCTTTATAACCCATTGGATGAGATGTGATTTTGGTATAACACATATTTACAGACTCCAGTCTGAGTTATGTATGATTTGGTATTCAGTGGATTAAACATCACCATGGATAAACGGGCATAATCTTGAATTACGCGTAAACTAAACAACATATATGAAATATTCATATAAAACTTTTTTTTAAAGCCATGCACTTCACTGCAACGTCAGATAGAAAATATAAATTGCCCGTTAAAGAGCCATAAGGGAGCTGACACACAGTATAACATCCCTGTCAAATTTCCGTATCAACATATTCAAGGAAGCGCAACATTTGGTTGTTCTACTATCTGTCCAGTGTCAGTCTTGTCAATTTGTTTAGGATATGCTAATCCTTTTTGCTCTCAACAGACGATATATAGCCTTATCCGTTAGTAATCTACAGACATGAAAACAGGTTTCTCTTAAAATACTTCAGGGAGAGTCTTGATGTGAGCCTATCATCGCTCTAACATTTCATTCACGTTTTCACTGGCTAATATCCCCTGAATGGAGGGATAGAAAAAAGGGTTTCACTGTGAATCTCATCATCATTACATGCTCTTGGCAATCTGTAAAGGAGAAAAATAAGCAACAAAGGGGAAGAGACACGGATACTTTAGATGAAGAAACAGGAAAAGCCACAAAGTATTTAATTTAGTGGGGCTAAGAAATAAGATTTAAAGTTTTAAACATGCATATATATATATAATTGGATTAATCCTGAGTATAGTAAATTTAAAATAATTTGTAAGCATACATATTTCTTTTTTAGTAATGAGGAAATATTAATGACAGCAATGTAGTATCATAACTCCTCTTGTAAAGCACTTACATTTCAAAGATGACTAGAAATAATTGATTGCTTACCGGTACACTTAAAGGTATTACAAAGTTTTGGTATGGGGTCATGAATTTGGTTCAAATGAATATATTGGAAGCATATGCGATTTTACAATATTCAATGATCGTTGTCGCTGGATGAAATCGAGTCTAAAGGGCTGAAATTGTAAATAATAAACTCTTAATATTGTATAGCGCCCTCTCAAGACTGATATTACTTTAGCTTTAAAACAATGTTTCTTGTCTACAATCGACCGATTTGCTATTCCCGTTTGGAAATTATATATCGGAACTGCATATTCTGAGATTTTCATGGTCGCAGCTACCATGGAATGGCCTTAGGCCCTATTTGAAATATTTGAAATTTACCGGGAGCAATGGTAAATTTTGATTATTCAATTTGCTCGAAAGCAGATGTGTTTAAGGGGCTATTTTTTTTAGAGCTTATAATACATCCACAGGGGCATCCAAATATATCACAAATTTAAAGAATTACTATCCGTCCAATTTCAAAATTTCCCAAAACTTTGCATTACCTTTAAAGATATTGCCACATCTTTGTTTTTTAAGTACCATATGACCATAACTGACTGCAGTATGATTGGCATTTTTAATGATTTTCTGAAAGGTACATGTATTTCACCTTATCATTCTCACACAAATAATACATGTAGCTAAGAATGAAGCTTGTTGTACAAATCTCTTTTCAAGGTAATGCTTTACAGAGGTATGAGGTTAAGTTAGCAGGATATTGACAATATATATATTGACAATATATATATTGACAATATATGACTTTGATTGTCTTTCTTTATCAACTAAAGAAGAGAGCATATTTTATATTGGCTATGATCATCGTTTCATCAACCAAATGTTATTTGTGCAGTGATGATGTATTATTGATATGCTCCCACGTGTGCGCCTGCTAAAGTACATCTGGTAAGACGTGAGAACATCCTCATTGTGTACCGTATCTAGGCAACAGCACAACACTTCTACTTGGTGAGATTATGTCTGGCTTCAGTGTACATAATGGTTTATATAGTCTATTCCTCTTTAAAGTGCAAGAACAAAAGTACATCTGCGATGCTTCAATTACGCATGCACGCACATGGATATAATGGCATAGAGGAAGTAAATTAAGTTTGGTATAGAGAATGTCAGATTCGGTATGAATTCTTATCATTCTCACTATTCATCTTCTAAAGTAAATATTTCAAAATTGATTCCTCATCTATGGAGTCATGGATCTTAAGTAAAGTCCTTTCTTCAGAAAGTACCCACACAAGTTTCATATTACCTTTTTTCCTTCTACAATAGCTCTGTGAAAAAGTGAGATTCGATCAAAAGGTAATCTTTTATTTTCCCCATTTTTAAGTTGATTCTACAGAATGAATCCATTAGTATTATCAAAAGCAGTTCAGAGCAGTTCAAAGCAAAAGCTCAAGAACATATCAGGAAGAAAGTTTTGTCAGAAAAAGAATTGTACTGGGCTATATTGCTCTATACTCCAATATTTGTGTATCTCCAATTTACTTTAGAAATCAGAGTTCCCCCTTTAAACAATACTCCTGACAGTAAAATACATCTACATATGTCCCTCAATCATGATCAACAAAGTTCTTTGTTAGGAATGATAAAGCTCTCATCTGCTTCTCAAATCTACATGTAACATCAATGCTACATGATATGGAGTAGGAGAAACGTAGTCTTCTAGATAATATCTCATCAACAGCTCCAGTATAAATGCAATATGGATGTTCCACACGCATCATCACCCACCTATAAAAGCTTCATTTTCACCCCACCCTTTTACTCAATGAGCCATAGAAAGTTCAAGATCATTCAGATGAATGAGAATGAGAATGAAAATGTGTGAATCCCAAAATCTCAAAATCACTTTAACACTAAATCTAATCCTTGAAAATGGAAATGGCTGTGTCATATTGGTCTGGAATGAAGGATATATCTCATCTTACCAATGAGGGTAGAACAGTCTGATTTTTGCAGGAATCACATTTCCGTCATGCACTAATGCAGGATATGACAATGTCCAAACAATTTTCTGTTGGACTATCTGTAGTAATTCAGATGGATGATTTGGATGTATCTATATAGCCAACAAGATGTGTGAATGGAAAAATGGGTACATATGCCTTGACACAACTTGAAGCCTATTTAGATTTTTGGAATATCACAATATATAGTTTGATAGTTTACTTTTATACCTTACTGCTAAGAAAGCATGTGAATGGTTTAAGTAAGCAACCCAGGTATTGATGGCTGCAAGTCCTCTTGGTAATGAGGAGTACTGCCTTACCAAAGGGCACTAGCTGATCAACTTGGTTTTGAACCAAGGACCTCCGGGTTACAAGACCACTGCTCTACTACTGCACCATCACGCCTCCACTTCTTTTTCAATATATTCTGATTTCTGAAAATCAAATGAACTGAGCCATAAAGATAGAGAGTCTAAAAAAGAGAGAACAAATGTTCCTGTTTTCAAATACTCTTTTCACACTTGTTTTGCTTAACCCGTACTTTGCTTAGCCCTGTACTATCCTTAACTCCGGACTAACTTTTTTGGCTGTTCTCACTGCAATTCGTTAGTCCTGTACTAGCTGTATAGCGTAAACATTCATTAATTCGCTCCATTGCGTAGTACCGGACTATTTTTCGTTTCTGTTCTCATTCATTTGCTTGGCACCGCAATTGCGGAGTTAGCACCACAATTGTGGGGTTAGCCCTGCTATTTTGCAGGGCCAGCTAACCCCGTACTATAGGTGGGGCTAGCCCACTTTGGTAAATACGTGTCTGAACAGAAAGTGGAATAAGCTTAACCCCGAACTATAGGTGGGGCTAAACCCCCCTTTAACCCCACCTATAGTCCGGGGTTAAGCGAAATTTTGCCAGTGTGAAAACAAAGTGGAATAAGCTTAACCCCGGACTATAGGTGGGGCTAAGACCCCCCTTTAACCCCACCTATAGTCCGGGGTTAAGCAAAATTTTGCCAGTGTGAAAACAGTAAAAGTGAATTCAAAGTTTAGTTCATCACAAAATCTGATTATTTTTCATAGCGGGTTCTAGAAGCCTCTTACTCAGAAATCTTTGATGCACCTTAGTTACTCAACCTCCTATAGATTTTGTTCCTTTACTCTACTTGACTAAAGTGTACATAGTATCTACTGAGAGCCAGAAAGGCATCAATTTTTTTAATTTAGAGAGTTACTGTCCTTCCCACTCTGTATAAAGGGCAAGGACGGGCCATCCTGTGAATGGGACTGGAGTTGTTATGGATAGTTCTAGAGAATACTACCAGGTGAAACCAGAGGCAGGTTCTACTAGCCCTTTGGCAGATTAATTATCGCATGTCTTTTATCTCTACAGCTCAGTCCAGGTATATCTCTCCTAGATTGGGTGCAGGGTTGTTGGCAGGGCGAGCGGGCCTGGGAAAGGATACCAATCCCCAAATTAAGAAAATCACATCTCTGATTGAGTACGCTCTCCAGCTTCACACGCTGAAACCGAACGACGCTGACGATGATGACCGGCACACAGATCCGCACGCACACGCACGTTCAGCATGCATAATCCTTGGTTTACATTTGTGTGGAACGTTTCGTGCGCTGAATAATCAATTGGATTATGTATGCTCAACAAACTTGGAAATTGCATCGGGGCATGACTGGATTGATGGGGGAAGGGGGAGGGGGGTCAGGACGGGATGCAATCTGAACTAGGTGACGCATGAAGTCTTACTCCATCAAATAAATGCACAGTTGTGACAAAGTAAGAGCTTACCCAGCTTCACAGGTTTCTTGATAATACTCTTAACATCTCCGCTCAATCAAAGAAATATCTCCATAGCAATTGATCAATGGGTATGAATGGAAGGAGAGGGAGGGGGGGGGGCAGGGAAGGTATTTCGTAGTAGAAAAGATGAATGAACATTAATCAGAGGAAAAGACACCATCACTCAGTCATGGATGACTCAGCTCGAGTCTGGCAGACAGCCTGGACCATTGCCTACCTGGCCTGCCTGCCTGCCTGCCATACTCTACAGAAAAGATCAATGATACGTGCGACACCCATTTAAAAACAGGGTAGTGGAGAAGAAAAAAAAATTCCCCAGGGCAGCGGGATGGGGATGAGAAGGAATGAATAGAGCTCAAGTCAATTTAATCACTTACTCCATATGATGGGACATGAATGAAAGCCAATGGCTTGCTCAAATGGTTTGCTATTAACATGCCCAAGGAAAAGAAAAACAATTTGCAATTGAAATCCTCTGATTGTTATGCACTCATTGTGGATTCTTCCTGTACAGTTCTTCTTTTTATTCTATGATTGTTGAAAAAGTAACCTAATTTTCAAACAAAAAGTACAGGAAAATACACATGATCCCTCTTTTAATATTTTTTAGTCTTCCAGGACACAAAATGTTTTGCTGATTCTACATTGCATACACTTAAAAAAATATAAAAAAGAAAATATATTTATTTTGTCTTCAGTTTTCAGTCTGCAACATCCATGGGTCAATTCAATGGTCTTGAATTTTTCACAAACAACATATTGAGGGTGCTAAAAAATGAAACAAGATTGATAGAACAGAAATTGTAGAAAAACCTCAAGAATGGTGTAGACTTTTCATCCAAAGGGAGGTCTTTAAAAAACCCTTCTCCAAATTTCCATGACACATTATCGGGCTTGACGCTCTAGCTTCTGTCAGTGAATTTGGTGTCAAGCATTAATTATATGCAGTGAGTCATTGTATCCCAATCTAGCCCAGACAAAATCTAAAATGGCTCCATTCACAGACCGAGTGGGGTCCACCTTTTCAGACATGCTCAATTGACGACAAAGCATGATTTACCCTCAAATTTTCCTCCCTCCCTCCCATACTTGTTTCTCCTCCATAGCCGCCTTCTGCCTTTTTCCTGTGTGATTCTTCTCAAAATGCACCTTCCTTTGTTGTCTGGAATATTCTCTTCGTTTTTCACCTATTTCTCTACCTTAATTTGCCTTTTATAAAAAGTAACCCTTACTCTTTCCCTCACCCCCTCCCAATGCATTCTAGCGTTCTTCATTTTACCACTGCTAACATGATCATCTTAAAAATAACAACTAAATTGATAAAATCATAAACTTTATTGACACCTTTTTCCAGAGTTTACAATTCTAAAATCAATAATATGAGATGTATCAGCGCATATTGAGTTTCATATTTTACAAACCTGGGAATCCAGGCACTCAATGCTATCACAATCATAACACTGAAACAACATAAAAAATCTGTAACAGCATGGCACGGTTAACAAGATATTATATAAGGATAAAAATCTGAAGTAATGACTTTGATAAAAAGGGAACTAGCACGCGCCATTCACATGAGATGGTTTAATTAGAGCCTAAATTACAGGTCTTTTTGCAGGCTGGGCTGATTAAAAAATCTCTACCATACGCTCCCAGGGCAGCGCCAATCTCCTTTCATTTGCCACTTTAATTTGCAGCCCTCTACAAAATGAGCACCTCTAGAAGATTCGCAGAACAAGTAAGCCGTTACTGTTGTTGTTTCCCACATCTGGTACTGGATGTGGTAATCTTAAGTTAGTGATTAAGTTACCGAGATGGGATGGAAAGAGAAACGGTTCTTGATGTTCTTCTTTACATTGGGTTAATGATTCATGATGCACAAGGGGCAATTAGAAGTAGGTAAAATGAGTGGGAGAAATTGATGAGGAATAGACGAACGGGGAAAGGGGAAGGTTATAAATTCATCACATGATATATGGCTAAAAACATTTGTTCATTATCATCCATCACAGTGGCCGTTTTGAGTCAATAAAGCTGAGAAAGATGCAGTGTTAAAATAAAGAAGTCTAGGTTATAAATGAAAGGCATAAAATACAGCAAAATCAGCTCACTTAACAGAACTTACGACACCGATCCGTGGCTTGGTAAACCCAAAAGCTTTTACACCACACTTATTGAGCCTATAAAGGTGTCATGCCTTCTCCATGGTTTTAGAACTAGATGAATATTGATGTTAGATTTGCCATTAACAGGAGTTAATCATTGATCTAAGCTCCAAAGTTCTAAAGAGTGTACACTCCTCTAAACCAAAAACACCCTTGATGGAAGAGAGTCAAAGATACCAAGCTGAGAGCTGGTTAGAGCAAGAAAGGTACAAAATATATTTTTGAGATCTACATGAAAGATCTTTATCAGCACTGCGTATCACTGCTTACACTTTTCATTGACAACATTTGGAACAAAATTCATGTATAAAAATGACGACATATCCTCAAATATCAAATTGAAAACATTTCCTGCAATGTATAGGAAATTGCACTTGTCTGTGTCAATTTTCATCAATTTGGGTGAAATAGTGTGTCTCATTTAACATGCAGTACATAAACGGCAACATATATTTGTGATACAAAATACCAGCAAAATATAATCTATACATTTATTAATATTTACAAAGCTTTGATGACCCTTATAGGTATTTTCATGTTGAAGCATATTAGAATATTTGTATGTTTGAAATAAACTGTTTGAATTTCTCTATGACTGAAACATTGTAATTATCATTCAAGGATTCATTTTTACTAGATATTTACAAATTGCTTATATTACATTTCTTTATAACCCTTTTCCCCCCTTCAATTTACAACACTTAGCAACTGCAAATTCACCAAGTCTAAGCTTGATCATAGACAAGTACACATACTCTAGCAAATTTGGGAACATGACACCCAAGTTCCATCTTATCGCAGTTAATTTTGTGTTAAAAGATTGGATAAAATGAATCTTTCACACCTTACAAGATCAGAAATAGGAGCAAGGTCATTTGTAAATTGATACTGAATATTCAAATTGCAGAATCTCATATTGTATTGATTGAATCGACAGATGGAAGGAGATATTCATCATTGGGAAGGAAAAAACAACTTTAAAGTGAGGGATAAATATGATGTGCACACTCCTGCAGGTTTTCAAAGAAATTTCTGAATACCAAATAAAATCTCAGAAACAATAAATTATAGTGCTTGCTTGTGCTCGTAGAAAATTTGCTCTAGTACTAAATATGCGTTGATATCTTTCATCAATCAACTCATATACCAGTAATGCTTAGGTTTATGGTAAAAATATGTTATGTTGCCGTTCAAAATGACAACACAACACGCTACTCACAGGCAATTTTGTACTCGTATTGTCAACCAAGCCAAGATCAATAATGAATCCTGTCAGTTCCAGCCTCTGGTCTGGTGCAGGAACGATTGCAAGACCATTTCACTAAGACCATGTCTTGGTTAAAAATTCCCAGTCAAATATTGAATGATTTTTCATTTTGGGGTGAACCAAGTCCCTTACAACATGTGCCAAATCTCAATATACATGTAATACACCAACAAATATTACCAAAAGTGACCAATGATTAATATGACACTTTAATGGTACTTTATGATTACCCCAAAACAGACCTTGATTAATATATTTGAATTATTAGTAGGCTTGAACCTATCGTCAAAATTGCCCACATATGTAATTTGTTTTCTCTTTATGACCTGGATGGATTAGAGAACATCAGTTCCATTCAAAACACAGCTGATTGAGACTTCTACACCAGCAGAGTCAAAGCGCCGATGCCAGCTCTTCTTCCTAACTCTAGCAGCCGCATCCAAGCCAGAAATAATACCAGCAAACATTAAATCAGCAACTCTCTTATCCCTACTCTGCCTGGTTTGGGATCTTGCCAAGTTCCAATTACCCTGCCTCACCGTCTGACTCAAGGGGGCACTATACCCTATTTGACGATGGTTATCTACCATACCTATCTCATTGGATGAGCTCTGTAACTTTATATCTATAGTAGAAGTGAGCTGATTCTAGGCCAAGATAAATGCATGCACCAGAGAGAGAGAGAGAGAGTGAAAACAAAGGGGATAGTGGGGTGATTGGGTGTATGGGAGAAAGAGATAGAGATAGCGAGAGAGAGAGAGATACAGTGGGCAGGGAGGAACAGAAAAAAATAGAAAGAGCAAGAGGGAGAGAGGGAGAGAGAGAGAGAGGGGGGCAGGTTGGATGAAGCGAAAGAGTTCAAAATAAGAATGAAAAGGGCAATGCCAAGACAGAAATTACATAAAAGATGACAATAAATGAACAGATAAGAGATACAGATAGAAATAAACCAGTATCCAGAAAAAGAAACGATACAGACGGAGAACAAGAAAAAGGAAAGTAGTGGAGACAGACATCATAAGAAAAGACACAGGGATATGATGACATGCTTAATAAGTCTTGATGACACTATGATGTGATATATCTGACCTTCAATTCACCCTTATGGCTTCCTGTGTCATGTGAAGAGGATTGACCATATTCCCTTGGGTTGGATTGGGGTGGGTAAGGGTGGGGTGGGAGGTAGTCAGCATACAACCAGGGTGGGGTAGGGCAAGGTAGGGGGTAGGGAAAGTAAGGGGTGTTGGGGTTCATAGGATAATCACAGCGTGATGGATGAAGGAATAAGGCTTCCTGGACCACTGGTATTACAGAAATAAATTGGGTAAACGCAAGTGCTGACCATTTGGCAACCATGACAACAGCAATGACAAAAACTTAGTCAAAATGTAAACAACAAAACATAAAAAATTGTAGTTTAAGAAACTAAAATTAAAACGATTGGAATTGTTTTATCATGCCAGCAGTTAAAAAAATGGATGTATGTTTAAAATTTTTACACTGAAGTGCTCATTTATTTCTGGGTAACCTATGTAATATATCCCATCAAACTGTATTTGTGACGTCCCAAAATGTATTGCAATGTTTTGCATAGATATGCTGGTCCACTATTCATGTTATTTTACAAAAAATGTGAAACCTGTTAGAGAAATAGACAAGGGAAACCCCATAAAATTTTTACCAAATTGTATTTCTAAGTGATTACTGTATCCCTTTACATGTGTTCTTGACTTAGTGTTTTTCTTTCCATTTCCGTGTACCTTTGTACCATTCTCTTTCCATACTTCATGAAAACTTATAAATTTTATTAGGAGAAAAAAAGAGAGAAAAAAAAATGTTTCAAATATCTTTTCTAATAACATCAACAGAAATCAATATAGGAGTGGGATGTAAAAATCAATTGAATGGTTTCACGAATCAGGGAACCTTGTCCCTTGCAGGAGTGAGTTATACCTGGTTGGGATGGGGCAATGGTCTGACAAGCCTTGCAGCTTTGTTGACATAATGCAGCCATCATGTCAAGTTGGAATGCCTTCTCAGGAAGTAAGAGAGGGTGGGGTAGGTAGGTAGGTAGGTAGGTACCATGCCAAACCAAGATGGCTCAACCTCTCCCATCACTTATCACACTCATTAAATCTAAAATGTCCCCTGCATTCTCTCTCTTAATGGTTGCTTTATTTGTTTGTCTCCATTATGTGTTTCAATAAAGAGTGCTTTCCAACTCTGGGGTAACATAAACTAAGACCCCGTTCTCACTCACTTCGTTGGAGCGGTCTAACTAAGACCCGTTCCTCAGGAGCGGTTCTTAGGTGAGTGAGAACGGTCAAAGTGGTCCAGGAAGTGGACTTCTGGACCGCTCCAGAAGACCACCTCGGGAGGTGGTCTTGAGGAACGGGTCTTATTAAGAGCGGTTTGGAGCGCTCTAACGTGCGAGTGTGAACGGAAGCGTACTTTGAACGGAAGTGGTCTAGTGACGTTGCGTGCGAAACATGTAGTACCGTACATACGCTTAGTATTCAGCGAAAAATTTAACCGCTGACCTGAGCTGCCATAGCAACAAGACCACTTTGACTCGTGGAGCGGTTTGAGCCATAAAAAACTGCTCGGAGTGTGAACCCTCGCAAACCGTTCCTCAAGACCCGTTCCTCTGGAGCGGTCTAACTAAGACCACTTTCAAAGTGAGTGAGAACGGGGTCTAAGATGAGGTAATATCTAAATCATATTATACTACTCTGTTTTTCTCTCTTGCAGTTTCTAAGCTTTCTGAACTTTATCTTCCTCTAGTCCTTGTACAATGTGTTAAATTATCAAGACTTTCTCTTTTAGTACATCACTCCCATCATACTGGTAGTATTTCTGCTGTCATTTGCCTCCCTACAGCTTGCAAGTTGACAGGGGTGCCATTACTCTCTGCTTATCATAGCCACCCACAACCCTCATTTTTCCATCCCACCCCCTGCCCTCCCCACAACAGAATTGTCTCTTTTACCATTCCTTGCTCATTCTTATGACACCCTTCATCTTCTATATGCTTTTACTTCATCTGTTAATATACTGTCATTTCTTTTTGGTGTTCTCTCTCTATAATTCCTTCCTCTCCCAACCTTTCCCTCCTCTATCTCTCCTTCTCTCTCTCTCATTTCTCTTTCTCTCTATCACCCCATCCCCATCCCATTCTCTCCCCTCTCCTCCCCTTTCTCTCCTTCCCTTCCTCTTTTCTCCTCTCAAACCCTCTCTCCTCCACTCTATCTTCTTCTTTCTATCTTCATCAATCTATCTGTCCATCCTCCATGGCTCTCATTAGACATCACAAACCATGATCATGAGCATCTCTACTTAGACATTATCTGCCTTTCATCTTAGACGGGAGGAATTCCCAGTGGCCCGGCACGGGATTCCTCCTCAAAGCTTAATTCGCTGCCAGGAAAGAGTCCCCGGCGGGTCGGAACGCCGAAGATGCCGTCACATTCACCGGTGTCATCTGTTCAGGATGTCAAAGTTGTTAGCAGAGGGCAGCGCAGGGGCGACAGGCCTGAAAGGGGCTTACTTACGAGGATTTGCTTAACGACACCGCTAAACATCAAATATCTCAGACATTGGACAAACTATCAAGGATTTGCTTTAAAACGACACTACAAATAGCTCAGACATTGGACATATTTTTGTGATATTATAAAGAAAACTGAGTAAAAATAATGAGATTTTCTTTGTACCAGATCAAACAATTTGTGCACTTTTTTCTTTTTTATCTAACAGTTCTTTTTTTTTGCAATTGAAAATTAGTCATGGATACAAACTTTCATTGAAAAATCTCTAGAAATTGAAAAGCTCATGCGATGATCAATTTAAAGAAACCTTCAATAATAATAGAAATTGACACGAACAAACAAAACAAACAAATAAACTAACCAATACTCTCACAGACAACCAAAAGTGAAAATGCACACCAGAAGAAGGATGGTAGATGATGAAGATTTGTGTGTGGAGTTTGGATGAGTAATGGTATATTATCTAGAGGAATCCATGCCCAGTGGGTGGGTTTCTGAGAAGTAAAGTCTAAACGGAAAGCATCTGTCTTCATCTCCCGATTGGATGTGGCAAAAAGACAAACCACATAACTTAATCTATAATGGTAAATTGTGGATGGTGATTGAAGATAAATTTCCAATCATTGAATTTCTAATGTTAGGCTTCTTATAATAAATGCATCTATAATGATAACTTGGGCATGGTGATTGGAGATAAACTTCCAATTATTACATTTCTAATCATGTTTGGATTCTTATAATCTTTGCATCTACAAAGTGATATGAACATTGAAAATAAAACAACATATTCAGTTTGTATCCAGAGCACTATTTTTGTACAGAATAGTAGTTTTAAAAAAAAGAGAAGGGATATTAAAATGGGAAAATTAATATCACACCTAAATTACAATCAATTCCATATATACAAATGGCACTTTTCTCACAGCATCATTAAACTGAAAAGTTGGCTTATATAAAAATTTTAAAAAATGAATGAAATATGCAATTCAAGTCAAGAGTGATCTACATCAACAGTAAGTTTCCTCTTCAGGTATTGAACCCCACCCCTAAGGCTTTAGGTTTATTTACTTGTCACAAGACAACAAGATATCTGCAACATTAAAACAAATCAAATTAAGCTGTTTAGGTATATTATGATCATACTGATAACGCATAAGCAGATTGTGATGTACACAATGTACATAAGACCATGACATGGGAGACAGTCTGGCCCCTAGTAGCAGTGAAGAGGAAGAGAGAGAAAGGTTGAAAGGGAATACTCTAAAGGTTATCGTCCTGCTAACATGATAGACCAGCAGCTCAACGCTGCTAGCTGTCTTGATTGTAATCTCTGATCTTCTAATAGCTTACATGCTCACACTTCAACGACCAAGATGTCACCTTAATTGCATGCAAATTAGGATCAAGGTCATTGCCTTCTATGAGGAGTTAGAGACCAATGCTAACTGGAAACATCGCTTGTCTTTTGTCTGATTCAGCTTCATGGAGAATCACAGAGGTGCCTGAACAGTGTTTCTGGTTATAATTTCTTTCATTACAGAAGC